>JAJKFI010000045.1:1655481-1748865 GCA_029204185.1 Lerista edwardsae
AAGAGTCGGACACGACTTAGCGACTGAACAACAACAACAACAACTCCTTGCATATTGTGCCATAGAACTCCAATGTATGCAGAGGGTTCTGGGACATGTTCTAAGGTTCATTAGAGGATCTGGCTGACACTATTGGGCCTCACCATTTCTCTGCTTAAAGGGCAAGCAAAGGGTAGAACACAGGCAATAATCCAGGCAACTTCAGATTAGAGGGGAGATGTGTCTTTCAGAGATGTCTTTCCTGAAAAACGTGACTTTCAATAATGTCTTTCAGGGATTCTTGCCAGCTAACTTTCTAATGAAGTCCTGATAAACCTGTGATTAATCCGAGGGTTTCCAGTTAACACAATTGATATCCTATCCTCATAGACCAGTGGTTCTCAAACATTTTAGCACTGGGATCCACTTTTTAGAGTGACAATCTGCCCAGGTCCCACTAGTAGTGATGTCATGGCTGGAAGTGCCATCATTGTGATGCCAGAGCCTGCTGCTTTCCTAAGAATGAAGCAATAAATTGGGTTATTTCTCAGCAATAGCAAAGTGAACTGTAAAGGGGAAAAAAGGCTATTTAATCTTGACACAAGCAAAACTACCACAACAGCCCTCCCCCTTTCCAGCATCCTATCTATAACCACTGTTACAGACTGAAGGTTCTGTTCCAGAGTCATATTTTGTTCTTGAATCCAGAAATTTGTCAATTGCAAGCAATTGCTTCTGCCTTTTAAGGCACTTTGGCCTTGGTTAAGTTCTATGGTGGTGTATTACTTCAAAGAAATTGAATTTTCACTTCTCTCTTAGTAGTTTCCTTACCACATGGTCTTACACCTTTGAAAGCACTAGTCCTGAAAACATGGTGCATGTTAATTGATTTCAGTAAAGTTACATCCTCTCCGAGAGGGATGCTCATCCCACTACAAGAACATTCTAGAGACTTGAATTGAGCTGCTTCAAGTTTTGGGGAGAGACTTCTGAATCTTTTTCCCAGAGCAGATTTGATGCTTCAGGGGCATTTTTTAATCCTCCTCCATGCCACCTGCTACTGTTCCATGTTCCTGCTTGCTGTTTGATCTCTGCAACAATGACCATCCTATTTTTGACATTGTTATCAGACAGGAACCATTTTTCCATGTGTTAATCACTATGTCACAAACAGGTGGTGACAAGCTTACATTTGCGCATATGAACATATATGAGCATTAAAACCAAAATCATTCTGGCACTGGTAGGCAGTGAGGCAGTAGGAACGGCAATGATCGCAGCAGGGAAAGGAGAGAGAAGCAATAAGTTAGGTCATTTTCAATAAGCTTTTCCCATTTCTTAGAAACTCAAACTCAAATGAACATACTGTTGATGCACAATTGATCCTGAAGGCCATATTTGTTCCCCAGTGAATGCAATCCATATGTAGATTTAGATTTTCAAATAGTGCACTGATTTCTGTTTTAGCTTACCCTCTATTTTGAAGATAGTAAGATGAGGTCTGCAGTGAAAAGCCCCCAGAGCGTTTCCTGCGCAGTTCATCCAGAGACCTTGAAAGACCCAGGTCGCTGTTATCACCGATGATGCCCTGCTGGTTACTTTCCACTCATTTGAGGCAGTGGCTGCAATAATCGCTCCTATTCCACAGAAACAAAAGAGGAACGCTATAATCTGTATTCCTAACATGTTCCTAGTATGGCATTGAGTCCCTCGTGGCTTGTTATGTCACCCTGAGAAGAGGGCAGCACTTTTTGATGCCTAGTACAACATTAGCGAATTACATGTGAACAAGTGTCACTGCATGTTAATGTTGATGTAAATGCTGTTTGGCTTCACCTTTGGCTACCATCTGAACACGTGAACTTTGTAGTTCCATAGGAAGAAAATGGACACAATATTGACCCAAACTCTTCACTGATGGTGCTGAATCTGAATATAACATATTATAACATTATTTCCAATTCTATAATTTCACTTTTGTTATATTTTCTCTCCTTTGGCACTCTGTCATTAAGTTAATGCTTAATTCATAGTTAATCAAAAATGCAATGGACTTCATCGCTAGAAAATAAGTGCAGAGTCCAAGTTGCACAGCAGCTTTTCACATGGATTTGAGCAAAACAGATTTGGCTCCATTTTAATAGAGGACCGAGAAACAAATTCAGTCTGATTTCAGGTTAAATTCTGGCAATCCCAACACTCCACACAACCTTTTTTTCAGCCTTAAGAAATAAAGCTTGATCTGGGTTTGGCACACACTGATTTAAATGTCAGGATGCATCTGGATACTAGACGGTAGAATCTACCTTATATAGGAACCCTGCCATTATACAGATGGAACTCATAGAATGACCAAGCAAAACTGGTATTCTGTAATACCAGAATTCTGCAAAAACTGGTATTCTGTAATACCAGAATTCTGCAAAACTGGTATTCTGCAATACCTGTAAGCTTCTGAGCTATAAAAAAAGAAATAAAAATATTGATTTACCTGAGAGAACATTAAAAATATAAGGGCGCACCCTAACCAACTTTTCAGACCTGGGTAAGGGCAGTGAAGCTCCAAGGTAAGGGAACAAGCATTCCCTTACCTTGAGGAGGCTTCCTTGACTACTCCACTGCAGAATGCATAATATGCCCCATTGGCACAGATATGTTAGTGCTGGAAAGTTGGCTAAGATTGAGCCCTAAATCATTTTTTTACACAGTAAAGGAGAAGTTCCCAAACTTATCCTGGCCACGGCACCCTTAGTGTTGCAGGAATTGTTTCATGGTGCCCTACTGCAGCAGTGCCACGGGGAGACAAGATGGCTGCCAATCTCTCCTGAGATTGCACAATAATTTGCATTATCTTGACCCAAGATAATTGGCAGTGCCTGGGAGAGCTGGTGCTCCTGTGAGTTTACCGTGGCCCTCTGGGGCACTAAAACACACAGTTTGGGAGGCACTGCAGTAAAGCATTCTATATGTCCCTGATAACCCTAAAGTGTCAAGAGTCTTCAAAGATTTGTGCCATTATGAAGGTCTAGAGTTAGTTTGATGCATAAGATGCTATTGGGCTGAAGGAATCCAGTTGCCATGCACAAAGAAGTACCAGTTGCAACTCTCTGCACACTGTCACTTGAGCAGCAATCAAAAAGTGGGGTCCTCTTGTCCCTACTTGTAGGTGGAGTATGGCAGTGATGGCAAAAATGCAGATCAACCGGAAAATGCAGGTACACACAGTAGCCTTTAGAAATCAGTGTGACTATGGAAGCTGTTGCTCCATGTTGTGGACACCGTGAGCTGTATCATCAAGTAAAGGCAGTTAGGACAAGTGCTTATATGAAAGGGACAAAAGTCTGAAAACAGGTAGGCAATCACTGGCTGGCCAATTTTTTTTTTAGGAAAGATGGGAAAGCTGCTGCTTTCTGAAGTCAGTTGTACAGATACTGCTGAGCATAGCTATATGACTGTTCTGCTCCGAAACGTATGGCATTCACTATTGATTGGCATCCAGCCTGTCAAATGGTACAGTCAGCCATATCTACTGTAGATACCGGTGGGAGGAGGCCACAGTTGTCAATGTGTCCCTAGGCCATGATGAGACAGGCCCTTTCTGGGGTCCTAAAAGGTAAAGGTTTGCCCACAACCGAATGGTCTAGTCGTGATTGACTGTAGGGAACAGTGCTCATCTCTGTTTCTAAGCCTGTAGAGCCAGCGTTTGTCCGAGGACAAGCTTCCATGGTCATGTGGCTGGCATGACTATATGCCGTAGCTCACGGAACACCATTACCTTCCCACCGAAGTGGTACCTATTTATCTACTTGCATTTTTACGTGCTTTCGAACTGCTAGGTTGGCAGGAGCTGGGACAAACGACGGGACCTCACTCCGTCACACGGTCTTGAACTGCCAACCTTCCAGTCAGAAAGCCCAGCAGCAGCGGTTTACCTGCAGCACCACCACGTCCCTATATCTGGGATTCTATGTAAAAGCTAAAAGTTGGAGCTGCTGCTAGAGTCCCAACCATCCTGTTCTCTTTCTGGATCAAGACTGCTGCAAGTAGTCTGTAAGACTGCTGCAAGTAGTCTCTTTGTATGTATGAGAGAAACATACAAAGACTGGGTATAAAT
This sequence comes from Lerista edwardsae, assembly GCA_029204185.1. Lineage (NCBI taxonomy): Eukaryota > Metazoa > Chordata > Lepidosauria > Squamata > Scincidae > Lerista > Lerista edwardsae. Next base: position 1,659,575 of record JAJKFI010000045.1, read on the forward strand.
ACCATAAGTGTGGGAGGATTTCAATATATGTATGGCTAATATAAGCAATGTTAATGGGACCTGAGAGAGATAAACTTTGATCCTGAAGCTTGTGGAGGAAACTTGTCTGAAATACCAATCACATCCAGAAATTATATCTTTAGAAACACAGTGGTAGTTCGACAACAGAATATAGGACTTGCAAGGATGCAGTAGCATTGCTATGACATCTGCTACCCTGGATCAAATAAGATTTTGCAGCCCCCAAACTCCACAACTAACTCTAATTTATTTAAGTAAGTAAACAAATAAGCTTGGCCATAACCTTTGGTAGAATACAGATATTCCAACATAGTTTGTTTCATTGCATTCAGAATTCCAATGATACGCAGGCATGCTCTGGTATCCACTGGGGTTTCCTTTCCGGACCCCCCCCCCTTCCTGCATAGGTTAATCCAAGGATACTGGGGACACTTTTTAAAGATAGGGGAACAGATAGTTGTTTTGCTGCAACAAGGTAAAAAACCGAGATTTGTTTAATGTCTTATTAATAGGAGACCCAGCAGTATCCATAGTATCTGTGGATAACTGAAACCATGAATACCAAATCAGTGGATACTGTATAACATGATGATATTATTCGTACTTACCAAGGTTTTCACAATTTTGGCCATTAATGTCAAGCTCGGCTTGTTGCTCCCCTAAAGCTTCTTGTCCAGTGCAATTGCACCCCCTGCACCTCTGAAAGGATGGTGTTACACCACTGAAAGGATGACTATACAATAATGTAGCAGCTTCTTTCACTTGGCAGGATGTGGAGACTTCCCTTACATCTAACAGGAACCAAGTGGGCTGGCCTCATGGAAAGTGATTCTGTTTTGGATCCTGCTGTAGCTGGAATCAGAGGGCTTGTCTAAGAAGTGCTCTATTTTTTTTTAATTCTGTTTTTACAAGGAGGAGGAGATTTATAGGCTCTTGAGAGAAAGAAAATGCAGTAACCTGAGTCCATCAACCAGCCATTTATTCTTGGCCCTGTCTCCTCTTTGCATGCCTCCTACTTTTTGAGCAATCCTGCATTCCGTTAGGTTCATTTAGCTATCCATTTTGGGGGGAAAAGAACCCTCAATGACGGCCTGAAGTTGTGTTCTGAGGTGTCTGTGTTTTAAAGATAGAGGAATGGGGATTAATTCCAGAACTCACAACCAAACTAGATGACTCAGCCGGATATCCAGGCTTATATCTCCCATATTTTTTTTAAAGGATAAGGGCAGATCTGGATGGTTCACATTTTTGATAAGGACATCGCTGTGGGGGAAGGGGTATTAACCTTTTCCATGTGCCACATTCCTGATTGAAATTGACCTTGGTCAATTTCAGGAACACAGTAGTTGAGACATGCTCTCCCCAACATTTTAGTATTTTTAAAAAGCCTTCAATTCTGGAATTAAGTCCCTGTACTCTATACAAACCCCACACAATGTATGCTCAAATTACATGTAGGGTTGCCAGATTAATTAACTCCAAAAATAAGAGCCACATTCCACAACTGCTTGCTTCTGCCCCCTTGGTGATATCCAAAATGGCTGCATTCTTAAAATTCATTAATTGCCTAGCTCCACAAGGACCAATGCCCACATTATGACTGCAAAATAGATAATGCTTTAAATTGTTCCATGCATTGGTGACACCGCATGATAAACTGTATTAATCAACAGCAGCCACCACATTAATCAGCTGAGGTGAAACAGCCTTGACACATGAATGACTCTCCACTGTCCGCCCAACATGATAATAGTTACCACATGGGCTCACTGAAAATGACCTTCACGTAGCAGCTATGACCTGCGCATAAGTCCCGAATAGTTGTCATCATTGTGAGTCATTGTTCTACTTTGAGACAATTGCTCACAAACCATAGGACTTTGTTGGCAGCCCTACAATACGAAAATTATGGCTTATAAGGGAAACAAAGCATGGAAGGGAGAGGGTTAGGAAGCATGTAAAGGAGCTGACTGAGCACGCAGTCCTAAGGTGTGCTGGAATGGCGAGGCCGTCAGGCCTGTGCCATATCCAGCACACCTTAGGCTCACGGGGGAACCTCCCCAGGGCACGTTTGCGCCCTTGCTCCAGGGGAGGCTCCAGCCTCCCCATAGGGTTCCTGGGTTCTGCGCCTGTTAAATAACAAGCACAGTGCTGAGGAAGCCACGCGGCCCAAATCAGGGCAGCACGGCCTGGGGATGGAGCCTACTGGCCCGCCCATCCCCACCCAATTCCTCCTTCCCTCCTGCCAGCTCTCCCTCCTTCCAGAACAGCCCTTGCGCCAACCAAGTTCGGTCTGGTGTCAGCGCCCTTGGATGACACTACTGCTAGCATCAGCCAAGAGCCACAGTGCTGACGCGGGGGTGCTGGTCAGAGCCCCAACATTGGCGGTAGTGATGAAGGGCTGATGCAAGCACATTGCGTCGGTCCAATGGAGGGCAATGGATTGCACCCTGAATTATATTGGCCTGGGTCTGATCTTGCAAGGCAATTCTTATATTCATAATTCCTGGCTTCTTTTGGCCTTTAACTACATGTGACGTTGAGATTTTGCCTGAAGTTTCTTTTTCTTATTTTGCTTTTGAGACAAAATGCAGCCATGAAGTCACCTTCCTGAAATGGAAGGCCTACACCAAGGGAAAGAGGCAATCTTAACCTTTCCTTCCTGTGGGGTTTTCCCCCCTGAAAGTAGCAGCTGTTTTTTCTTCCTGCAGTGGAGAAATATGGGTACCTGCATCTCCCTTAAGAGAAAAATCAGCTTTGGAAGAGGTGATTTGCAGTGGAAAAACTGATGGAAGAGAAAGGTTTAAAAATCTGTTTCCCTGCAATGGTGCAGGTTGCAGGAATGGAGGCACAGTTCATTGTTAGAGCATCTGCTTGGCATGCAGTTCAATCCCTGGCATCTCTTGGAAGGGCTGGGAAAGACTCTCTTCCAAAACCCTGAAAAGCTCTTATGAGTCAATCTACTGACCTAGATGGACTGACAGTTCAACGCAGTAGAAGGCACCTACCAATATCTATTTCACAGGTTGCATAAATCAGCCTCACTCAACTGGGGAGAGAATTACACATCACTCCGCATCACATGCGGTTGAGCGTTCAGTAATCATGGCACTTGATCAAAATATTTGAAGTTCTCAAGTGGGATGAGAAAAGTAAATCAGTAATTTTAAGTCATATATTTCAAAGTTAAAAGCTAACTTGTTAACTGCTTTGCATCTTCCTTCTCAAATCATGGAGCAATATGGAATGTGGAAAAAAAGCTTTATATTGGTAGACATTTGTGTGGTAAGCAATGTGTGGTGGTTTTGTAAAGGCCAAACTAGAAATGATATGGGAATTCTGTAATTGGAATTCCCAATGCCTTTTTCTTTTCAGACAAGCAGCCACAAGGGACCCAGGTTTGGTTTGAGGCCAGTTAGAGAGTGAGAGAGACAGAGATAGAAAGATTAACCCTTTGCCCCTGTGCTGAGTCTTTGACTTAAATGCTTCTCTTGAATTTTGTGCCTGAGAATTTCTCCCTCTGCAGCTAAGAATAGTTTTGGGGGATCAAGGCTGCAGTGCAAGGGAAAGGGGCTAGTCCCCTGGCCTTTATACAAATTGGCCTCTCATAAGTGCTTTTTAAAAGAGAAAACAATATAGGGATTCACAATCACAGGACAGGTTGGCCCTTAGGCAGAGCCCTAGATAGCCCAAGCCCTAGATAGAGTTGGGCATAACCTAACCTATCTAGGCTTTAATGGCAGTGGTGTCAGAGGCCTGGCTACCAGTAGCAGCACAGATAAGCCGACGTGGAGAATGGCAGAAGGAGGAATGGGGTAGGGAGGAGGAGGACTGGGGGAGTGTCTGGGCAGGGAGGGAGTGGAAAGGGGTTGAACAGTGTGGAAGGGGGTGGTTTCCTGTGGTACCTCACACACCCATATCCTATGCTCTTTCCCTCTTTCCTACTCGACTCAGCTCTGCACCAGCAAAATAGCTGGCACAGATCCGAGGGGAACCATTGTGGTACCAGATGCTTACCTCATAATAAGGAGACCGCCGAACTGTCCCCCCTCCACTAGATGTAGCATGCACTCTGCTAGCACAGCTGCATCAGTGGGGGGATTTAGTTAGGATTACGCTGGTAATAATTTAAAGGCTGCAATTCAAAACAGCATTAGACATGCATAAGCTCACTGAAATAAATACGTTGAAGCCCAGATGTCCAAGGTTTCTGAAAAAGGCAATCGAAGGATCATATAAAATAGCCTGGCTCGTCCTAATAAAAAGGCATGTGAACATCACAAGAAAGTCACCGTTTTAGAGGCATGGGTTCAAAAACATCACAGCTTATTTCCAAAACTCTTATTTGGAAACAGATGTCATTTTTTCCGGAGGTTAAAGCTTTTCATTGGCACATAGTGATCAGGGCATGTAATTACTGTATTAAGACTGCCCTGTATTTACTATCGGTCAGCATAATCCTAAACAAGTACAGACTATCTGAATTCAGTGGGTCTTACACCCTAGCACAGGGGTGTCAAACAAAAGGCCCATGGGCTGGATGTGGCCCCCAAAATTTCTTTATTTGGCCCTCAGCCGCCAAGCTGTGCTGAGGTGTCATTGCTTAAACAGGTTGCCCTCCAGGTAATTGGGCTCTCCCATATCTTGAAAATATGATCAAGATTTTGCTATTTTCTCATCTTTATTTGCACCTAATGAGTTCCTGAGAGAGAAGGAAAAATGCTTATTTCTGGTCATGACCTGCTTAATGACATCACTTCCTGCTTTATGGCATCACTTCCAGCCCTCACAGGCATCATGAATGCTGTTTGGCCCACTGTATGAAATGATTTTGAGACCCTGCCCTAGCAGTTATGCATAGGATTGCAGTGGTAATCTAACAATTGCGTATAATAAAAATTTACAGCCTACAAGGTTCTAAAAATATGTCATTTTGACCCTCTTTGTTTAGAAAACACTGTGGCGGGGAATCACTGAATGTAACTCGGGAAACAAGCAAACAAGAAGTTGATCTAGAGAGTTAAAGCATGTTCAAATTGCATTTATTTTAGAGGGACTTTAAAGGGTGTGCATATCCCTTTGGCTGGATATCAGCAATAAAAGCACAATGGATACATGCACACCCACATATGCATACAGCCACTTACTTTGGCTGGTTTGTGTCAAAAGGTAGTGGAAATCTTAATCCACAATCATACATGATATATACCAGGAGTGGCCAAAATGCAGCCCACAAGCCACATGCGTGGCTTGTAATGTGTGGCTCGCAAAATGTAACATGTAATGTGTGGCTCGCGAAAATTTGTTGGCTGAGCTCCTTTTTTTGCATCACAATTAATATAAAAAGGTAAGACATTTTCAAGCTTTATAATTATTTATTTGTATAAACCAAGGGCACAATCCTAACCTGGAGTTAGGCCGGCACAGTTAGGCCAGCCAAGTTTGGCTGGCACAAGGGCCACCATAAAGCGTGTTTGGACTACTCTCTGAGTCAAAGAAGCCAGCACACAAACATGCGCCATCCTCCCGGACTCTGAGAGTGGTCCAAACACGCTTCACGGTGGCCCTTTTGCCGGCCAAACTTTGCTGGCCTAACTGTGCCCTGAGAGTCTCCATTGTTGTTGCTTTTGGAATCACACTTGGCTGTCCATCAGTTCTTGGTCATCAGAAATGAAGGTCAGCCTTCAAGAGCAATGAAGGTTATATAGGTAAGGCTGGGGGCACAGTTAAGGTTTAATTTGAACATTAGAGCCAGTCCAAATACTGACCTCCAAGATTGTCCATGATGGCTCATGCAATAGGTGGTTCTGAGCCTGAGCGTTGCCTGAAAGTGATTCATTCCCTTGATTGGTTTCTTTTGTTGCTTTTTTCCCCAAATGGGAGGAAGTTTGGGGCAGCTTTAAGTGGTTAGTCTCCTTGTAGGAAAAGAAAAATACTGGGAAGTTGAGGTGTTTTGCAATATCTGTTTTTTTACAAATCCACAAATGCTGAGCAGGGGAAATGCGCGTCGGCACAAAGACGGGCAGTGCGGGCCCTCAAGCAGCATCAGTAGTAGGAGCCAAAAACAACAGCCCACCCATTCCTCTGCTTCTCTTTTCCTCTCTTGGCACTCGCTCCTGGGCAGCACATTGTTCCCAGCCTCCACCCTTGACTGCCCATTAATCAGAATGTGCTGCTGAGTGACCAAGCTAAGGCAAAACTAAAGGAGAACCTTGAATAGCAGAACACCGCAGTCCATAACACAATTTTATCTGGACATCTGTTCTGTGGCTCAGTACGCTCAGAGCCTTCCCCTTGTCGTACTAATATCATTTATGTCACAATTATGTCACAATTCTGATTTAAAGTTGTTGGCGTCAGCAATGAGGCTTTGGGGATAGAATTGGCTATAAATAGGAATAAACAAATAATAGTCGTGTATAGTTGAAATAATATGGCCTTGGCAGCAAAGAAGCCTAATCTTAGTCATCCCATGTTATCTAAATTGATACTACAGGGTTATATGATAAAGCAAAGATGTCTTCTGTTCATTTATTTTTCATGCTGTGCCATCTGGGTGCCAGTTTGCTTATTCTTGAGGGCTGCTCTATTCTCCAGATGGTCCAGGGACTGGAATTGGTCATAGCTCAGTGCTCTGCATGTGGAAAGTCCCAGCTTCAATCCTTGCATCTCCAAGTACTACCTGTTGGGTGAATGCTCTTTCCTGTTGGCTCCTTCATGTTGCTATCGAGATGGCAAGGCTGGCCTTAGGAGCTGTGGGGGCCAATTGGAAACTTTTTGTGGGGCCCTAGGCTCACACCCAAGGTCTGCAGAATATGAGAGATAAATAAAATGTATTATAGACTATCTCTATGGCAGAATGGAAAGCATCCAAAATGTGCATGTGATCTAAGCACTTTTTAATATAAAATTGCATACATGTAAGCCTACAAGGGACATGGTGGCGCAGCGGATTAAACCGCTGCTGCTGGGCTTTCCGACCGGAAGGTTGGGGGTTCAAGACTGTGCAACAGAGTGAGCTCCCGTTGCTTGTCCCAGCTCCTGCCAACCTAGCAGTTCGAAACACCTAAATGCAAGTAGATAAATAGGGACCACTTTGGTGGGAAGGTAACGGCGTTCCGTGCGCTACGGCATATAGTCATGCCGGCCACATGACCACGGAAGCTCGTCCTCGGACAAAATGCCGGCTCTAAAGGCTTTGAAACGGAGATGAGCACCGCCCCCTACAGTCGGTCACAACTAGACCATTCGGTCGTGGGGAAACCTTTACCTTTAAGCCTACAAGTAAACAAATTACAGTATGTAGATTGCCCTTGAAAAGTAAATAGTTACAAAGCCACTTGTTTTAGTAACTGTGAAATGATTTAGTAAAAATATTTATTTTATTTTTGTTTAGGAGAAAAATTCAAAATGCCCATTGCAATGTGTTGTGTGCATTAGAGTAGATTACCTTACTGGGGGTGGGGGGGCTCCTTCGGTCTGGGGCCCAGTTGGGAGCAATTGGTCCAATCAGCTTAAAGTCAGTCTTCCTAAGTGGAAAGTCTCTTTGGGGCCAACCTGGGTGTGGAGCACGTCTAATAAAATAATGAGGTTGTTTTTTTTAAGGGTTTCTGTGAGAACAGTTTTAGAACATGTTTGCATGGACTACTTGCCCTGTAGCACACTCATTAATGGTTAATCACACCTTTGATTCACATACTCAAAATGCGGTATAGGAACAGACTGAAAAGATTTTAAGGCGGAGTATTAATCCTAATCCCTTGTTGATTACCTGAGCAAGATGGCCTAAGGTGATACATATGTACATTCAGGTAGCGTTGTTTTGTCAGCTTAATAACCTCAGTGCCAAGTTAATTGCTTTCCTTTGGGTTTCCGTCTTTTGTGCAACTGTACCTGATCTGTTGTGAAACCATCCACTACACGCACTTTGTATGTGCTATGTATTTGGGGAGATAGTTTTTAATTACAGTTCATTCTATTCAAGCAAATGGCTAATTTGAGGTGCACTCTGGTGCAAGACTTTAATCCCTACAGTCTTTTGCGGGAAACCTCACAAGGTGCCAGTTAAATAGGGTTACCAGATACAAACTGGGGCAGAGTGCCTCTACCTTTAACCATTCTATAGAAGATGGAATTTTGGCAGGTGCAGCTTTTGAAACCCTTCCGTGATGATCTGCTCCTGCCCAAAGTGGTTAAAAGTATAGGCACTCTGTCCCAGTTTGTATCTAGTAACCCTACAGTTAACCAACCAAATGATATTGAAGACAGGTAATTTGTACAAGGTTTAAAAGTCTTTTTTGGTCATTGCATTTTTAGAGCAGGGGTGGCCAACCTTTCTACTTTAGGGTTCCTGAACCTTTCACAATTAAGTAAAGAATTTCAGCAGGTGCAGCTTCTCATTCCCTCTTCTACAAAATTGTGAAAGGTCCAGAACAGTGATGTCATGCAGGGGGAACGCGGGGGAACTCAGTTCCACTAGTTAAAATTAGGGCTGACTCCGCCCACTTCACTCTCCCTCCTCCCCCCTCCCAATTCCTCTGCAAAGAGCTTTTCTTCTTGGTTGGCCAGCACTCAGAGGGTTAAAGGGAGCGACTCCGGATTCCTAGGGGGGGCAAAGGCAGTGATGTCATTCAGGGGGAATGGACCAGAACGGGCGTTCCGGATCCTAACGGGCTCCGTGGCTGGTTCCGGGTTCCCAACAAGTGCCAATTAAAAGTGAGTTCCTGTTCCTAAATCATTTGAATGACACCACTGGTCCAGAAGCCCTAAACTGGAAAGATTGGCCACCCGGCTTTAGAACATGGTAATGCTCAATAGAAAATAAAGTCTGTTTCCTGTGGGGGCCATTCCCATATAAGTATTCGTAGTATCACAGTCAAAAACAGCAATCCTATACACACCTGTTTGGGATTAAGTTCCACTGAATTTAATGAGATTTACTTCTGAGTGGACATACACAGGATTCTGCTGTAATCCAAAACATATTCCAATCCAGGTTTTACTGGTTTCTCAGTTCTTCCACAGGCTGCTTATGGCAGGCAGCCACGAAAGATTCCAGTAACTCTATACTGCTTTTAGTGCCCGTGTTGTTTTAATAAAACTAAACTGTGTATGCCTTGACTGCCTTTCTGCAGCCACCTGTATCTTCCAAAACAGTTTTCCCTCCAAACATAAATCAACAAATATATAAACATAAATGGTCAATGTAAAAACATACCTAAAAGGTTGTTTTATGCTTCAAGCTTATTCAAACCATATAATCACACTTTTTAAATGGACTTACTGAGTAGTTAAGCCTAGGATTGCACTGTGAACCATTAAAATGAAAGACTATGACTTCAATCCACTAATTTTAAAGCAAATATTTTTACTAAGCATTTTGTTCACCAAAATTTGTGATGGTCATAACCAAGGTTATCTCCCAAGGCAGAGGTTTTCAAACTTTTTTGATTAGTGGCTCCCTTGACTAACTGGGGCATTGGCTGCAGCAGCACCCCATTAGGACTACAATCCTACACAAACATTGTTGACTAAGTTAGTGCCGGCCTAACTCCAGGGTAGGGTTGCTCCCTAATTCACAGGCAGTGACTAGTCTGTAAATTGCTAGCTATGTTGATAGTACTTCAGCAACATGATCGCTTGGCTATTAATTAATATTAATATTAATAATTATATAATTAATTAATCAATCAAACTCGTATTAATTCGTGCTGTCTACAAAGAAAAGGAAATACACACTGCAAGACTGTGGGGTAGAAGAAGAAGAAAAAAAACCTAGGATTCCAAGATGTGATACTCAGCAGTGCAAAAGATTTGCATCGTGGGAAGATGTGTGACACTATCACCTCCGATTCCAAAACAAAGCTAATTTTTCATTCTAATTATGCTAACAAAAAGGACAAAGCTTATCGTCCTAGCAACCAACAGGCAGCCCCAATGAAACTGAGAGCCCCTATATTGTTTTGCCACTTCCTTCTGTTAAGCCTTTAATTGGCTTTGACCAACCGTCAACACGTCCCTTATCATTGCTCAGTTTGAGCATGGGAGAGATATTTCCCAGAGCATTCTTGGCATAAATATGGGCACCCTTCTAAAGTGAGAAATAACAGGCAAAGCATAATCCATAAAGCACAATGGCAGCAAAGTATAATGTTTGCTGCAGAATCATACACATTGTCAGGTAGGCTGGCATAACTGTTCACTCACCAAGATGAACGCAGGTGAGACCTGCAAGGTGTTTCACCTTTCTCTTCCCCCATTTTAAGCCACAAGAGAGCTGTTCACATTATAAACCACAGCAAGTACAATCAGTATTCATCTCTACATATTTGTATTTTTCATTCAGTGGAGGTACAATCTGTGTATACTGTATGTGTTCCGTTGATCTAAGAAAATGAATCTCAGTATGCTCTGGTCTACATGGAAATGTGTGCTTGGGTACAGAATTCTGCGCAGCCTACTGTGTGAATGTGAACAGCCTTAGGGAAGCAGAAAAAAAAGGTGATTTAAGGAGTCCCTGGTAGACCACTGCACAAGGTGAGCCGCGTTCAGCTTGATGGGTTATACCTGTTGTATGAACTCCAGCTGCCCCTGCATTTGGTACAGTGGTTTCCAATTAAGAGAAGGACTTTAGCCTAGTTCTCAGCAAAAAGCAAATGAGATAATAAAGCCATATCTGGACCACAGAGAGCTCTGCAGATGGGGCCTGGGCCAATCCCTGATGTAGCAAGGGTCCACTGCTGTCACAGATCACCCACCACTGCCCCAGACATCAGGTCCATGGGGGATGCTTACTGTTGTTGCTGCAGTAGCTTCTCCTGATAAGTCAGCCAGGGTCCAATGGGGAGATTTAGAAGGAGACTGTGGAGAGTGGTGGCAGCAAGCAGGACTGTTACTCATCCAAGACCAGGTGAGCTTTCCCAGCCAGCCACCATCCTTGCTATAACTCCAAGCAAGGCAGCAGACAGGTAGAGTCCTCCTTCAGTGCCGCCACAGTTATGTGGCTTATGTTGCATTTTTTTTTTAATCTGCTGCCTTGTTCCTAGATGGTGTGTGCATGTGCGTGTGCCTGTGCTTTTTAAAGCTTGGGGAAACTAGACTGCAGGTGAGGACACACGCAACTGATCACCCCTAAACAGAAAAAGCAATCCCTAAACACTGAAAGCCAGGGGAAGGGATTCTGGTTTTATTCACATTCTATCACATAAGCCAGTGGATTCCCAAACGTTATCAACTGGCGGTTCTTTTGACCTACTAGGCCAGTGGTTCCCTAAGTGGTGAGTTGCAGCCCACCACCCTGGGAAGCACTGTCTTCTGCCCCTTTAAGGGGCAGGGGGAGGGGGAAGGCAGCAACGCAAAACCCAGGACTGAGCTGCTGCCCTGGATGAAGGGGCTTGTTTTAGATTCGTTCCTCACAGTGCTGCAGTCTGGGGGGAGGGAAGTATGGAGTCTTGGGGAGCCCCCCACAAGGCTTCCCGAGCTGCAGAATAAGTAAAAAAAAGCTATTGCATCCATTTCTGGAAAACAAAGTGGATACAATCATTTTTAAACTTATTTTGCAGCTTGGGGTGGCCTGCAGGGGGCTTCCCATGGCTCCCTATACCCCGGGCTGGGAGGGGTGAATCTAAAACAAGCCCCTTCATCCAGGGCAGCAGCGTGATCCTGGGGATTGCGTTGCTGCCTTTGCTCCGGCCCTGTAAATACTTGCATGGCTCCCAACTACGTCATAGGAGTTGGGGAACTGCTATTCCAGGCGATTGGCTGCAGCTCCCCATTAGGGCTTCAATCCTATACAATGTGTAGGTGGTGGGCTTTTTGTGAGGATTCTGCAGCTTCGTGGCTGGTTCCTGCAGTTCCCTAGGGAGTGCCGTGGCTCACAGTTTGGGAACTCTCTGCAATCTGAAATGGTACAGCTTGGCTCAGCTAGCTGTGATGTGAAATATATTGTCTTGTTGGGGGTTTATTTTTTTGCTTTAAAGTAGCAGTTGTGTAGAGCAGGGCCTGCTTAACATGTTCAGCTTCTGGAGCCTGAGGCTGCATGCCAGAAGCTGCCCATCCCTTCCCTGGGGATATGCCAACCATTGCTCCTCCCCATACATTTCTTCCCCTGCCCCATTCCCTTCCTCCTTTTCCAATCCAGGAAGTAGGAGGACCAGTGGAAGTAAGCAGGTAAAACACAGAAGAGATGCCACCCATTCCTGCTGCCTGAGCCGACTGCCTCAGTTGGATTTATGGACAGGCTGATTCTGGGGCAAAGGCCCACTCAGGACCATGGTGCAGAAGTAGAGCAGGATAACACTATAATCCTGTGACTTTTTCTGACCAAAACTCCTCCCTGAAGCTGCTCTGTGCCCTGAAGGTACCATTGGCCGCTGTTGTTGCTGATTGTAAGGGAAAGACCCATGCGATGCACCCTACCCACACAGTGGTGTCATTCACACACAATTCCCAGTCATATGGTATCGCTTCACACAAAGCAACTTCCACTGTGGCTTAGACTGAAGGGCATGTAGAATTTCAAACAACTAACTCAATTCAACACATTCTTGGTTTCCTAACTAACACGTGTTGACCCAGACAGAACAAGGTTTGAGTGTAACCGTCCACGTTGCTGAGCAAAGAGTTTTAGAACAGACCTTGATTAGAATAGAGGAGAGACAACTTTTACTCAAGATTAGATTCACTCTGCCAAAGAAGCTGATAAAAACAATTACGGATATTGCCTGCATATTTTGGACGTGTTGTCTTACAGGGACTGGCCTTCCTGTAAGGAAATATTAAAAGACTGAGGATAAACAGCAGCAACAAAGGAAACACCTCCACCGATCTTAAGCCTCTGAAGAGCTCCTTCCAACGCCCATTGTTAGGCACGAAAAGCAATGGCCAACAGAAAAGACCATTTTGGAATGTCTCATCTAATTGACATTTGATGGACATTGCATTATTGATTACTAAGAGGCAAATGTTGTTGCCATAGATTATTTACAGTTGATACTATTAGCCCCCACACTGGTTGTATTAAGGGCTACAGGTTGAAGATTAACCCTTCCTCTTTCTTTACAGATTGAGGCTGTTTCTAGATTCCATACTCTTCAGGGGCCCATTCTGGGGAAAGAAAGAAGCCGTTCCACACGCTGATGAGGAAATGCAGTGCTCACCTGCATCAGCTGTGCAGGTTGGCTTCTGGTAATGAATGAAGAAAAGTAAGACCTGCTGTTTTCCAGACAGGTCTATTCATAGTAATTTGTCATTGAACCCTGCTATTATATTATTACCTAGAGATCAAAACTATCGTGACACCTACTGATAGAAAACAAGTATTACAGAACAGCTTTTCAGTTTATTCCTAAATAAGTCTTCATAGGAGTTGATTCCATTTAGGTCAGCAGTTAGAATCATAGAGTTGGAAAGGAACTACAAGGTTATCTAGTCCACCCCCTGCCTTTAGCAGGAAATCCTCTTAGAGCATCTCCAGCAGGTGCCTGTCAAGGCTCTGCTTGAAAGTCTCCAGTGAGGGAGAAGCCACGCCAACACATCCCTTGGCAATCTATTCCACCTTCAAACTGCCCTTATTGTCAAGAAATTCTTCCTGATGTCCAGCTGGAATCTCCTCTCTTGCAGCTTGTACCCATTGGACCTAGTTCTACTGTCAAAGGCAGATGAGAACAGATTTGTCCCTTCTTCCTTATGATAGCCCTTCAGATATTTGAAGAGTGCTATCATAGAACATACGCAGTTCCCTCAACCTTTCCTCATAGGACTTGTTTTCCAGCCCCCTGATCATCTTCATTGCTCTTCTCTGAACCTGCTCCAATTTGGCTGCATCTTTCTCGAACTGAGGTGCCCAGAATTGGACACAGTACTCCAGGTGAGGTCGCACCAATGCAGAATAAAGCAGGAGTTTACAGAGAGTCTCAAACTCTCTGGGAGTTTGAGAATTGCTGTAAGTGCTTGCGGGAGCAGGGGAATTATAGTGACACAATCACTATGATCATGTCACTGCTGTGAAACTGGAAGTGGGTAGTGATCTTTTTTATTTTTAAAATTTTTTTTAAACATAGAGGGAGCCCTGCAGAGGGGTCCGCAAGGCTCCCCAACCTAAAAGGACGCTGGGGCAGGCACTGGTAATTCCCCCAGCCCCCTCTATGCCCAGCAGTGATGTGATCCAGCGATCGTGCCACTGCAATTCCCCTGTCCCATCTCTTAAAGGGACCCAGGCAGTGCTTTTCAGGCTGGGGCACCACAACTCCCTAGTTTGAAAACCACTGATTTAGGTCATTGAATGTACAAAGTACATTACATGAGCTTAGAATCATGCTATTAGTATACCAAATTGAGGGCACATGTACATTCCTGTCAGAAAGGATTCATTTTTATTTTAAACTTTGCTTAAGTACTCCATCAAGCATAATATTATTAAACAAAGTTGTACAAACATATCTCCTACTTGGAAATGCTATATTTTTCTCTCCTAATCTGTACTTTCTGAATGAAACCTTTCTTCAGTTAAAGTAACATTTTTAATAGAACACATCTCTATATTGGCCATTATAATCGCCAAGCATAAGAAGATACCACACACATTAATTGAATAAATTCATTGTTCTTTAGTAATTTGGCTATTTAATATATTACGTGTGACCTTTCAGCAGATAATTTGTCAGATGCCAGAGAAATGAGCACTTGTGTGAACAAAGGTGAACAGAAATGTATGTGGAAATGAACACTTGGGTGAACAAAGGTGTACAAAGTACAATGCAAAACACTGTGGATACACATTCATCAGGGGTAATCATATACATGCTGGAAGTGAGTCAAAATCTCAGGTTTTCTTTTACTTGCATTTGCAATCCAAGTTAGGATGGTATTTCAGGGCTGCTGTTTTATCTGTTTGAATGGAGCTTAACTTTTGCTACTTAATGTCCATACTTCCTTTCTCTAACCCCCTCTATCTGCTCTTATCTCCCCCCCCCCCGTTTTAATCCCGACATCTCCCTGTGTATGTTGTCGGATTTCAAATATAGATGCTGTTTTATTGTAATGCCAATAAATGTTTCCTGAACTGACTAACTGATGTCCATACTTAAGAACATTTAATCCATTCTTACCCCATCCACATCTTGCTGAGGGGTGGGCCATCAAACTATATAAATCTACATTTTATTCTAGTTCACTGAGTCATACGTCGAGTAAATAAAAACAGACCCCTTAAGGCTTCTAAATTAATGCTTCTTGGCCTATTTTTATTAAGGAGAAAACCAATCAGGCCAGTGGGCCTTTCGTTCCTTTACCACTGTTATATGCTGTTAACAAGGGGGAATATACAAGAACTATGCAACCTCCTTACAAATGGATTGTGCAACCTCCTTACAAAGGTGGTGGGCTACTGGTACCGGGTGCAAGGGAGTGGCAGCAGGATGCAAGCATCTTATTGTCTCATGCCTCCCTGGGGCACCTGGTGGGCCGCTGTGAGATACAGGAAGCTGGACTAGATGGGCCTTTGGTCTGATCCAGCAGGGCTCTTCTTATGTTCTAACGTTCTTATTAACTTGTACATTGTGTAAGCATTTTGTTTTTGTTTGTTTTAATTATGCTTTAGAAAGAGAGGTCGTGAAATCCTCTCCCAGAATATTGTGACCTTACTTCAGGGTTTTTAGTTTGATATTGTTAGTTTTTATTCCTGATGTAGTTGCCTTGGATCTGAATGGAGAAAGACAGGATACAAACATTACGGTGGAAGAAAAGGCAGGATACAAATAAATTAAGTAGGATTTCAATCCTATATACACATGGAAAAGTGTGTATAGGATTAAAATTTTACTTTATTTATTTGTATCCTGCCTTTTACTCATGGAAAACACATATTGAATACAGTAGGAGTTTCTTCTGAGTAGCTGTGATAGGATTGTGTTGCTGGTCTCCAATAGGATGTTTGATTTTTATTTATTTATTTAAAGACTCTCGATCTGTTTGGTTGTAATATTATTTATTTATTTATTTTGGTGATCGTGACATTTTCCCTGTGTTTTCAAGCTTTCAGTTTGCAAAGGCTATTATTAAAGGGTATTTTTTGGGGGGGCTTAACAGTATAAGCCCCTTAGGTAGATTATGATTCTTTTGCTCTGTTCCCTGAGCAGAAGGAGTTTGACAGCCTTGGGAGGAGAAAGCCCTGAAATCTTAACTGTGTTTTTGTGCACATGTGATTTCTGGCATACCGGCAAGCCAGGCTGCAGAGAGGATTTATGCACTCTAGAACAAACATGAGCCTTCATTCACTCATGGACTCCCTCCCATGTTGAAACGGATCAGTACGGTATTCTTGGCATCTGTTCCAATTCTAGTTGCCCAGGTGCTCTTTTTGGTCCCTTTCCTTCAGCATTCACAAGGCTGACTCACATTATACAAAAGCAGCATGGTTGCCACTACCCACATGTACCTCCCATTTCATGTATGATGCTAACACAGGAATGCTGAAAACATTGTACAAGAAGTGGGCATGCAGGCTAATATTGACCTACAGTATTGCACTGTTCTAAAACATCCCATCAAAAAAACACCCCTTCCACCACCACTGGAAAAACAGTCCAAGACAAGGCACTGACAAAAGGGGCTACATGGAAAGAAAAATAAATAAGCAAATTTCTATTCCAACTCAGCCTTGATGTTGGTTTTGACAGGCTAGTTTCAGCCTAGAAGTGGCTAATTCCTCGCTAATTGGTAGAGGCCAGCTAATAAGCATTGTTTCCTTTTCTTCCACTGCCATGTATCTATTTTAATGAAAGAGTCTTCCTTTTGGCCCTTGCTTACCTCATCTTGGAAAGCACTAGGCATTGCTCCAAAGTAGAACACTTGCAGTTGAGGGGCGCACTTTGTTTTAAACATCCACTTCCTATAGTTCTCCTCTAACATGGTTTTCCTTTCTTATTAATGGAAGTATACAAATATTATTATCATCATAATAATTAATAATTATAATAACTATAATTAAGCACAGTAACATACAAGAAAGCCCCAAACACATTATTGGGGAACATAGGGGAGCAGATCAGGGGTTGTCGTGGCACACAGATACTTTCTGAGTGGCATGTGCAAAGTCATCACATATTTTTGAAAAACATTTAAATAACACAGGACACAATCCTAACCTGGAGTTAGGCCGGCATAGTTAGGGCAGCAAAGTTTGGCTGGCACAAGGGACACTGTAAAGTATGTTTGGACCAGCACACAGACGAACGCCATCCTCCCTGACTCTGAGAGTGGTCCAAATGCATTTTACGGTGTGCCAGCCAAACTTTGCTGGCTTAATTGTGCTGGCCTAACTCCAGGTTAGGGGACATGGTGGCGCTGTGGGTTAAACCGCTGTTGCTGAACTTGCTGACTGGAAGGTTGGCAGTTCAAGACCGCGTGACGGAGTGAGCTCCCATCGCTTGTCCAACTCCTGCCAACCTAGCAGTTCAAAAGCATGTAAAAATGCGAGCAGACAAAAAAAGGTACCGCTTTTGTAGGAAGGTAACGGCGTTCTATGAGCCTTGGTGTGTCGTCATGCCGGCCACATGACCATGGAAACTTGTTGTCAGGAGAAATGCCGGCTCTTCGACTTAGAAAAGGAGATGAGCACCGCCCCCTATAGTCTGTCACAGCTAGCCCATTCGGTCATGGGGAAATCTTTACCTTTACCTCCAAGTTAGGATTGGGCTCAAAGACAGCACTGCAGCAGATATTGTGTCCTTGATTTCGTTGCTACTCTTTTCACAGCATGCCCCAGGTTTTTAACACTGCAGTGGGCACTCAGGACAGCCACACCTATTCTGCTTGATTTGCTCTGGTTGGAAGATGGGCAGAAAGTTGGGAATAGAATGATGGACAGGAGAGAAAGGCTATAGGCGGTGTTTCTTGTTCTGTACCTTCTGGCACTTTGAGATATGCTGCCCTTGAACTTGAAGGCTCTATTTAGCTATTGTGGTAATAATGGAAAATCAACAAGGTGGAGTAGCACATTCAAGATTCTCTACATAAAAAGTGGCACATGCCATGCTGCAGGTGAGCCACTCTGATGTAGACCTTCTGCAAGGATGTTGTATACTGTATGGCTGTTGGAGTTTGCCTGTTGCTGAAAAGGGGTTCCTTGCCTATTCTGTCTGCTTTCTATTTATCGTTCGCATTTTTATACTGCCCTTTCTCCAAGGATCTCAGGGTGGTGTACATAGTTCCTTCCTTTCAAGTGGTGATATTTCCTGATGTTCATTTGAACCGGAATCAGGCTGTTGCTTGGCAGAATATGCACTGAACGTAGAGAAATAATAGGAATATGACAACCCCCTGTGTTGGGGCCTGTTGTGGAAGGTCCATATTCAACCACGTTGAAAACATCCACATTAGGAGAGTGTTATAATGACCTCCTACAGCACTGTTTTGCACAGCACCCTGTTTTCCAGGAAAATATCCAGTGTTATAGAAGGTTTTACTGTTACGTTCTTTATTTTTGTTCCCGTTTTTTTTTTTACCCTATTAAAGATTGCATGATTATGCGGACTCATCTGGGTTGTTGACTTGAAAAAGAAATCCCCCTCATATAGTTTAGTTTCATGTTCATATTTGTGTTATGCTCCCAATTGGCAAGTCAAAACTAAGCATGTTTTATGATAGGATTGTGGTCCTGTTTTGTGAGGAACATTGGCTTTGGAGCAAGGTGGAAACTAATAACAAGTCTCATTAATATGCTGAGATCTTTGAAGAAGGGATGATGATGATGTTTATACACTTTGTGTTTTGCCAGAGGGAGTCTTGTTTGTTTTTTCCAAAGCTTGCCCAGTCTCAGGTCTTGCTAAGTTGTATCATAAAATTTTTTTTTTTAATTGAAATTTGCAACATGTTTTTTCTTTTCTTGTTTTAATTGTGAGTTTATTGTGTGCAATCTTAAGCCCTCTGTAGAAAGATGACTAATAAACGACTAAGGCTGCAATCCTATTCACACTTACCTGGGAGTAAGCCCCTTTGGTTATAATAGGACACTTCTGAGTAGACATATATCGCATTGGGCTGCAAAATAACCCTAAGCCCTCACTCACCGGACCTCACAAAATAACAGATCAAAATGAAATCCTTCCCATCCTTACCTGGATCATGAAGAAGGAGGATGTGTCTGCATTACAGATGCCAATTGGATTACCAGGCATTCCCTCTTCTCATTGAACCCTGGGAACTGTAGTTCTAACAGAGAGTTCTCAGAACTTTCTCAAATCAGTTTCCAGGAATAATAATAATAATAATAATAATAATAATAATAATAATAATAATTATTATTTTTTGGAGTGGGGAAAGAATCTATGATTAGTTTAATCACAGATTAGTTTAATCGAGGTTTTAATTTTATTTTGTTTTTTATAGTCTTTATTTTATGGTTTGCTGGATTTAACTATGTTGAAAGGTTTGATCTCACGTGCCGTCCATTTTTTTTTTCAAACTCTTGTGTTGTTTGCATAGCATTTTATGTTTTTGGGTGGAAAAGTGGGATATAAATATTTAACACAGGAATGCAATCGCGTGGAGCTGCAGTCACAGGCACACTGATGGGGCTGCCTTCCCTGAGCTTGCAGGCTGACTGTTCATATCAAGCCTGGTGCAGGCTTCACCACTGCACGCTTGCAGCTTGTGTCTGCACATGTTTCAGAGAGGGCCACGAAGTACGCCCAGGTAAGTGCGTGCATACTGTCCACTCTTTTCATTCCAAGATAAACATAGGACTGGGCGCCCGAGCCTCAATTATTAATTCTGGAGTCGACAAGAAAAGGCCTTGAATGAGAAGACGCAGGGAGGACGGTCGGGCGCCCCAGACGAGGCTTCCCTGGGAGCTCCAGGCGCACGTGCAAAACGCGCATCCGTACAGCTCCCCCTAGAGGGTTCCGCAGCGCTTGCAGGTGAGCGGAGCGCCGTCGCGATCAGAGGGTGTCGGGTTTCCCGGAAGCGGCTGTAGCCCTGCCCAGCCCTGGAGAAGGAGCGGTTTTCTTCTGCACATATCCACGTTTGGTTCCTCGCACAAGGTTGTGCCTGGAGCTGAGCCCCGATCGCTGCCGTGCCTTTTCTTTCTTCCTCTTCCTTGCCAGGCTTCGGCAGCCCAGACGTGGCGGCAGATGGAGGTGCTTCCTTCCCGGGACGATAAGTACAACCCGCTGAGCGATGCCAACTTCTGCTCTCGGCTCTTCTTCTGGTGAGTCGAAAGCGGCGGAGACGGCAGTACAAGCAGCCCCTGCCGCTAGCCCCGCTCTTGCCTTCTTTTCCCTCCGACCCGGATCAGCCTTTTCCCAGCCTTCGTGTGCTCTGGGTCCTTTTAGCAAGCTATCGAAATCTGCAGAATCGTGCAGGGTTTAATTGAATTCCGTAATTCCGTCTGAGTCGTTCTAGCTACAGCTATAGCGATGCAGCTATAGGGCATTGCCTTCCAAGTGTTAGTTGTATCTCTGATGCTAATCAGACGTTGTAGATATGCACTGCATGGAACTGTGAGTAAACCTTTCTTTTTGCATCTTTACCAAGCCTCTGCCTCATGTGTCTTTTGTTAATAGCAGTCAGCCTGGGTGAGGGAGGTTCCCCTGAGGTGATGCCCTAAGGGGGAAAATCCGCTGCTTGCTCTACTCTGCTTTCTCCCATCACCAATAAGAAATTTTCCAATATATGTATACTAATAAGAGTGTCACTGAGCACATGCAGAGTTCTAGCTGTTGACTGCATAATCGGTACCCGCCTCTGAGTATGTGTAGAATGCTAACCAATCTGCTACCCATGTTGTGTGGGGGGGGCAAGAGCCATGGGTACCATTTGCTAGGGGGTGCTGATGGCCCTTAGCACCCCCTGCACAGTGCCCAAGAAGATGCCTGAGCTGCGGCTGAGGGAAGCTGTGCGCCCCCTTGCTCACAGAGCCGGGTAGGCGCATGGCTTCCCTCGGCCATGGCCCGGGTTTTGCCCGAGTGGGGGCCAGGAGATGATGTGCGCCCCCCCGGCTCTGTGAACGGAGGAGACATGCGGTGTCTCCTGGCCGCTGCTCGGGCAGCCAGGAGACGCCGTGCGCCTCCCCGGTTTGCATAGCCGGGGAGGTGCTTGCTTCCCTCAGCTCTGGATTGGGTTTTGCCCGAGCCGCGGCTAGGAGACACTGCCCCCCAGCTCTGTGAACCGGGGAGACGCCAGTGTCTCCTGGCCGGCGCTCGGGCAGCTTGGAGACAACATGCGCCTCTCCGATTTGCAGAGCCGGGGAGGTGCGTGGCTTCCCTTGGCCGTGGTTCCGGTTTTGCCCAAGTGGGGGCCAGGAGACGCCGCGCCCCCTCCCCTCTGGCTCTGCGAACCGGGGAGGTGCGTGGCATCTCCTTGCCGCTGCTCGGGCAAAACTGCTTGAGCAGTGGCCAGGAGACACTGCACATCTTCCTGGTTTGCAGAGCCGGGGAGGCACGCAGCTTCCCTCAGCCGTGGCTCTGGTTTTGCCTGAGCTGGGGAGTGCACTGCTTCTCCTGGCCACCGCTCAGGCAAAACAAGGAGGTGGGGGCTTGGCTTTTTCCCGCCATGTTGGCTGACATGGTGGACAGAAGCCCCCCCCTGCAACGCCACGAAGTCGTGACGTCATGACGTTGCGTGCCATGGGTGCGGTTTCGCCCTGGTACGCCTCTGCTGCCACCTGGCCACAAAGAATTGGCTGGGAAGGTTGTAGACCTGGTGTCGCTTCTCACGGATGTGGAGCACCAGTCTAGAACAGGAGGTGGCTAAGCACTAAAGAAACCACCCTTGACTTAGTCAAGTGGTTGTAACTTAGTCAAGGGGTTGGCTAGCTTGGCCAACAGGGCCAGCCTTAGCCAGCATGACCAATATTGTCACAATTGGCCCTGCACTTTGCCCCCCCCCCGGCACCAACACAGTGAGCACATCACCTGTTGCTGCAGTCTGTAGTTTCTATGGGCTGTAAGTCAGTGGGATGAACAGAGTAGCTTTATTTTGGGCCTTCCTACCTGCCCCTGCCTCCAAATGGCCCCAAATGGGCGTCCTGGAAGCAGCTGGCAATTTCCAGGTGCCACGGTTTGCACGCAGCGCCACAAACGCTCTTCTTGGTGAGTGAGGGGCCCCCGCCACTCCTGGAGCCGCCCCTGTTGGCCAAGGTGCAGGTTTTTTCCCCTTCCACCTCCAATGAACTGCATTTGTTCTCAAGTAGCCTTTAGGGAAGAAATACAAGTTCACTCATCCTGAGGGTTGTCTCCAGAATAAATAGCGGTAATAGTTTTTCACAGCACTTGAAGTTGTACATAACTTTTTATGGGAGTTCCAAAGCATGTGGTAGACCGAAAAGTGATTTAGAAATGAGTCATGAGAATCATCCCGTTTATTTGCTAGCCCGAAGTTAAGCAAAGTATAGAACTATTAGTAAGTGAATGAGCGCGTGCAGTATTATACAATGCTCAAACAATCCCATTTACTCTCTCTCTCTCCCACTCTCCTAGTGCAATAAGTGGATAATAATACTGGTCTACTTTATATAGGTTATATGTACTCTCTCTCTCTCTCTCTCTCTCTCTCTCTCTCTCTCTCTCTCTCTCTGTGTGTGTGTGTGTGCAAACTATAAAATCATCCTTAAGACAATAGAAACCACCATATAAATGGTATTATTGTTCTTGACAGTAAAGATCAAACCAGGTGTGATCCAGAGATCTGTGGTTAGAATCTCCCATTTAGTGCCAGGTCCAGAATGTTGGTTGGGGGCAGATTGGGCAAAGCAGCTTCAGTAGACCCCTGAACCTCTGAGCAGTGCAGAGGGCAGCCTAAGCTCAGACTACTCAATAGTATGCATGAGGGCTGCCTGTGCTTTGGACCAGGTTGTTGCTTTTCAGTATACCACCACAAAAAGTGTGTTTTTTGTCTTTGGTCAGCAGTGGGCCTTCTGGTGGTCCGTGGATCCCATCAGGCCTTCCAACAGCTGTATTTTACACTTTCTTCCTGCATACTTTCTCGGATGCTAACCTTCCCTCCCCACTGCTAGTAGCTGTATTGGGGAAGGGAAAGATGGGTACAGATTTCTGCCTCCTCCATATACTTAATAGCAGGAATTTGCAGGTGAAAGTATTTACATCAGGGAAAGGGTTGCAACCATCTCTCAGATCAATACCTATACTATTACTTTCTTCAAAGTTGCCCATTTGGCTGCATAGTATCCATAATGGTATTTCTCAAACCTCACTGAATTTGGTGTTTAGTTAAGCCCCATGAGTAGGCATGCTTATTTTTGTTAAAAACGCATAAAACACACAAAACTGCCTTTTTAGTGTGGCAATATCTGAATAAAAACAGAAACACTGCATTTTGGTGTTTAATATATTTTCCAAACATTAAAATAGAGTACTTTTCCAATTAGAACCAATACTGTGGCTACATCTACTGATACTGTATCACCTTCCCAGTACACTTAAAAGCATTTAAAATTACTAAAAATGAGAACTTGGAATGAGAACTGTGCGTAAAAACACATAACACTGTTTTCTACCTTTCAAACCATAAAATCTGTGAATAAATAACACCGTTTTAATATCCTAGGGATGAATGCTGAACAGCCACTGAAATTCGTACAAACTTTATCCAGAGTTGTTGAATATAGTAGTATAGAGTATAAGTAATATGTTATAATGAATATAGTTATAATGAATATAGTAATAGTATATAGTAGTTTATGTGGTATCACAAATATATTAGAATTCTGCGTACTTGAATGGAAAGTCAGGAATAGTTCTGATTTAGTCCCCTCTGTCTGTGGCCACTGAAGTAAGCAAGTAAGTAGAAATGCAATGGTTGTTTCCACACCAATATACATAAACCAAATGCTTGCTGATGTTTCTTCTAGCAGAAATGATGTCTGGGCAAGGTTACATAGCAGTGTTTTATGCATAAGGAGCTGGTGATGTCTTAAGGGCTACGACGAGATCACAGGGTGGTTTAGGTCAGGTCTTTGTTGTAACAGCCAAAGTGTGACTGCTTCTGTAAATGAGAATCTGATGCGTGTCTTGCGGTGACATGACCCCACTTGGGTATACTTTCTTTTTCCAGTTGATGCGCACTTCTTGAGTGCTCTCAAACAAGCACCAACTTTATCATCATCATAGTTGCCTAGCCATTCCCATGGCCCAAGCAAGGTGTGCCTCTGTGTGCAAGAACAGGCTTGCATGCAACTGGGAATCAGACCAGGAAGTGAATTGCAGGGGTCTAGCCCTTACAGGGTTGCATAACCAATATCACAAAATAGAGATGGGTTGTTGCTTAGCACACACTTGCATGGACAAGTGTGACTGATTTCTGGAGGAAAGGTCCATCGTGGGCTATAGGCAATGATGGATTGTGCAACCTCCTTACAAAGGTGGTAGGCTACTTCAGAGTACCGGGTGCAAGGGAGTGGCAACAGGATGCAAGCATCTTGTTGTCTCATGCCTCCCTGGGGCACCTGGTGGGCCGCTATGAGATACAGGAAGCTGGACTAGATTGGCCTGATCCAGCGGGGCTCTTCTTACGTTCTTATGATGATATTAAGGTGTGTGGGCAACTGTGTAACCCCTGCTAACTGGACAAGAGGCACTTTTTGAAGTGATGCTCCTCTTATATTGAGCAGGGGGAGAGTAGTTGTCCCTATTCACCCCTGCGCAGTGTCTTTCTAGTGGCTATTGCTGGTGGTGGTCTGCATTTTTTTTTTTTAAGATTGTGAGCCCTTTTGGGACAGGGAGCCATTTAACTTCATTATTATTATTTGCCTATAAATCGCTTTGTGAACTTGCGTTGAAAAGTGGTATAAAAATACTATTGATTGATTGAAGACAAAACTGAAAGTGATGCAAGTATAATCTTGCACAAGTTCCTCATGTCTTAAATCTTATTCTCTGCAGGGGTTGGCCTGCCACCTCCAGCTTTCCAGGCTTTCCCAACTTGCCTGTTCAACCTCCCCTTCTCAATGCCATTGCCTAAATTTGTTTATGTGTACGTAGATCCTCTTCACCCCAGTGTAGCGTCTTTTTGAGTGGCTGTTTGCCAAAGTTTCTCTTTTTCTATTGTGAGCCCTTTTTGAACAGGGAATTTACTTATTTGTTTTGCTATAGAAATCATTTTGTGAACGTTTTTGTTGAAAAGTAGTGTGTAAACATGGTTAAAAACAATAGCTTGCATTCATGTCTGCTCAAGGCATTCATATTGCAAATTTTATAATTTTGTATTGGAAGGGGTAGAGTTTGCTTGATATTGCAACTGGATTGTCATCATAATGCTAAATGGCTAATGTGACCCTTCTTATGTATTGAAAGGAAATAAGCTAAGGAAGGCCAAGACCTTTTTCCTCTTTCATAACTGGGTCATAAGCTTTTGTGTTATCAACCCCATTTCAATTACGATGCAATCTGACTGAAATCAACATGTTTCCTTTCTTGGCATTGTTACGTAAAATGAAATGACTTCAATAATTTATTCAGCTTCTGATAAGTGAAACGCCCAGCACCAACAGGTATTCTAGCCAGGCAGAATTGCACAGTGTGCTCAGATATTGTGTATTGTAACATCATACCATACACTACAGAACAGCCATGTCCTTCTATGGGGAATACCCTTGTTTGTAGTCACCTTGTATTGTACCCAATACAATACAGAAACCAGAGTCTGCCCTTGGAATCAGCTATGCAGATATGTGCCTTCCATTGCAGAATACATAAATTTTTATATACTTCTTTATTCTGCTTCTAAGATTTCTACTAGCAAAGAGTTATGATTTGGTGATTGAGGTAAGAGTGACTGTGGAAGCCAATGTGTGTAATACAAACTCTAATAATGAAAATTTACTCAAAATCTTAAAAGATGATGCTGTCAAAGTTCTGCACTCCATATGCCAACAAATATGGAAAACCCAGCAGTGGCCACAAGACTGGAAAAGATCAGTTTACATTCCAATCCCAAAGAAGGGCAATGCCAAAGATTGTTTGAACTACCGCGCCATTGCACTCATTTCACATGCTAGCAAGGTGATGCTCAAAATCCTACAAGCTAGGCTTCAGCAGTATTATATGTGAATCGAGAACTACCAGATGTACAAGCTGGTTTACGAAGAGGCAGAGGAACTAGAGACCAAATGCCAACATTCGGTGGATCATGGAGAAAGCCAGAGAGTTCCAGAAAAACATCTACTTCTGCTTCATTGACTACGCTAAAGCCTCTGATAGTGTGGATCACAACAAATTGTGGCAAGTTCTTGAGGAGATGGGAGTACCAGACCACCTTATCTGTCTTCTGAGAAACCTGTATGCGGGCTGGGAAGCTGCAGTTAAAACCGGACATGGAACAACCGACTGGTTTCAAATTGGGAAAGGAGTACGACAAGGCTGTATACTGTCACCCTGCTTATTTAACTTATATGCAGAGTACATCATGAAGAAGGCAGGGCTGGATGATTCACAAGCTGGAATCAAGATTGCTGGGAGAAATATCAACAACCTCAGATATGCAGATGATACCACTCTAATGGCAGAAAGTGAGGAAGACCTAAAGAACCTTCTGATGAGGGTGAAAAAGGAAAGTGCAAAAATTGGCCTGAAGCTCAACATTAAAAAAACTAAGATCATGGCAACCACTCCCATCACTTCCTGGCAAATAGAAGGGGAAGAAATGGAAGCAGTGACAGACTTTATTTTCCTGGGCTCCAAGATCACCGCAGATGGTGACTGCAGCCATGAAATTAAAAGACGTTTACTTCTTGGGAGAAAAGCTATGGCAAACCTAGACAACTTAATCAAAAGCCGAGACATCACCCTGCCAACAAAGGTTTGCATAGTCAAAGATATGGTTTCCCAGTAGCAATGTATGACTGCAAGAGTATGCAATGTATGACTACCATAAGGAAGGTGGAGCATTGAAGAATAGATGCTTTTGAATTATGGTGTTGGAGAAGACTCTTGAGAGTCTCCTGGACTGCAAGGAGATCCAATCGGTCAATCCTCCAAGAAGTCAAGCCTGATTGCTCCCTGGAAGGACAAATCCTGAAACTCAAATACTTTGGCCACCTCATGAGAAGAGAGGACTCTTTAGAAAAGACCCTCATGCTGGGAAAGATTGAAGGCCAAAGGAGAAGGGGGTGGCAGAGGATGAGATGGTTGATAGTATCACCAAAGCGATGAACAGGAAATTGGGCGAACTCCGGAAGTTAGTGGAGAACAGGGAGGCCTGGTGTGCTGTGGTCCATGGGGTCGTGAAGAGTCGGACATGACTT
Organism: Lerista edwardsae; assembly: GCA_029204185.1. NCBI lineage: Eukaryota > Metazoa > Chordata > Lepidosauria > Squamata > Scincidae > Lerista > Lerista edwardsae. Next base: position 1,686,852 of record JAJKFI010000045.1, read on the forward strand.
AGCGACTCAACAATAATAATGAAAATAATATTTAGTATTTTTATAAAGCACTTTTAAGTGTTACCTTGTAATTGTGGCAAGATGAGTATGACTCTGCATCTTTTACAACTCACAGAATTGAAGTCATTCATTACCATAATCCTGTTATGGAAGGCTAAGGAAAGAATGACTACGTAATAAGTTCATGTTTCTGTGGTTTCACTAGAAGAAACTTAACTTTGTGCTCTGATTAAGTTCACTGTAAGGGCCGATTCATTTAAATATGTTCAGCGGCTGCAAGATCAAGTGGGAACTATCCTGTGTGAATGAAATGGAAAAAAATTCTAAGGGGCTTTCTTAGCAAGAAATTCTTAGCAAGACATTTCTCAGCAAGAAATTCCTTGGGGCGAGACTGTGGCTCAAGGATAGAACCTGCTTTGCATGTAGTGCCTGCTTAGTCCCAAGTCCAATTCCTAGCATCTCTAGGAAGTACACGTGCAAATTCTTTGAGCCTTTGAGAGCCAAATACTGAGAGAGACAGACTCACTCAAGGTCTGACAGCTTTCTGGTAATCTATTTCAAAACAACAAAACTGTAGTGTGTCTCAAAAAATAATTATTTGGCATGTTTTGAGCGCAGCTCTCTATATAGGGCAAATCAGTAAAATAATACAGTTTCCTAATTTTGAGAAGATATTTTCTATTGAACCTTGATTATATTATTTGGTATAGTTACAAAACTACAATTGGCCCACATCTTACATGAGGGTTATGTTCCAAGGTCAGGATGTAAAACCATAATTATGTATATTTGACACACCCTTAAAATCAAGAAATATGTACTGTCTCTTTAAGAACTATAGGCACAGTACAAGAGACAGGGACTGATGGAACAGTCACTTCATTTTCCCATTTGAGGCTCACTCCAGGGCATAAACAGAGTTAGTAGAATTACCTGCAGTGTTTTTCTTCTGTCTTTTTTTTTTTGCAGGGGGGGGGGCAAATACACAGTTGTATACAATACTTGAATTTGCGCAAGACATGAGCTGACCATACTGTATAGTGATTTGCTCCTGAAGCACCACACTTGAAATGCACAGGGTGCTTACAGTTCTAACAAGCTTTCTGGAGTACTTTCTGGAGTATCTGTGGCTTCATTCCTCTCTGATATTCCTTGCTTGTGTGAAGGAGCCATTGCAAATGCGACTCCACAGAAAGTACTTTTATATCACTTTGCTGGGCTCTGTATTTCAAAAGGGTCAATTCTCGCATTCATTTGTGTCATCCACTTTTGAGTACAAGTGGTGAGAAATCAAGTGATCCAATCTGAGACTGCCAAAAGGGTAGCCATGTGCGTTGGAACAAAACCAATTAAAGCATCTTGCTATGGGTCTGTGTCCCACCAGTGGTCATGGCCTAATTTTTGATGGTTTACAAACTTGAAAGGGCAGATGAGGCTATTTGCATCAAGGATTAAACAACCTGCTACTTGGGGCAGGGGCAGCGCTGCTGTCCAATCACCATTACTATATAGCCACAGAGTGGCTGTAAAGTGAAACATTTTTTTAGGTAGGTCCTGATGGTTAAAAGTTTGAGAACCACTGGAGATTGGACTAACACATTTATTTTAGCAGGAGCTTTTGTGGATTACAGTTGTATGATTGGATGCCCATGGAAAGTTATACTGAAATTAATGTTCAAGATTGCATGCAGGTAGCTTCTGCCCCAGACACACTGCTATCTTTTGTCAAAGTGAAGTTTTTTTTTGACTTCTGGAATCTAATGGAAATACACACAGTTAAGTCCCTGATAGTTTACACGTATTTTTGGGATTCATTTAGAAACTACTGTAAACTTCTGCACATTTTAATCCAATTTTTTGAGATCAGAAGTGAAGGGACAGCAAGGGACAGAGGAAGCTAAACAAGGAAATCCTGATGAAAACTTTCTTCATTCCTCCTTCACAGGTAGGGAAAAGGTTGAGATGAAATACCATAGAATCATTTGTAGAGTGGATCATGGAAGAGGAATCTATGGTTAGTGGGAGGATGGCAAGAATGTTAGCTAATGTTTTGCTAAACTATTTCTGTTTATGATAAACCAGTCATTGTTTAGTTATTTGGAGACAGATGTTACTGTAGAATCACCGTGTTTATTGGTGGGAGTTTTGATAGTTGGTGAAATATTGAAAGAGCCTTGTGTTTTTTTTCTTTCCGTAGTTTGTATTAATTCAAGAGGTTTACAGTGTCTGCAAATAGTTTTCAAGGCTGGATGAGCAGTTAGGTGTCCAAGCAACATAATATCACCCATGAATGCATAGCTGGTTCTCAACTTCCTGATTTGCTGTTTCAGTTGTCAACAAGTTAGACATGTAAGAGTCTGAATCTTCCTGTTTGGTTTTTGCAGAAGCAGAAATTGTTTCTGGCTGGCTTGTAGGCTGTTCTTTATGGGGAAAGAAAATGAAACTCCGGAGGCTTGAATTGAAAGAGCTGTCGAAGCTTTTTGTTTGTTTGGGTAATTGCTCATAAATTGAGCTTTGAAAGGTTTGCATTGAGTCATCTTAAAATTATAAATGATTCTTGAGACCTAAGGAATAGGAACAATCCTCCTGCAGCTACTTATGAGTTTGTTTTTTTTTAAAAGGAAAAAAAACACAAAAGGAAATGCAAAAGGAAAAAAATACACAAATGTGCTCATTAATTTACCAATTACAAAAACAAACAACAACAAAAAAACCCAAAACAAAGGTCAGGTATATCAGTAGTCTAATGCACTGAATAAATGAATCTACATGCTTCATGTGGTTTTAGTGTTTTGTCCAGGGTGAATTTGATTTAAATCAAGTTGATTTAAATCATGATTTAAATCACTAGTAAAAAGGCTTGATTTAAATCATAATTTTTAAAGCGCAGCTGTCATCTCTGTCCCGCAGTGGCTCCTCCTCTGACCCGCTGTTGACTCACTGACAGTCGCATTCACTTTAATGGGACGGCTGGTGATGCGGCAGTGTCACAACAAGGTGAGGGAGAGGAACATGGCGGGCAGCAGGTGAGTGGATGTCCGCAAACAGGCGCTGCCATGATGGATCTGAAATGACAGGTGCTCTTTAAATGTAAGGATTCATTCTTGCTGGTAGTTAGAATCTTTAATATTATTATTTGCAAACAAAATGAAGGTTTCCTATTTAGAATAATAAGCTGTCAGGTTGGTAAAACAGCGATATCAGAACCGATTTTAGGTTAATAGGTTAATCACACATAGTTGGAAAACTCCTCAAATTCTTTTAATTAACACAATAACATTATATTACATTTTCTTTGCTTAAGCATGTTTTGTTTTATGATTTATCTTATGGTTACTGTGAAATTGTGTGAATGCATCAGTGCCGTGCATGTTATCTCAGCTTGCAGAGCTTGGATTCATTGAATGAGTTTACCAAAAATGTAAATATTGCAGAATATACAGCCTCATGCTACATAAAACTAAGCTCCATGTCATACTGAATAAACTAAATTATTAATGTATCTTAGATATAAATATTTAAATATATTTAAATATAATGTATCTTAAATATATCTTTAGATAGATTTTTACTCCAAAAACATTTTATTACATAAATTTGATAAAAATAAAAAAATCCGATTTAAATAAAAAAAATCCAATTTTTAATTTTTTTTAAAAAAATGATCGGTTTTTATCCACCTTGATTTTGTCAAAGAACCACCTCCAGATAGTTTCAACTATATCCATGTGCAACTGACATTGATAGGACATTCGCTCTAAGACCAATAGGTGCAAAAGGTGCTCATCCATCCAATGAGCACAAGTTAGTGGGCATTATTCCTTCCAATTAAGTGCCATAAGTCTTTTTGCCAATGGGAGGGCACAGAAAGTCCCATTTTCGTCGACCTGATGTTCGTCTCCAAGTTACAGGTAGATAATTTAGGATTACATACTGTTCATAGCCGTGAATATCACTGTTTGTGATACACTGTTTGTGAAATAGTGAATAACACTATTTGAATGATATTAAGAACCTCTCCCCCAAGTTTACAATAACTGGGCATCAAATCCAAGTTTACAATAACTGGGCATTACCATAACATGTGTGAAACTTACAAGTTTTCTTGTCTTTTCTGGTATAGTCCTGCACAACATGTGAGCTATTAAGATGAATATGGTCCACCTGCTTGTATGGTGGCCTGCCAAATCATCCCTCTTCCTGCTTAGTCCCAGGCAGGTATCAAAAACAGGAAGTTTGTTGGGCCCCCGTTAGTATTGTATCCCACTTCTCAGTTGGCTTGGTGATCTACAGGCTGGGCATAGCTGGTCTGTGCTCTCTTTACCATGTAGAAGTACTCATAGACTTTCAGCATGATTCCCACATGCTTGCTTGAAAGTAAGTCCCTGTGAAGCCATTGGAACGTCATAAGTATGTTTGCAGAGCCATGTGGCTGACAGTGTTAACTCACATTGTTTACATAGGACAGGAGTTATATCTGCATATCCTCTTTTTGGAACAGGCATTCCTTGGGCTTTTTTGCAGTGGCAGACCTAGGGGGGGCAAAGGGATCAAATGCCCCAGGCGCAAGGAGTGGGGGTGGCAGCATGCCTCCTCCTCCCCTACCAACGCCCTTGCCCACCAGCCAAACGGAGCCAGCAGCCACTGCTGGCTCCGTTTGGCTTGAAGGAGTGGAGGGGAAGGGCGCAGACACTCTGCTTCCATCCTTCTCTCCACTCTTTAAAGCTGAATGGACCAGATTCACTGCTGACTCGGTTTGGCTTTCTGGTGGCATCTAGGTGAGCGGCTGGCCTCCCCTCCTGAAAGCCGAACGGGGAAGGGGGCAGTAGCTGCCGGCTCCCATTTGGCTGCCGGCTCCATTCCGCTTTGCGCAGCTCCGAGTGGTGCCTGGCTCCTCCACTCGGAGGGAATGGGCACTGCTTCCAGTGGTGTGATGCAGCTCTAAATGGGCTGCATCACACTGCTGTGGGCTGCCTCCCCCTTTCTTTACGATGATGTCACCGCAATAACTTCTGGGGTAGGGGGTGGCCAATTGGGGATTTGCCCCTGGGCGGACAGGCCCCCAGGACCGCAACTGGCCTTTTGATTATTTTTACCCCTAATGTGTTGACTATTCAGCCACTGAGCTGTGGATGAATTACCAATATCTAATTTACTGAAAGTCCAGTGGATGCTGTGGCAATTGCTTGAGGACAGTTAGCTCGAGGTAACCTTGTTCCTGCTTGCATGCTGGGAGGTATTGTTCAGATCCATAGTTGGGTTCATTTGGCTAATGTTCAGCTGTACCTAGATTGCTCTCAGCCTTCTAGATCCTTCTTGAAGTCTTCACAAAGTTGCCAAGATCTTCTATAAAATTAGTCGGGAGCAGAACCAGCTGGAAGCGTTGTCTGTCCTGCTTGTTCTCCAGGTGCTGTGTGGTGCAGCAGGTGCTACTGAGAAGACAAGTCCTGCCTGTGGAATTTGGAAGGACTGCTGTGGCATTTAAACTTGGAGCCTATGTTTCCTTGTGTGGGCTGAATTCCCTTCTCATCCTGCTTCTTAGCTAGGTGATAGCCATGAAAACTTCAACTATTGGGAGAGAAAGATAAGATACAAATAAAAACATAAGAAGAGCCCTGCTGGGTCAGGCCAAAGGCCCACCAAAATATGCCTCAGGGAGCACATGAGACAACTAGAGCCCTACCATGCAAAGCATGTTTTGCTTGCCTGCCTAGAAGAAGCAGTGCATTCACTCTTCCACCCACCTGACCAGGGTGGCCTCGACATACTATGCATGGCTCACGGAAATACGTTAGCTGAGCTCCTTTTTGCATCACAATTACTATGAAAGGTAAATAAATTTTCAAGCTTTAAAAGTATTTACTGTGTATAAATGGAGAGTTGGCTGGATTGAAACATAAGTTCAATGGTGAATAAATATATTTAAGAATATAAATGCTTAAATATTGTGGCTCTCAAGCATCTGAAGCTTATCTTACTGGATGCAAGTTTGGCCACCTCTGCACTTGACCCTCCAGGGGATTGTGCCTGTGCTAACCTTTCCTCTGATAGCAACTTTAGGTTCATTCCCTCTATTCTTTTCAAACCAGCACACCCAGCTATAGAACACACTATTCTCCCCCCCCCCCAAAAAAAGCAAAAACCAGAATGACTTAAAACAATAAAATTGTATCTGATAAAAGCAGCAGCATAATAAACAGAATCGAGCAACCAACTAAAGTTAACAGTAAAAGAGCAAAACAGATCAGAAGAGGGAACATGGCTTCCAGTGTAGCAGAAAGACCAGTATGGAGCCCACTCTAAGCCTTTCTAATAAGCCATGTCTTTCCTTTTGCCTGTTCTAAATCTTCTGCTGTTTGGTTTCATTGGATGATCCCTGGTTCTAATATTGTGAGAGAGGGAGAAAAACATGTCTTATTACTCTCCACTATGCATAATTTTATAGCTCTCAGTCATGTGCCCCTTCATCAACTTCAAGTGTAGTGTTGAAGTTTTGTCTTTTGAGGAAGGTGTTCTGATCCTTTTGTTCCCACTCTTTTTGCATCTTTGTTTTAGCTGTATAATATCCTTCTTGAGGTATGGTGGCCAGAACCATACACAGTATTCCAAATGTGGATACACCATAGGGTTGACAAAGGAGCATCATAATATTAGCAGTCTTATTCTTGAGCCTTTTCTTTTGAGTCCAGTCATGAAATGTACCTTCTTTACACCTGCTGCACATTGGGTTGATGTTTCCATTGATGTTTCCACCACACCCCCTGCATCTAATTTCTGATTCATCAGCAACAGCTTCGACCAGGGGTGTCAAAGTTTCATACAGTGGGCCAATAGTATTCATGATGCCTGCTGAGGACCGGAAGTGATGTCATTAAGCAGTAAGTGATGACATTAAGCAAATCACAACCAGAGAAAAATAAGCACTTTTATCTCACTTAGCAACTCATTAGCTGCAAATAACAGGAGAAAGCACACAAATCTTGATCATATTTTCAAGACGCTGAAGAGCTGGATTTTCATGTGGGCTGCCCTTTCAGCAGGGACACAGCCCAGTTTAGCAGCCGATGGTGGTGCTGGGAGAGCCCAAGGACTGAATAAAGAGCTTACGCGGGCCAAATCCGGCCTTTGGGCCTTAAGTTTGACACCCCTGGCTTAGACTCTTTCAGTTTATATGACATGTTTTGACTTGTCCCAAATTGCATCACTTTACACTTCTTCATGCTGAACCACATTTGCCATTTGGTTGTCTCATCACTCAACTTGGAGAAGTCTTTTGGAGCTCTTCACAATCTACTTTAGTTTTTATCATCCTGGTGTCACCTGCAAACTTGGCCACTTTGCTGAACAAATTAAAAAGCACCAGTGCCAAAGCAGAACCTCACTTCTTTCTTCATCCCACTGTGAAAATTGCCCATTTATTCCTGTTCTCTGCTTCCTGTGTTTCAGCCAGTTAGCAGTCAAAAGAAGGACCTATCGTCATGTTCTGTGACTTCTGTTTGCTCAAGAGCATCTGCTGAGGAATTTTGTAAAAGCTTTTTAAAACTGCAAAAAACTCAGACCTCTAGAATGTTCATGAAGCAGGATATTTTTGTTTGAACCTTGCTGACTTTCATCAAGTCTTCTATCAAATTAATAGTATTATCTTTAATTATGCTTTCCATCAATTTTACCTACAAGGGATGTTAAGTTGACCAGCTTCTAATTTCCTGAATCCCTTTAAAAAATCTTCCTTCCTAGTTGTCTGGCCCACATCCTGATTTTCACGTTGTTGCATATTTTGTTAGCTTTCCGTAATTTTGCACTTTCCTTATATTAAGGATTCCTGGGTAGATGCCACCTGGATCCCATGATGTGTTAATTTTTAATTTGTCAGTACTCTGTAGATGGGTGGTGGCATTGTGTACGGGATGTATTGGCGCTGCGGGTGAAACTGCTGCTGCTGGGCTTTCTGACCGGAAGGTTGGGAGTTCAAGATCATGCAGTGGAGTGAGCTCCCGTTGCTTGTCCCAGCTCCTGCAACCTAGCAGTTCGAAAGCACTTAAAAAAATGTGAGTAGATAAATACCGTGAACACACTTACTTGGGAGTAAGTTTAATTTCAGTGGGGCATACTTTGGAGTAGACCTGCCTTGGACTGCAGTGCTTATCAAAGATGATATTTTCATCCAAGAGCTACTGCTCTGTCATTGTCTATTATACTTCATGTGCAATTGCATTTTCAATACGCTCTGTGTTATTTAGACGCAGTATATAATTTTGGACTGGATTGTTGGTGTGGCAGAGGTTGTAGAGTCTAGAACTGGAATTAAGTGTTTCATATCTTTTACTATTATGCATAATGAGCATTGTTTGCTTTTTCACAGATAGGTGTTCAAGGTGATGAGCAGTTAAATGTAATAACTTCAAACAGTGTATAGAAAAACTTGATAGTTGTTACTTTTTTGTTTTGTTTTACTGATATTTTAGTAAGACCACTTCAGATTCGTTTTAAAGCCCCAGAAGGGAACAAAAAAGTGTTTACATGCGTGAACTCTGTCAGCTGTGTGGTTGGCAGGCTGATTCAAGCATCTGATCCCAGAGCTGTTGGCAGGGCTAGTCTCTGGAGCTGCAGGCCTCAATGCAAAACAGTTTTGCGGAGGCCCTCTACTCTCCAGGATGAGTGGCAGTGGCAAGGCACTTGGTAGTGGCGTCACCACCAACTGCTTCAGGAGGAGGGTGAGTTCAGGCTAATTGGACCGGGGAGAGGTAGGGCCATCCAATGGCAATGCTCTGCTCCCTGTGCTCTCCTCACAGTGCCTTGGCATGGAAGGTTCCATGCTAGAGTGTTTGCTACAGAGCAAGGTGCTGGCTGTGGCTGCGGACACCCTGCTTGGCACCCCAGTGCAGTGCCCCTCCAGGTGTGGGACCCAATTTGCTGTTGTGTTTGTGTGTGTGTGTGTGTGTGTGTGTGTGTGTGTGTGTGTGTGTGTGGGTGCAAACTGCCATGTTCATTCAAGTGACAGCAAAGCAGAGCAGAACAGCACAAATGGCTCTGGAAGTGAGAGGGAGGGGCTGCTTTACCCAGGCACTCAGGTGCCTGAAAAACATAGCTCTTTGCCCCTCCCTCTGGGAGTGCCATTGCCAATTTGGCCAAGTTGCCTTAAGGCCAGTCCTGGATATTGTGCAATAACAAGGAAGGCCCTTTTTTAAAGCCACATTGGAATTTAGCTTCTCTGTACAACATTTATTTAGGTAATTTACATTTTTACCCTACCTCAGTGTTATTCAAACTGTGGGTCAGGACGCACTTGGTGGGTCGCGACCTAATGTCAGGTGGTTCACGGAAAGCTGGGAACAGCCATCCAGGAAAGTGAAGACGTTACTCTTGTTATATTCCTTTTGTGAGTGTTAACAGTTGGAATTTTCAAGTGAGGTTTTTTAAAATTTTGTTTTTAATTCAGTGCTTGTACATCATATTTTGTCCTAATCTTGCTTTCTGTCAGGGATGTTTCATGGTTGTACAATTGCCGCAGTCCAAGAATGCCAATTTGCATTTCAGGAGTGTCATTTTATTATGTTACAATAACAGCACTTCCTGCTACAACATCACTTCTAGTGGGTGTCATTCTAAAAAGTGGGTCCTGGTTTAAAAAGTTTGAATACCACTGCCCTATCTTTTCCCCAGTGCTATGGGCACCCAAAATGGCTTACGTAAAAATAATTTTATTATAGTACAGTAAAAATAAAACAATAAAACAGTGAAAAGCCAGATACGGCAGCCCAAAAGTCATAAAGCATCAGCAGTAGATAAAAATATAAAATATAAGAGCATAAAAATGTAGTGGCACAGAACAAAAGCAGCGATAGGAACTAAGTTTATACCTGGCTTTATGTACAATAGTTCGCCTGTTCTTACTGTTTGTTTTTAAAGCAAAATGTCAAGGAGGTGAGAGAGAGAAAAAAACAAACTTTAATATTATTTTTGAACAGGTGGCTGAATCCTCTACTTGTGATTGGTTATAAACGGAAACTAGAAGAAGATGATATGTATAAAATACTATCCGAAGATTCCTCGAAAGTTCTTGGAGAGGACTTGCAAGGGTGAGTAAATAAGCAGTGACTTTCTTGATGTCTGGGTAGCAAGCATGGTGATTGGGCCTTTTATTATGATAACAGAGCCTCCCCTCCCCATTGATTGTAGATACTTCTTCAGATACTTCCTCTTTCAGATACTTAATAGTCTCAACCTTCCACCCCATTTGTGCCTTGATGTGCTCTATATGGTCACTTCCAGGCTCCACCACTGTATTGGGACAGGCTTTAATCTTCATTTTTGAACAAAGGGCAAAATTGTCAATTGTTGCAAATTTCTGTAATCTCGCCCGGGCTATATGTGAACTGAATTTCACCTTTGTACAGTGGGCCCTTGCTGTGGATGCCAAAATCCTCAGATAGTCAAATCTGCTTTTGTTCTTCTTACTTATCCATTCATTTGAGCCTGACCTTGGTTGATTTTATAGGTGAGCTATATATAGCTTTTAAAAGGTTTAAAATACTTTTAAAAGGTTTAAAAGTTTTAAAAGGTAAAACAATAGCATTCCGTACCTTAGGGAATGTGCAAACTGTGCCGGCTGCAGGGTAATCTTTAGCCATTTCTGGGTGGTGTCGAGATCCGAGACCCCCTCCCATGGCCCTGGCATGCTCCAGAATGCATCGCAAAACTGTTTCCCAAAAGGGCCAAGGAAGGAAGTCACGGAACCAGAGATTGCCCCACAGTCGGTTCCCAGCATCTGTGGATACTGACAGCCACAGATGTCCAGGGGCCATTGTACTTCTGATGCTTCTGTCAATAAGTGCATCACTGAAACCAAATCACATCGGTTGATGTGTGAGGGATCTTTAGATAGGGGCCACAATCCAGCCCAAGGTGGGAACAATCAATAACTTACCAGTATGTTTACATCTTTGTTGGGCTGTGGCCAGTGAATTTGCTTCTTGATTTTTTTATTTCGCCTTGGTTTAACTGTCTGTGCTCAATATTTTTTTTAGTACCATTTTTTTGCAAATACCACTGCCTCCAGGGATGGCTGCTGCGTGTGGAACTGGTCAGCTCAACACTCTGTTTTGAGTCATTGCTGGCTCTTGTTTTCTCCTCCACTCTGCATTCTGCTTCCTGTACCTCTTTTGAAGTTTGAAGCTGCTGCATAGCCACACCTTTCTGTTGCCCCCTTTTTCTCCACTTACTTGGACTTGGGTCAGGAAGACTCTTGGAAACAGCAGTGCTTTGCATACATGTAGAACAGTATACAAGACCTGTGAATGCCCTCTTTCACAGAGCCTGTTGCCTTGACTGCTCAGAAATATGTAGGAATTGGGTTGTGTGTCACAACCAGTAGTGTCATCTTACCAGTACGCTGGGCGGGTCTTCTGAGTGATCGGCAGCGCGCTCACTGCGTTCCGTTGCGTAATGGCGAAAGCCCACCCACTGCAGCGGGCGGGCTTTGCCATTATGCAACGGAACGCAGCGAGTGTGCTGCTGATCACCCAGAAGACCCGCCCAGCGTACCAGTAAGATGACACTACTGGTCACAACCCCAATGAATACATAACGTATGAGATTGGGGACCCACTTCTGTTGCAGCCCTGCCTCCTAGGACCTGATCTGCCCACTCTGTGCCGTTGTTGCTACCCTGCCTGCTCTGTTTACCCCTATATCTTGTGCCTTCACAACAACCTTGTGAGGTAGCAGGACCAGCTTTAGGAGCTGCAGGGCAAGATAGTGAGAAAAGGCTGTGCAGGGTCATATAAAGAATTCAGTTTTGATTATATCAAGAACTCAGACCCCATTTAGGGGGAATTCATTCATTCATTCATTCATTCATTCATTCCCTAACTTTTTCAACTTGCAGCTCCTTTGGCCTACTGTGCTTCCCATTAGTTATGGCTTCACATTAGTTCTACAATCCTATGCATTGCTCACGGTTCGGGACCCACTGCTATAGGGCATTTTTTAATAGACCAGCGTAGAGTCTGTTTTTGGCCTTCTACTGTCTTTCAGAGTTGGATCTTAGTTTGAGTATTTTGTTTTACTCTGAGGGTTGGCCTTGTTAGGGAGACAATTGGGTTAAAGCTAGACACAGCCATTGATAGCTTCTTAACATAATCAAAAGAGTTTGAGCACGGTCTTTTAACCATGGCAAGGACAGGGCAAATTTGATCACATTTGATAGATTATTGCTTCACGTTCATTGCTCTGTTGTGGCACAAATGCCTTGCACAAGTTTCCCCTGCATTATTTTAAAAATGGCTCAGGCACTTTGGGTGTGCTTTGGAAGTTGACATCTGTTCTGGGGAAATGAGCTTTTTGGCTCTCAGTTAAACTTTATTTGACAGTTAAAAGGAGGAAAATCTTGGGAAGTCACAAGAAAAAGAGTACTTTGGATCTGGCTCAAAGGCTTTGCTTTGGCCTGGCCTTGACAAGCATTTCAAACATGCAGCTCAGACCATCCCGACACAAGGTGCTGGATGCCAGTTTGTAACAAGCCTCTTGACTAAATATATATTATCTTTTAGTGAGCAGGCTAAGGTCATCTTGTTCTACTAGGCATTGAAGGACTAAGGAAAGTAGGAATAGTGTATGTGGTTTTTTTGGGGTGGGGCTGCTGTTAAAATGTGGGATTTTAAAACAATGTATATTATTGCTTCAATGTGCTTATAGTGTTTGCTGCTTTGGGATCTCTTTGAAACAAAGCCGTGCTATGAGTCCAAATTGGTTGCTGTGTTGGTTTCCCCATCTCTTTGCTTGGGGGTGTGTGTGTCTTGTGGCCTATTTTACAACCACTTTTATGCTGTTAAGGGTTCACACGACTGAATGCTCTTTTATTAAGAAAATTTCCATGCACATAGAAATCTAGCGTGTTGGGGGAAAAGCTGGCTTTGTTCTTATCTGTACAGGAAATGACTGTGTTCTGTACAATTGACCAGTCAAAGTAACCATTCCTTGACTGATACTTGTTCAGTAGTTTCAGTGACTCTATGTTCTAAATCCCTTCTTTTATTCCCCCTACTCACCATCTTCTGCTTCCAGTTTTGTGTTTATCTCTGTTGTGCTTCTGTCTTATAGGTTCTGGGACAAAGAAGTTCAAAAGGCTAAAAAAGAAGGAAGAGTGCCACATTTAACAAAAGCCATTATACTTTGTTACTGGAAACCTTATTTAGCTTTGGGATTTTTCACACTGATTGAGGTAACAGACCATAAGATTTGTGTCTTGCAGGTGACATTTCAGGGGGATGTTCAGTCTTTCCTGTCTCGACTTTACCCAGTTCCCCTCCCTTTCTTTGATCTCTCCTTCATTCCTCCCTCTCCTGTGAAGTTTAACTCTTGAGGTTCCTTCAGAGCATAATCCTAACCTGGAGTTAGGCCGGCACAGTTAGGCCAGTAAAGTTACTCTCGGAGTCAGGGAGGATGGCACACAACTGTGTGCTGCTCTCTTGTACTCCGAGAGTGGTCCAAACATGCTTTACAATGACCCTTGTGCTGGCCAAACTTTGCTGGTCTGACTCCAGGGTAGGATTGTACCCTCATTGTCCTCTGCATAGCCAGAAGACAGAGAAACTCACTTGCACTCTCAGCCCTCAAAGTCACAATCAAAGTGAAATAGTCCCTGTTGTGACTCTCTGATCTACCCTGGCCACTTGCATCTTTGCCAGGTGAGAAGGAGTTCAACTGCAGACAAAGCACCACAGTGCTTGGATGTGTTTCCACAGCCATGCAAGCCCCAAATATGAAGCTGTGCTATACCGTCCTCTCCTTATAGCCCCCAGGCTTCCAAGGGTTGCTTAATTAGTGGAATGTTCTTGCCTTGTAATTTTTGATGTGGTGTGGATATGTGGCTCATGGGCAGACTATTTTGAGGCAGGGAAAGGGTGAGAGTGAGAACAAGCTTGTGCAGCATCCCATGATGTTCATTTCAAATAGGAAACATTTCTGGAAAAAATGTCAGTAACCTAAACCAATTGGCATCTGATTTAGCATGTGTATTCAACAAATCTGAAAAAAATACACTACATTAACTTTATGTGCTGTCTAAACATGTCAATATTTTTTTCCAATAGCCAAAAGTATTTGAACTAAAATATTTGATTTGAGAAAAAAATTAGTGGTTTAAAATTTATAACTATAACTTTTGTTATAGTACTTCTGATATAAATTAAAACCTTTTAATTTCAACAAATTAAAACCTTTACTTTGGAAATTACGGGACTGTAATATTAGTAACCAACTTAAGACATGAGAAGTCAGTAGTATACACTTCCATTATCTTAATTTTGAGGGGGGAAATGAAGACTCTAAACACAGTAGACATACTCATTTTAGTACATCTCAATAATTAGGCCTTTATTATATATGCATGCATGCTTCCTAATGATAGTCTCTGAACATTGTTTGTTACAGCTTTGAAATTGCTCAGTTTGACTGGTATTATATCTGTTTCTTAATACTTTAGTTTATGAAACAGTTAATTTTTAGAAATGGGAAATGTTCCATAGCAAAATAAACACCAGTAAATTCACTGCACTGGTCAAAATGTTGGGAAAGCAACCAAAATATTTCTGAGGTACATCACTGGTCACACTGCAGGGATTAACAGTTTATGCCTATGCATGTTGGCTCAGGTGTAAGGCCCACTGAGCTCAATGAGAATCCCCCAAGTAAGCTTGTATAGGGTTGCAGTCTGAGAGACTGACATGTGAACCATGCGTTGCCTACCTCACTCTTACCACTGCCATGAATTTGCTTGGTCCTAGGCATGTCAGCCCTACATCTGCAGTAGAAGCATTATAGTACTTTTGTTATAGTATTTTTATTAGAAATACTTTTTACCCCACAGTTCCCAACTGTGGAACTCCTTGCCAGAGGAGGTGGTGCCTAGGTCTGGTCTAGGTGCCTTTAAAAGGGGACTAGACAGATTTCTGGAGGAAAAGTCGTTCACAGGCTGCAGGCCATAGGCCATGATGGGTAATTATCTTCCTCCATACTTTAGAAGTAAGCTAACTCAGAATGCCAGATGCAGGGGAGTGGTAATGAGATGCAGGTATCTTGTTTTCTTGTGTGCTCCCTGAGGCATCTGGTGGGCCACTGTGAGGTACAGGAAGTGGGACTAGAAAATCCAATGGAACTTTTCTTATGTTCTTAGTACTGCCTGAACTTAGAGGCTTGTGAGGCATGTTGAGATAATGCAATGAGTTCATGGATGAGACAAGATTTGAACTTGGGACTATCTGGTTCACATTCTTTGCTGCTACAGTACACCAATAAAACCTATATGTACAAAACTGGTCTGCTTTTGAAGTGTGATAAAATGAGAGTAATTGCTTATACAGGAAACTTCCATTTTAATAATTTTACATTTCGAAATCTTCCCTTCCCCCCCCTCTCTCTTTAGGAAACACTCAAAGTAGTTCAGCCAATATTTCTGGGAAATATTATTGGCTACTTTGAAAAAGTTGGCTCCTCAGCTGATTTGACCTATGCCTATATCTCTGCAGCGGCCTTGTCTGTGTGCACTTTGATTTTGGCCATAACTCATCACTTGTATTTTTATCATGTACAACGGGCTGGTATGAAGTTGCGAGTAGCCATGTGCCATATGATCTATCGGAAGGTAGGTAATACATTTGCTTTATTTGACTAAATGGGACACTAAGGGTGCAATCCTAACCTGGAGTTAGGCCTGCACAGTTAGGCCAGCAAAGTTTGGCCGGCGCAAGGGACACCGTAACATATGTTTGGGCCACTCTCAGAGTCAGAGAGGCCAGCAGAAAGATGTACGCCATCTCCCCTGACTGTGAGAGTGGTCCAAACATGCTTTACGGTGGCTCTTGTCCTGGCCTAACTGTGCCGGCCTAACTCCAGGTTAGGATTGTGCCCTAAATATGTTTATTTTTGTCTTGCATTGTTTGTGTTGTGGTAACTCTTCCTAAAACACCTGTTTTAAAGGGTAAGTTTGGCATTAAGGGAAGGAAAATAAACTGTGGATGTTCACAAAATAATGTTTGAATTAGGGCTAGAATGTGTGATAGCTTGTTTTTGTTCAGCATCAACTCTTCTCTAGGACATGGTTATAAGGGCTCAGTTCTGTTCTCTTTGAAAGCATAGAAGAGATATAGAAGTCCTCTTCGACCATTCTAAATGAGGTTATTATAGTGTAACCGTCTAGAGAGGGTACAGTGACTGTTTGGTCATTGTGCTGATGTGCTCCTTGGCTGTCCTTGGGTTCAGAGCTTGTTAGAGGAAGGCAGTGCTGGAACTGGGGAGACATCCTTTACACACATCAGAATCAGACCCAGTGGAAGCCAGACTTCAAAACCGACTGTTTCAGCTATTCTCAAACTGTGGGCCTGGGACCCACCAGTGGGTCACGACCCAATTTTTGGTGGCTCGTGGAACTGACAGGGCAGATTAGGCACTGTGCATCAATGGTTAAACAAGCTGCTAAAGGGTTAAACAAGTGGTGAAGTACGGCAGCCCGATCACCATTGTAGTCACATCCCTTGGCATTTATAAATCAGGTAACAGCCGTACAAAGCTTGAGAACCACCGGACTAGTTGAAGGAGGATCCTGGGACTATTACAGTCCTCTGTGCCTGTCCTAGTTGAAGATGTGCTTACAATGTAGTAGGTAAGGAGAGTGGTTTTCTCCCTGATCTCTTGGAAATGGGATGGTAGCGGCCCCGACTATTTCTTTTGAGTACCCAGGGTGACCCAACTACTGCTTTTGGGGAGCCCAGAAGTAGAAGAGAGCGAGAGCCATACCTTTCTCTTCTGCCATACCCTGCAACTGGTATTCCGAGGTATACAGCCATTTAACCAGGAGGTAGAGCATAGCAATCATGACTAGTAGTCTGCGATAGATCTGCCCTCCAGGAATTTGCCATCTAATTACTGTGTCTTGTAACAAGGAATTCCACAGACTATGAAGTATAAAGAAGTAGTGATGTATCGTGGGTGGAGCCTGAGGAGCAGCTGCTCCAGGGGCAGTTCAAAGAGTGGGCACAATTTTTGCAATATCAAAATGCAAATAACCTCACCTGCAAATATTTTGCACCCCCCCTTTCCAAACTCACTACCAGCACCTGGCTGTATGCGATGCGAACAACTCTCTGATTTGCGATGATGTCACGTCACCACCCACTTCCTTATTTGGAGGTTCTCCACAAAGAGTTTAATGAATAAGGCATTCCAATCCACCCTCACTTCCGGTTCCTCCAGGTGTCGTGAGGAGGCACTTGAGTGGAAAGGAGGGTGGAAGCAGCAGAAAAACCAGTGTGAAAGAAGTCATATGCAGAAAGAAGTCTACTCAGAAGTAAGTCCCATTGTTGGCAATGGGTTTTACTCCCAGGTACTTGTGCATAGCATTGTAGACTTAAATGTAAATTGATCTGGCTACTGAAATGGTAGCTGCCTGTTAGCAGTCTGTCCCCTTCCAGCTTTCCTTCCCCCCACCCCAGTATTTCATGAATAAAATCTATGCACTGTTGATTATCATTCTGTTCAGCCTGCCAAGCAGTTGTCTTTTTCTAAGTCTACAATGCTATGCACAATTACCTGGGAGTAAGACCCATTGCCAACAATGGGACTTACTTCTGAGTAGATTTATTTCTGCATATGACTTCTTTCATACTGTTTTTTCTGCTGCTTCCACCCTCCTTGCCACTCAAGTGCCTCCTCATGACACCTGGAGGAACCGGAAGTGAGGGTGGATTGGAATGCCTTGTTCATTAAACGCTTTGTTGGAGAGCCTCCAAATAAGGAAGTGGGTGGTGATGTGACGTCATCACAACTCGGAGAGCATACAGCCAGGTGCTGGTGGTGAGTTTGGAAAGGGGGGGCGCAAAATATTTTCTTGCCCCAGGCACTGTTTTCACTCTTTACGACTCTGTAAAGAAGTATCTCCTTTTGCTTGTCCAAAATCTCCTAACAGTCAATCTGATTGAGTGACCACTGGTTCTAGAATTGGGAGAAAGGGAGACAAACTTTGATGTCTGCACCATGCATAATTTTATGTCTCAGTCATATCCCCGCTGTACCACCTTTTCCCCCAAGCTAGAGAGAAAGGGAGTGGGCGAACAGCATGCCTAAGTGTTTTTTTAAAAAAAGAGCTAGAGTAGCAATCCCCAAACTTACTGCTGCCAGGAGCCGTGTCTTACAGATTGGAAACCACTGGCTTAGGGCTAGGATTCCCTTTTAAGAATAGCAAAGTAGGGCAACTTTCCATTTCCACAAATTCTTTAGGCTTTGTAACAGTGGGCATCATGGACATCTGCATCCATGATGCAGATGATGCAGCTTGAGTTGAGCAGTTGATTGCAGGCAGCAGCAAGCAGCAGTAGCTACTGCCACCCCACCGTAGCTACTGTCTTCCTTTCCTGGATCAAGCCTCCACAATCTGCTTGCCCTTGCCTTGCTTGTCTCTTTCAGTCTTTGAAAACAAAACAGGGTGTTCAGGAGCTCCCAGCTTGTCCCATGCTTCCAGTTTTGTTGAAAAGACCCATGCAAGGAAGGGGTGTGGTTAGGAAATAAGGGACTGCATTGCTGTCTTGGTAGGTGCACAGCGATGGCAGGAGCTTCATATCAGACAGATCACATTGGGACATCCCTGGGTGAGAGATGCTATATCTGTGGAACCACTGACTTATTTGGAGTAGTTACAGCTTTTGAAACTCTCCCATGCTCCAGGGTGTGTTGGCAACACAGGAGCCTGTTTCAAAGAAGTATGGGCTTGGATACTCTTGGTGCATGGATGGAAGTGATTTCTTACTCCGTGGTCTCTGTCAAAGAGCTGACGTGTATATGCACATGTGCGAGAAAGGCAATGACCTGAGTCAGACTTAACAATGAACCATGTTTTGTGTTGTGAAATGAGCATGAGCAGCCAAACGTTTCATGCTTCAACGCACTTCTTTCCTTTTTGTATGTAGGGAGCTGACTGTTACGGATGGCAACTGGAAATTATCAAATTGTAGCTTTCCATAACATCTGAACTTGATGTATTTTGTGCATCCCACATTTACTTAACTGGTTAGGATATCAATTGAGGATCTGATAACCTGGCTTATTAGCTAACTGTGGTTTCAACAAACCACAGATTTCAAAGTCTGGCAAAATGGGAAACTGGCTTGTTACAAACCAAAATGGGAAGTTTTATATCTCTTACCTTTGCACTTGAAGAGGATTGGAAAATGTACAAGCTTGTGGTTCGTGTGAGTTCATTCTCATAATAGCAATAATTGTTAACTTCTAAACCAGGCCAGTTTCAGCTATGTCTCCAGTAATCTTGGGAGAGATGAATTTGTTTTTGTAAGTATTATGTACTCCCTCTTCTGATAACTGGGAAATTATCTCTTGGGGGCTCTGCTGCAATGCAGCACACTGCTTCCTTGTACATAAACAGATCTCTCGGGCATTAATTTACTGTTCCAGAGATCTAAACTCAGACTGTTATGGGATTAATAAAATGGCCTTTATTGCAAAATAAAAACCAGTACGATGGGCAGAAAACCTGGAAAGGTAAATTGATTCATATTGTGCCCTCTTATTTTTAGCGATGTAAAAAGTTTTCCACCCTACCTTTTATCCCCATGTTAAATGTTCATAAACAACTTTGAAGCATGAGGTCATGGAAAACAACAATAGGCTTTATTATTTGGACTCATGGGCAAGAGGCCCTTGAGAAATTCCACAAGGATTTTGTCAAATTTCATTTCATCAACTGGAGCCTGAACCATTCCATGCAACCAGTTCCCTTTCCTGACTGTGCTGTACAACTACATGATGGATGTATAAGCATCCCCAGTCTTGCTTTAACCCAGGGATGTCAAACTCGTTTCATACAGAGGGCTGAATTTAGCATTCATGGTGCCTCCTGGGGGCCGGAAGTGACATCATTAAGCAGATGATAGCCAGAAATCTGCCCTTTGTTCTTGCATAGAAACTTATTAGCTGCAAATGACAGAAGAGAAAAGGTGTAAATCATGTTCATATTTTCAAGATATGAGAGAGCCCAATTATCAAGTTAGGGCAGCCTAATTATAGCAGGGGCTGGATAAATTGCTTCTAAGGGTGCATTTGGCCTGCAGGCCTTATGTTTGACACCCCTGCTTTTACCACTTGCCTGGTCACCTTTGACAGCCCTGAATTTTGGGTGGCTGCTGTGAGACTTTTAATTTAAAATATATTTTTTTTTTGCTATGCCTCTACAGACAATGGCAGCTTCAGCACCTCTTGGAGCACTGCTCATGTTCTAATGTGCTGGTTGCCATTTTTCCCCCTTTAGAATGTGCCAGGAGATGACTCTATGATTCATAGGGCCGTGGCCATTTTAAGCAGAGGTTAGGGGAGGTGCAGGAAGTGCCCTGCATCTACCCTCTGCTTCCCTTGGCAGATGAGTGATTGGGATAGAGAATAGGATTGCCATTGTTGCCATGCCCTGCGTCCTCTTCCACAGCTTCCTTTGCTTCCTCTCCATTCCCAAGATCATCTTTGCCAGTTAGTTTTGAAGCAGTGGCAGACAGATGCTCCCCACCCCCAGAAAGGAATCTTTCAGAAATCCTTGGTGGAATATGGCAGTTTTGCCTGACGCTATGTTGCTGACCTGAAACTAAGTACGTTTTTCAACTAAGGAATTTCACAGGGAGTCTCCCGCTTGAGACTGTGGAATTAGAGTTAAGCTCCTGGATAATTTATATTTACTCAGGTGTGAATCGAGATGAATCCTTCCTTTCCTGCTGCTGGCATTAATTAACCGAGCATAGCTAGGAAGATTGCGTGATCACCCATTACGGCTGTTGTGAATTGCCCCTTATATGCATTTTTAGCTTCATATAGAATTGTCACAGACTATATATATATTTCATTGCCATTTGGCCCTACAGCAATGGTATTCAACCTTTTTAGACCGCGACCCACTTTTTAGAATGGCATTCATGTTGGGACCCACAGGAAGTGATGTCATTAACCTGGAAGTGATGTTGTGGCAGGAAGTGACATAATGAAGCAGCGAGTGCCATCATTGTAACATAATAAAATGACACTCCTGAGATGCAAACTGGCATTCTTGAACTGCAGCAATTGTACAACCATGAAACATCCCTGACAGAAAGCAAGATTTAGACAAAATATTATGTAAAAGCACTGAACTAAAAACAGAATTAAAAACTCACTTGAAAATTCAAACTGTTAACACTCATAAAAAGAATATCACAGGAGTAAGGTCTGCAGTTTCCAAGATGGCTGCTCCCAGCTTTCTGCGACCCACCTGACATCAGTTTGAATTAACAGTGCCGTACAATATATACCTGCCTGTTGAAGATAATGCTACATTTATTCTATAAAGTGGACTATAATCCTGTGAAGGTTTGTGCTACAGTAGTTCATAGTCTTTGAGATGCTGCAAGACACTTTGTTAGCTAAATGACTTTTGAAAAGCTGTATGAAGTGAAGGTCTTTATATGAAGGCCTTTGTACAGCATTGTAATTATGTGATATTTTCTTTTAAAACCTCCAACAATGAAGTCGCTAACAATGAGTTGTGCCTACACGTGGCTCCCAGGATTAGCCTGGGAGTTGAGTACAAGTTGTTCCCCAGCTGAAGGTTCATTTGCACTTGTAGTACTCAGACAATGTACCGCGATGTTGATGTTCACAATAAGAAACCCTGTTCCTTAAATGTTGCCAGCATTATCATGTGAGAGGCTGAAGGAAGAGAAGCTGCCCTGAGTCTTAGTCCTTGGCTTGAGCCAACAAATACTCAGAAATACTTCAGTGACAGCAGTGGACCTCAAAAAGGTCATGATGCAGTTTTGCAGGCTGTCGTGTTGCAGCATTTTTTTTTGGGGGGGGGGACATCTCCAGATCTCAAGTTGAGCAGAGCTGAAAGCAGGGGCTGAATTCATAGGCATTTCTTTGGAAGGTCCAGAGATGGGCATCTACCTGTCCAGAAATGGGACTGGAGCAGCAAAGGAGAAGTGCAGGGCTTGAGACCTACCACGTTTGTGCGGGTGGTGGTCCTCGGCACCTTTTTTTTTTTTTTAAAGTTATCCTTTCTCAGGGGGAAAGTTCCGCCCACTTAAAATCACAAGAATTTATCCCAACACAATTTTGCAGGACTAAGTTGTTTTGTTTATTTTGCAGGTGCTTCCTCTTTTATTTGTGGTCTTGTCTTAAGTCTTTTAATTTAAAGTATAGCAGTATGGGCTGAAAACAACCATACAAAACAACCAGTCAACTTTAAGATTGGGATTAAATTAAATCTCTCATTTGTCCTGTTCGGCTCATATGTGTGTGTGACCACCTTTCCAAACTCATTCATTTATGAAAGGGTGATTGGTACTAGATTCTTTCTAATTATGACCTGGAACAGTTCTATAGCAATTAATACTGTATATCAATGCTTCCAGTTCAGGTGCAAAGATATCACCAAAGTGGTATTTGACTCTTAGTAGTAGTATAAAAGCATGAAACAAAATCTTGTAGTATTTTAGCACCTTCTAAGTATTGGATATTCACTACTCATGTCAGTTTGTAACAAGTCTCCAATCTGTACTATATTTTAAATTCAAACTTGTTGGTTGCCTGTGGTTCACCTGTCTTCTGAACAACAGGGAAGAGAAATTTGATGCTTTTACAATGCTTGAAAATAAATCACATGGGGAAGGGTGTTTATAAGGCGTGTAGGTTGTTAAAAGGATACCTTTTGGTCACAATGGAAACTGTTTTGTGAAAATGCACCTATCCTCTACCAGAAAGGAGTAGCTGTTAGAAGTATTTAAAATTTTGTTAATGGATATGTCTGTAGAAGAAAAGGATAATTGGAACTTTCTGACTTTTTTTGGTATTTTAAAACTGGAACTATGATCCAGAAAGGCTGGATTCTTTTCCCCCCCTTTAATCATATTTAAAATAAATAATAGTAAAGGATTACACTTGTTCCATTACTTTAAATTAAAACTGTTTTGTAATGACCACATATGAATAATACCCCAATATTGGTATAAAAGCATGAAAAAACAAAAGGAGGTAGCTTTGAGCTGATGCATGAAAATAGATTTATTATACGAAGATGGTGCAATGTTATTTTAGTCAATTGTCTTAAGATACATGAAGAGGAAATGTTTACTCACAAAGAATATGCCAGTCAGGATCCAATTGGCTGGGGTTACTCATGTGACAGATTCCTGAAGCATTGCCCTCATAGCATTGTCTCAGTTGGCTTCATTTATTCTCATGGGTATCATGTATCCAAATCTAGCTGTATCAGGGGTATCAAGCCCATTTCATAATAGCATTCATGCTGCCTACTGAGGGTTGGAAGTGGTGTAACTAAGCAAGAAGTGATGTCATCAGTCAGGTTATGGCTTAGGGCGCAACCCCGACCTGGTGCACGCTCTTGTGCCACTCTCGCTGACTCCCAAGAGTGGTGTAAACACACTTTACAGTGCATTTGCAAAACTCCTGGCCTAACTCCAGGTTAGGATTGCGCCCTTAAAAATGTTATAAGCACTTGTTTCTCACTTTAGGAGCTCAAAGCCCTGGCTGCTTTCATGTACACTCGAGATGACATTCAGTTGTGTTCACTTGGTTTCTCCACAGTCCTTGCCAAAACATTTTCTGAAATGCTTGTTCATCTTTTGAATGGAGGTTTCAGAAGGATAAACTCATCACAAATCTGAAGAACTATGTGACTGAAAAATCCTACACTTATAACTTCAAAATGTTGAACTTTTTCTTGCTGTTGTATTCGTTTTTAGGCCCTTCGTCTGAGCAATACAGCCCTGACAAAAACTACAACAGGCCAAATTGTAAATCTTTTATCCAATGATGTGAATAAGTTTGATCAGGTAAGACTTGCTTTTGGTCACCTTTGTTGATTTTTTTTCATCAGCAAGGGAGAATGAATTAAAGTCCTTGGACTGCCCTGTGTGTGTGTGTGCGCACGCGCAAAATTTGAAATGGATTTGGTTCAGAGGCTGTTGCCTTTCTTGGATGTACTGTGGGTTTCAGTGGAATGTGAAATCCCAGCTAATATGTATTAGCTTTGTGGTAAAACAATAATTTACAGTGTGTGTTCATATTCATAGTTGCTCTACAGATGGCTCTATGGTTGCACACTTCGCTTGTGCAGCTTATGTTTCTTTCTGAAAGGATTTGAATGCTCTAAAAATGTTAGTATAGCTTTTGCAGTTTGCCTTGGGAGTCTGTGATTCATGCCAGGTTTTGATTGCAGTAGCTAGTCGGTTATACATGTAATGGGAAAGTTGTATATCCAGGCAGATGTGATGCAGCTAAACCAGCAGGACAGGACATTAACAAGTCATGAATACATGAATAGTTACTTCATTTCAACTCTTCTAGTTATCCAGAGTTGGAAGAAAAATCATTCTGTTTTTTGTCCGATGTTCTGTGATTCATGAAGGAACCTTGACAGTCCAAGAAGATTCTGAAGCTCTTAATAAGCCCCGTGTCAAATACCTCTTAGAGCCCGATCCTGAGGGCTCTAATGCCTTCATGTTTATGGCACCTGGAGTGCGATTTAAATTTAAGGGTTGGGTGGTGGTGGGGAAGTCTGGCCAGTGAAGAGTATTCCTGGTCAAATGCAATGAGGTGTGTTCAGAAGATATTGAGAACCTTCTAGCAATACCTTCTTTGCTCAGTTTCTCCCCATTTTTCTTACATATGCTAATATGACAACTGCCTTAGTAATTCATCTAGATCAGTGATTCTCAAACTTTTCAGTCTCTGGAGCCCTGTACTAAAAGGAGCCTTGGGGAGCCCCAGAGCTCTGGTGCATGTATAAGGTGGTGCAGCATTCAGCCCAACACTTATTACTGGTGATGAGCCAGAACTGGAGGGGAATGAGGAAGGAGAGCCATGAGCAGGGGAGGCATGGACGAGCAAACTGGGTAGGAAGCTGAGGACAGCTACTTAAGGTGTGCTTGTGTGGACCCTCTGAAGAGATCCCAGGGCTCCTAGGAGCACACTTTGAAAAATGCTGATCTAGAGTGTCCTGCTCTGTGCCTTGTTGGATCCTAGATCCATCAGCCAAGAATTGCTTGATCATTGGTTGGTCAAAAGGGTTTCAGGATGCTACATTCTTGGTGCCTGAATGTCTGTGCCTGGCTACCCTTCACTCTGCCCACAGACGCTTTGCCTTTCTGCCTTTTAACTGGCCTTGCATATCAGGGCTTGCCTTCTCCAGTAGTTGTATTGTTACCACTGGCTGTCACTTCTGAAACTCTTTGTGAGCTGCCACCCGCTTTGAGGGGTGCCTTAGATGCAACACAATTGAGCTTCTGTAGTTACTCCAAAACTGAAATCATAAAAGCTGTCCAGAGCCCTTCAGTGGCAGTCAGACATTGGTCTATGTACCTTCGGTACTTGGAGCCCTCTGTACAACTTGGCTGTTTCCCTGAGTGCCTGTTTAGACTGGAGTCCACAGCACTTCTCTGGATCTGTTCACCTGGACTTTCAGCTTGATTTCCAAACCACTTTGGGAACTTGGCTACCAAATAGATTTGGTATCCATTGATTTGACTAGCCACTAATACAGGGGTCCATCTATAAATGCCTTGTAACAAGGAAAAAAAGGGTCCCATTTCCTACCTTCCTACATTCCATTAGATGCCATTATTCACCCCAGCTAGTGGCTGAATGTGGTATAGCATCTATACCATTGCATTCTACGTAGAGTGACAATAGAGGAGCAAGAAACCTGGAAGTGGGTCTTTACAGCTATTTTTCCATTGATTTCGATATCCACTGATTTTGGTGTCCACTGGGGGTTCCAGAATGGAGGCCCAGTGGATAACGAGGCATGACTGTATGTTTCCTTTCTCTGTCCTATTGTAAGTTTTCCTTGCTCGCCCTTGAGCCTTGCCTCTCATAGAAATCGCATGTTTTCCCCGGGTATTTGGCGTTTCATATATATGTATGTCGTGTTTTCTTGCTGAAAGTCTCCTTCCTACTTCCCTGCATTACCCTCTTCCTTCTATAATTCCTGAGTGGAACCAGCCCCCTGATTAGTTAAATGATTGTTGTTAATGCTGTGTTCTATTCTCTGCTTGTTGTAACTAGCCCCCTCAACAGACTTCTTGTTGCTGTTTTAGTTCAGTTTGGCTCCAGATCCCTACTTTCTCCCCTACCCCCGGCCCATTCACAGTACCGATCTGCAGAGTGTATTCAGCACAGCCAACATCCAAGGGTCCCCAGGCATGTATGTTCTGTGCACATATCTTTAGGCATGTACACATATTCCCATAAGTATCCTGGCAACTCTCCCCCACCCCCGGTTCCTTAGTCATCTTCATGCAGATAAATAGAAAAAAGGGGAAAATAATTACAGGTGGTAGAACAGGAAAAACATCACAATATACTTCCTCATACACAAATGGCTCTGATGCAATGGTAGCTTTATAATGCACTTGAACTGATCTGCTAGGTAGCATCCCAGTGTCCTTAGACCCCTGAAAATCCACCTATAGTGGTATACAACACTGGTTTCCTCTGTTTGGAGGCAGCTCTCTCTAAAACAGCTGTTTATCATGAGAATCCTACTCCTGTTGGGTGCGATTTAAAGCAGCTTGTTCATATCTGACCCTGAGGCCATTGCATTACAATAATGTCTTGTACTCGGATTTATATCCCATCCTATGAATTGCAAGTAATTCATATAGCATGTTCTTCAGATACCAAGGGTTCATTCCTTGCCTGTGGCCTAATTCACGCACGTCAAAATGTCATCCATGTAATTCTCTGTAGCACATGGCACACTGGCACTCTGTGGTCTTCTCTAGGGTTCTCATCTCTTGAGATGAGATGTCACTTTGGGAAACGCTTCCAGTTTCTGCTTCTCTGTTTCTGAAGAAGGGGGATAGACAATTTATTTCTACAGAAAGTTGCCCTAGAAACAGAGCTGAATAACCTGGAAGGATTTTTCAGCTATTTTCAACTTCTGCACCCCAAATTTCTGTGGCTCACATGTGAACCGTTTGCAGCACATTAATGTGTGTCGTGACACACTGGTTGAATATAACTGCTCCATAGCTCCTACAGGCTGTTGCTGACCTACTGATAAGTTTGGTGTGAGCTGGAGGTACATAGAGCTGTGGCAAGAAATGCCACTTTATGAAGTGCAGTCACAAGCATGTCTGGACGTGAGGGCAGTCTTGTGAAGGAAATTTGCCATCCCTACAATGGACCTTGGACCTGTGACTGTCATGCTTTCAATTCATAGCCTGTGTGTTTCACATGCAATTTTCTGTTTGTATAGGTGACTATTTTCTTGCATTTTTTATGGGCTGGACCACTTCAAGCAATAGCAGTGACTGCACTTCTTTGGTATGAAATTGGCCCATCGTGCCTTGCAGGAATGGCAGTCCTAATTATCCTGCTTCCTCTGCAAACGTGCATTGGGAGGTTATTTTCCTCTCTGAGGTAAGTATTTTTGTGGTTCTGTTGAGTCTTTAGACATTCTGAAGTTTTAAAGACTTCATGTTAGAACATGTGTAACAATAAAGCTACACATTTTAGATTTAGTTGTGTTTTGTTTGTGGTTGTCATCACGAAGCTGGAAGTGTCCATTTTTCACTTTTTACAACAGTTTTCAGGTATGGGGGGGCGCCCTGCCGAAGGGTCCGCAGGCTCCCTGGACCCTCTGGAGGGCCTGTGCTGTCTCAGGTTAGTGGAAAAAAAAAGTCTCTTTTGTCCCTGGCAGTAGCGCAGTTGTGGTATCCAGTTTTATGGCATATTTGTTGACATAGCGCAGTACTTTTATTAACTCCAGCTTCAAAGTACAAAGATAGTGCTCACACCAGCCGGTGCTGCTTCTTGAAGATTGATAAAATTGCTAGCGGTTATTTGGTAATCTTCTCTTCAGCTATCCAGGAGAGTCTCTGCTGACAATGCTCTGGCACGGTTGCAGGAATGAGGCAAGTCTGCAGGAACTAGACGGTTCAGCTTTATTTTAAAATTGCTGTACGTTACGCCGTCTACTGTAGGATATCTTTCATTTCTGAATGCTTTGTAGGAACCTGCTTAACACAGCAGCACTTATATAACATTTTATTTATTCATTTTTAAAATTTGTTTCCATCCTTCTGGGAAACCTGGCAACTTGTAGTTATTTTTATTCATTTTATTACATTTTCATTTTTAACCCCATGCCTTGCTCCTTGCCTTCGTTTTTGGGAAGAGTGCATGGGATCCTTTCAATTTTGTCCTTGCAGCAAACCCTATGAGATAGCTTAAGCTGAAAGATAAGAGAGAGCAGTGTTGTCTCCCCCCCCGTCTCCCCCCGCCCCCGGCCGGCCTTTCCTTCAGTTCTATGGTTGAGTGAGACTCTGCAACTTTGTACAGAGTACTAACTATGGTTGAGTTAGAGCTCTGACTTCCCCAGTTTAACTTTCTTCCCAGTATATCACACTGTTCTCTTTCTAGTTAGTAAACATCATACTGTAATACCGGTATTTTAAAAAGCCAAAACAAAACAAACATTAAAATACCTTCCTCTGCATTTCTTGCTAATTGACCTGGTCTAGGTAAAACTGATTTTACCCACCTTCTAAAAACCCACGAGATTGAGTTGTGACAGTAACTGCTGGGAAGGCATTCCAGAGTTGTGAAATCTAAAGCTAGCGCATGAGTGACGTCACAGTCCAGGTCTCCACATTCCATCACGTTTAATGACTGTCCAAGAAACAGAACCGAGAATGGGCTGTGCGGTAGTGTTGCTTAGTGCCTGGAGTCACAGGATCAGAGAACTGGTTTTCCCACCCCCACAGTAGTGTCCCAAGGCATTTCTTCACTTTCTTGGGCGTGGGTGAGAAACGTGTATGAATAATCACTTAAAAGGAAAGCACTGTGCTGTGTGTGGAATTGGGATTATTGGAAAGGTAGTCCAGTTTCCACTATAGAATCTAGAGCTGATTGGACTGGTAACATAGCCTCAATGTGCTTTGAGCCTGCAGGCTTCCCACTCCCCTTTTCTCTTCTATTCACCTTGTATGGCTGTAAATCCTAGTTAGAATCTTCAAATCATAGCTCTGCATGCCAACCAGCTCTGGGGGCATTAGTTTTAACTATGGTTGTAAAACCATAGTTAAACCACAACTTGCTGATTGTGATCCCCACTCCGCCATGAAGTTTCCTGGGTGAACTCGGCAGTCACTGTCTCCCATCCTCGCCTGCCTCACAGGGTTGTTGTGAGGATAGGGGATGAACTATGTACAATATCCTGAGCCCCTTGGAGGAAAGGTGGTATGATAATGTGAAAAGCAAATAATAATACACAGAGCAGTCATTTAACTCGAATGTCCTCCATCAAGCTCTTTGCTGGAGAGGCGGAGGAAGCAGGCAGGCTCGGAAACTCATCACATCCATGCTCCCAGTTCAACCATCAATGGTTTGTTGGATTGCGTTAACCTGTCTGGAGTGTTGGCTCCAGATTTTGGGCAAGATTTGCCCAACATAGACCTTCCTGAAGCTGGAACTAAAGCACCTTCCTCCATTCTCCAGTATTCCCTTAACTCACCTTAGAGAATAATTTGGCAGTATTTCCCCATGGTTTTCCCTGTTTCTTACTGCTGTGACTGTTCTTACTTTTTCACTATCTTCGTTGCCCATTCACTTGTTAGAGAAAGGGGGGAGTGAGTAAAAATGAGCGGTAGCAGCTGGCCTCAGTGCCCTCCAACTCCCAAGTGAGTAGGCAGTAGCTTCTCCTTGCTGTTAGTGCTTGCACACTCACCCCTTCTGGACTAAAAGGAGGTTGGGCAACAGTGGGGGGGGGCAGGGGCAAGGAGGAGAAGGAAGCAGAGGCCCACTGCTGAAGTGTGGGCCAGCCCCTGATGCTGGCCTTTCTGGTGCAAGAAGGGTGTTTCAGCAGAGAGAAGGAAAGACGTGGCACTATTTCAAGTGTGGGAGAGAGATGGAACAGGTAGAGTAGAAAGAGATGGGGCAAGGAGCTGAAACCCTGCCTGCCTGCCTGACAAATGTAGTAGGCTTTAGTTTTAACGATAATGTGGTGGTCATTGGTAGTATTGAAGCTAAACATAATAGCAAGCCTCAGCAGATTCTTGAAATACAGATGGTTTGTGAGTATGTGCTTAGTTGTCTTAGCAAAACAGTTACATTCATTTGTAGTTGTACATCTGTTTTTTATAATTAAAATATCTGCATATAAAAGTCTGAATAGCACTTTACCTCACAATCCCTGCGTGGTTACTGTGAAGGAAGGTCCATTATGTTCCGTAGGACTTAATTTCAGCTATGTGTGCATAGAATTGCTGCCTAAACCAATGTAGGGGCAAATGCATAGCCTAATACTTTTTTTTTTTTGGTAACTATGCATTGTTCAGACTATTAACATTTTAATGTCCTGTTTAAAATTACAGGAGTAGGACGGCAGCCTTCACAGATGCAAGGATCAGGACTATGAATGAGGTCATAACTGGAATGAGAATAATAAAGATGTATGCCTGGGAAAAATCATTTGCTGATCTTGTGAACGGCATGAGACGGTAACCTGTGCTCTACTGAAAGTTATTCATAAATAAGTTTACCATCTTCTAGGTATTTAACACCAGTATGTGAAGTAGGATTTTAATACTTCTCTTTCTGTATCTTAGGAAAGTAACCATGAATTTTTTTTTGGTGGAAAACAATTTTCTGATATTAAACATGTATTCCCTGTTTTCTACTTGTTTGTACAGTGTTGGAGTTACCACCCCATGAAGTAATACAAACATGATGGTTATAAAATAAGGAAACTTAGATATACAGTATTTCTGCTTTTTTAAAGTCTAAAAAATTCAAAAGTGTGGTTCATTGTAGATTAGAAGCTGATAGGTTTATGGTGGTGTGACCCAGGAGTCCACAATGTTGGGTTGGCCTTCTAGACAACAAGAGAATAATATTTACCTTTCCCTGTCCGTCCCTTCGCCTACTGGCAACAAAGTAGCCCCCAGTGAAATCTCCCTCCCCATCTCTCTTTCTTGCTCCAAAGTAAGAGGGATAGATAAAGTGCTTGTCTGTTTGGCTGTTGCTTGGTTCAGGTACCCTGAATGGCAATAGCCAGGAACCAACTATCTACATCCCACACTTCTCTTTCCTGCTTTGGAATAGGACATTTAGATGTGGAGCCTGCCCATTTGGCTATCACTAGGCAGCAATCAAAGACCAGTCCCCCCTGCTCTCCTTGCCCCAAACCAAGAAAACAAAACTAAGGCTTGCCCGTTTGGTCCTGCTTGGCCAAGACTTTCCAAGCCACCTCAGCAATGTAATGGCCAATCAGCGTTCAGGCGTCCTCCCAACTGTGGAGATGGGGTTTCCAAAATAAATTAGAAAAAACATTTCTCTTATTTGGCTTTCTGTGAGAAAATTGATGCTGTCTTTGTGATTTCTGTTATTGTTTTTCCACTCTGCTTTCAATCTTGTTTTGTTGTACTTACTGTTAAGTTTGTTTTTTTTATAAATTGTTTTCTATTATAGATGTTTTAGTTTGCCTTGGTGGTTCCTGTAATAGGATTGAAAGGCAGCAAATACAGGTGAAGCCTTTTTATCCGTCAGGGTTCTGTTCCAGGTTGTGCTGAATCAAATCAGCGGATGGGAAAACCATGGATGAGAAGGCTCCACCTGTACAGATTCAAATTATCGAAGAGGGAATGGGGTGCACTGCAATCACTATGCAGTGCGTGGTGAATCTTGCCTACCCCTCCAGCTCCAAGTTTGGGAGGAAGGCCGAAGATTGTCACGATTGCCAGATGGCATTTGATAACATGCCAAGGTGCGGGCAGTAGGCAAAAAGGTGGAAAGCATGGTGTGACCTGTAGAAGATCAGATGTTTTCAACTTTTGAAACTTTCCCCCCACTTTTTTCTGGCTGTATTTGTTTTATGAACTTTCCAAGCACCAACATAAAGTCCTACTTCTGGTAGGACCCTGTCCCCCATTGCTCTTAAAAGCAGTTATGCTCAGGGATGACATCAGAGATTGGCCAGCTCGGGACTGGTTAGGGCCCACATTTATTGGAGAGTCCACCTGACTAGGCCAACCATTGAACCTTTAGTACTGTTGAGAGTGGTGGTGCCAAATGCACCATCCAAGCTTGCTGTGGCTGGGTGTGTGTGTGTCACTAGAAGTTGAGTACAGTTGCCCCAGGCTCCCAGCAACCTGGCTCTGGCACTGGTTGTAATTCAAATACTTTGTTGAGGGCACTGCTGTTTAGATTTTTTTAATGTGTGTTAGGCAGTAGCATAGCTGGGGGGGCAGTGCACTAAGTATTGCAGTCACTTCAATGTGCCATGTAAACATCCCCCCTCGCTGTTGGAGCCATTCTGGAATGGCTCCAACAGCAAGGGGGAAGGGCTGCTTACATAGCATGTTGAAGCACATGCAATACTTAGCACGTTGCCTGCCCCAGCTACCCTACCCTGCAGTGTAAAGTTGTGCATGTTGCCAGAGATTTTTTTCCACACTGAATGCAGTTTGTTAGACACTAAATTATTATCGTTCTGAAATGTTTGTTTAAATTCCAGGAAGGAGATTTCCATGGTCCTCAAGAGCAATTACCTCCGCGGATTCAATATGGCGTCTTTCTTTGTTGCCAGTAAAATAACCGTCTTTATGACATTCATGACCTACGTACTGCTTGGCAATACCATATCTGCAAGCCGGGTGTTTGTTGCAGTGTCCCTGTACGGTGCAGTGAGGTTGACGGTCACTCTCTTCTTCCCAGCGGCTGTTGAGAAGTTATCCGAAGCAATGGTCAGCATTCGACGAATCAAGGTATTGTCAGCATTGAAATAAAGTTGATGCTGTATGGATATATAAACTAAAGAATTACAAATCCACATATAGCCCAAAATAATGTTTACAGACCTGCCTCATTATTCACCTGTACCTAACTTAGAGCGCAATCCTCTACTAAGCCGGCCTAGTAAGGTCAACATAGCAGGGCTGTATCCTAAAGCCCATCAGGAGGCGGTGGCAGCAACAACGTCCAGGACAAGAGGAGGTTTTCCCCTTGCACCCGCATAAGCCCTGGTCGCCCCTATGGGCCTGCTCGGATCTGCGCCTGCTGTTTTGCAAGCACAAAGGAACGTGCACAGAAGCGGCCCGAATTGGGGCCGCCCTGGCCGGGGACGGTTGTTAGGATATGGCACTACGGCCGTCCTGCATCATAACTGCGTCACAACTGCCGTCTTCATCCACTGTGCCGCCCAGTTATGCCTCTGGAACACCCTCGCGGAGGCCCTGCACCAACCAAGCGACGCTGATGCTGGACTAGTGCATGGCCAGCCCTGCTGACAGTCGCGATGGTGCCTGAGTGCCGGCACTGCTGCTTGTGCCAGTTCAGCACCACAGGGCCATTGCAGACGTGCTTGATTGTACCTCTGGCTCTGAGTGTCATAAACATGCCGTAAAGCACATTTGCAGCACCTGGAGAGCAAAGAGTGCTGGCACTGGGCTAGTGCCAGTTGATGCTGGGCCTCAGTGCTGGGAGGACAGACAGATGAATGGTGCTTCTGCACCACCAGCTGGTGTTCTGCACCACCACCATTCTTGAGGAGCAGACTGAGCGGAATGTGGCAGAGATAGTGGAGGATCGGGCCTGTTAGGGGGCAAAGATGCTGAATCATAACCCCCCCTCCCAAGACAGGAGGAAGGGGGGCACCTGCTCAGACAAGGATATACTGTAGAACTGAGGAGACCCATTGGTGCTGTAGAGGTGTTGCCTGGCATAAGGAACAAATGCAGTAGCCTTGGCAGCCATAGGATCTAGTAGTCTCTGGAACCCTGGTGCTGCTAGAGCCCTGTGTGTTGACGGTATCAGGATTGGGTTGTTTATGATCTACAAAGGAACTGACATAACTAAGAACGCAATCCTAAATTGGAGTTAGGCCGGTAAAAACTAAGCCAGCAAGGTTTGGCCAGCACGAAGGCCATTATAAAGCGTTTTTGGACTACTCTTGGAGTCAGGGAAGATGGCTCACATCTGTGTGCTGGCCTCTCTGACTCTGAGAGTGGTCCAGACATACTTTACGGTGGCCCTAGTGCTGGCCAAATTTTGTGGTTTAGTTTATGCTGGCCTAACTCAGTTTAGGATTATGCCCTAAGAAACTGAGTTCAGCTCTTACCTATGTCCAGTGCTCACTAGGTGGCCTAAGGAAAGCCACTCCCTTCAACTTCCACTGTGATTTGGGGATCATAATACTTGATACAGGGTTGTTGTAAGAACAACATCAATTCATGTGAACCACTTTGTCCTCTTGGAAAGCTCTAGCCAAATGCTATTATTAAGACGAAAAAGAGCAAATGTTCATTAGAGAGAAGGTTTGAATGTGTTTTTTGTTACTTTGAGAATGCCCACCAGGTCTGTGGGCGAAATATTAAATGCTAATGTTTTAACTCGACTGTTGCTATTAAACCCACATAATTTTAATTGTAATAATTGCAATGAACACCTCAGAATTTATGTTGAATGTTTGTTAGGATTGTGGCTAGCCAGGTAATCTTACCACAACTATTGTGATTTTTCATATATTGGATGTGTTTCATGCCACCAAGGCACAAGGTCTCCAGTGTAATTTGTGGTACTTATGGATGAATAGCCATTATAGGTACATAATGATCCCTTATCCAGATATCTGAAATCCAGACTATTCCAAAATTCAGACATCTTTGTCCAAGGCTTTAAAAAAAATTTCTATAGAAGGTCTTGTGCTCATTCCCACGTACAGGCTGTAACTTCTCTGCTTTGTGGTGTGTGCCATTGTTGAAAAATGTCAGAGGCCAGCAGACATTCAAAGGGGAACAGTGAAAAGAGTAAGAGGAAGCATTTCTCATTGTATTTATGCAATTATTCTGAAATTCAGAAAATTCAGACACCTTCCTGTCCTAAGCAATCTGGATAAAGGAGTATCAAGCTGTATTAGTGTTTGTCACGCCTTTTCACTTTGCACCTTCTTTCCAGTTCTCTGTCCCTACACAGTGGGAGATGGGTATCTGGTTAGCCTCTGATCTTTCACCTGAACGTTCAATCGCAGCATCTCTTACTGCTTTCAAGGGCTTCTCAGTTAAGCACAAGGTGAGAAGAGGTCATTCTCTCACTTTTAGCTGGTCTAAGGAACACTCAGAAATGGAAAGAGTTCAGCTTCTTGCCTTACATTTGGAGGAATCTATAAACACTGCCCTGCATTTCAGTGGCATAGCTAAGGCAGGGTGGGGTATATTGTCCTGCTTACCACATGTTGAGCGGGTGCTACATAGACCTTTTGGATGTGACCAGAACACCATAACAGGAGGCTTTCTGAGTCAGCCAGTCTCTCTCTCTCTCTCTCTCTCTCTCTCTCTCTCTCTCTCTCTCTCTCTCTCTCTCTCTCTCGGTGGGTGGGTGGGTGGGTGGGTGGGTGGGTTAAAGGATGTTAAAAATTTATGCACTCCAGGTATCAGATTCTCTAGCTACACTACTGCATTAAAAAAAATTACAGGAGAGAATTTCTGTAAACTGCCTTTCTTTGGTCTTGTTGATTGTGTTTCCATTTTGCTTTGCGTGATTCCCTCGACTCAAAATCCCCAGAGTAAACATGCTTTGCTTGTTTTCTGTGGGGATATGGTGGAGATTCAGGCTTGCTCATGTCATTATCATCCTGCAAACTGCCTGAGTGCCTTCAATTTGTTGCTGTGTTTCGGGGTTAGGACTTCCCCTTTTTTAAACTGTACGCTTGGTTTGTGTGGCTTCCTTAATAAATTGAATTATGTTTAAAGAGTGGTTCAAATAAATCATGAAAATGTTCCTGGATATGGTTGTCTTGCAAAAGAAGATCTGAGATCAGCTTTTGAGGGCCCAATCCAAACCAACTTTGGCTAATGTGAGGGCAACGCAGCTCTGAGGTAAGGGAACAAATACTCCCTTACCTTGAGGAGGCCTCTGTGACTGCCCCTCCCCCAACTGCAGGTCGCAACACAGGCCCCATTGGCGCAGCTGTGTCAGTGATGGAAAGTTGGTTAGGATTGCACCCTGAGAAATGTTAATAAAAGCAGTGAACTTGGGGCAGGATGGCAACTGGATGATGTATGTCTAGCAGCAAGTTGCTCTCTTGGTCTGTTTTTTTTCCTGCTTTCATATGTTACTGATTGCATATACATATTTTCATAACCATATGCAATACTCGGAGCACAATCCTAAGCATGTTTACTCAGAAGTAAGCGCTACTGGGTTAGATGAGCCTTCCTTCCAGGTGAGTGTGTCTAGAATTGCGGCTAAAAGCATCACATCTTGTTAATAGGTAGCCTTCTGTGAAAGGTCTTAGCTGGAACTGAAGCCTTGTGCAGCTTCCTTCTTGGCTCTTTGGAGCACAGCAATGCCACCATTGCTGAGCACTCCAGATCTGCCCCTTGCACAGCTACAGTTGAACTCCCTGCACTTCCACTGAAACTTTGGGGGAACATTGGAATGCTTAATTTGCTGTTGTGTAGCAGCTGTATGTGGCTGTACCTTTGCTACACAGCAAAGGTAGGGGGTCTAGAGCACTGAAAATTGCCTCTATGAAGAAGCTATTTAACCATAAAAGTGCCATTGTCGCAAATTATGACATAATAAGTATATTTATGTATTGCTTTTAGCAAGAGTAGTTCACGACGCCTTCTACATAGCGTAATAAAATAAATGGTTTGCTGTCTCCAAAGGGCTCTCAGTCTAATGAATGATAGAAATGGTAGAAGGAATTTTCTGAGGGAAAATAGATCGCAGGTAAAGAGCCAATTACCTTCTAGTTCCACACTGTGGTTCCAATTCAAATTGTGGCCAGGTGTGGCTGCTACTCAGAAGCAAGCAAGGTGCTGAAGCATTTAGTGTCAGATGTCGTTTGGCCCTATGTTTGTCCTTGGAGCTTCTTAGTTGGACTGCTGTTAGGCTAGTTCATATGTGCGTCTCTATTTTTCCATGTTATGGTATGAGAATTTAATTTTGGGGGCTTTTTTCTTCTGTTTAGAATTAAATATACTTTAGCCTTTTTTAAAATGTAGATTAATACTGCGGGTTGGGATGGAATTTTGACTATGTGAAAGTTCACATGGCTTAATTTTTCTGGGTATAGCATCTCCTGGAATCCTGTGGTACATTATTACTTTTTGTTTTAGCCTAAGATTATGAGTCTTTAAAGTGCCATAAGACTCCTTGTTGAGTCTGCTGCTACGTGGTAACATGGCTTCTGTGGATGTTCTTCCTATGTCACTTTGCTTTTCTATTAAAGGGGTGGGAGGCTGCTGTGTAGAAATGTTTGATTCACCCCCAAGATGGTGGATTCCTTGGATAGGCATGAGTTAATTGATCACTAAGGTTGCCACTAAGGTTTTGGGAAGTCATCTCTGGGTGTTATGGTGGAAGTGGGTATATTAATTACGGTGGTTGAAAACTATTTGTTAGGTAAATCCTGAATTATTTCAACTTGTGCTTCAGTTCTGAATTGAAGAAATCTTCATGTTGTGTTTGTTCATTGCTGCAGCACTTTTTGGTACTTGATGAGATTTCACAGCTCGGGCCACAACTCAAAAGTAATACTGAAGATGTCCTCCTTCATATACAAGATTTGACTTGCTATTGGGACAAGGTAATGTCTTTTTTCATTTTGAACAAGCAGGTATTTGGATTAAGCCCAATGGTTCCCTTCTGTCCACTGCTGGAAGACAATTTTAAAAAAATGTACTAGTGTAAGCACTTCCAGCATAGATATGTACAACACAGTGGAGCAGTTCGCTTCCAAGAGTCCACATACTATGCAAGCCAGTCTGTGAGCTGACAAATCTTCGTTTTCAGGACTTCATGGTCAC
The DNA here is from genome assembly GCA_029204185.1 of Lerista edwardsae. Classification (NCBI taxonomy): domain Eukaryota; kingdom Metazoa; phylum Chordata; class Lepidosauria; order Squamata; family Scincidae; genus Lerista; species Lerista edwardsae. The sequence continues at coordinate 1,724,711 of JAJKFI010000045.1, forward strand.
AAAATCACTAGGCAGTCTTACACAAGCAAATTTTCTCTCAGCCTTTTCCTCCACAGTAGGTGAGTACTTTATGTGAGATATTTTGGAACACTTGACTTGAATGCTGTATAAATGCAAAGATAATGTCCTAGATAGAAAAGGTTACTGTTGGGCTATCTGACTGCACATGTAATAGGAAGAGCAGATTGGTGGAATGGCACATAATTTGTGAGGAAAAGTTCCAGTTGCTACTATTTGGCTGTGGAAACACCAGTCAGTGGTAATGCCAATTTGTGGAAAGGCTTCCACAATGTCTTGCATGCCATCCAAATGAAGTATTTTGTATAGTTTACACACGCATTATATCATTGAGTTTCGTGACAGAATGGAACTCTTCAAATGCATATGATTAGGATAATTTAAATTAAAAAATAAGGAAAAATTGAATATTATAAAAGCCATGATAGATCTGGCCAAGTTCCTTATCCTGTTTCAGCACCTAGTTAGCCATATGAATTCAGGAAGTCCATAAGCAGAACATAGAGGCAAAAGTCCAATTTTACTATTTGTTCCCTAGCAACTGTTGTTCAGAGGCCTGGAAGGTTCCATTTAGCTTTCATGGCGCCTAGCAGCTGATTAACCTGTACTCCTCCAATGATTTTCTTTTAAAGCCATCTAAGCTAGTGACTGCATGGTACTCACTGCATGGTACTCACTGCATGGTAACAAATTCCCTGGATTAATTACAGGTGGCGTGAGGAAGATCTTTCCCCTGTCTGTCCTGAATCTCTGTCATTCAGCTTCAGTATTGACTGCAGTGATGTCTAGCTGTCTTCCTAAAGACAGTGGACTGTATCTAATGCAGATGTGCACTTAAGCCCATTGATTTCAAAAGGCTTAAAGACACTTTACTCTCGGTTGAATTATGACCAGTCCTCAAAAAGAGAGCTTTGAAAATGATGCTGTTTTTCAGTTGCCTCTTCCTTCAGGCCCTGTGGAAAGTCAAGCCTCCCTCCCCCAGTATGTTCTGATCAGCTTCTGTATCTCCTGGAATTAAGAGAGTGCTGGTCTTCACAATTTTGGATGCACACTACTTCACAAGAGTTATCTTTTCTCTTTTCGTCTAACAACTGTGTTCTGAAATACAGGATATATTTAGAACAGATTCTTATTTAAAATTAGAATATGTCCAGTGAAGTTTGTATCGTAATCCGATAGGAAATGAGAAGTAAGATCTGGAAGAAAGGTTTGGCCTGATTGCTTTGAGTGCTGGCCCTGCGAATTAGCAAGTCTAGTGATGATAAAAAATATATGCTGTTGGTGCCACCTTGTGGAGATTACTGAATATTATTTTTAAAAACGAAAAACTTTTTGAAGCCTTAGACCTGTTTTTAACCAGAATGAGTAGAATCATAGAGTAGGAAGATACCTTCAAGGTCACCCATCCAACCTCCTGCCTGTAGCACAAAATCCTCCTACAGCATCTCCAGCAGGTACTTTTAGCCTCTGCTTGAAGAGCTCTAGTGAGGAGAATCCACTAGTTCCCTCAACAATCTGTTCCACTGTCTTTGCTGTTCTTCTCAGTTTAATGAGAAATAGCATTATAGCTTTCAGAAGAAAGGCCTGTATTTTAGTAGAGACTTTCTTTGGATGCATACAAAGTCAGTCATGGGTAAGTCCCATTGAAATTAATGGGACTGAAGTTAATCTCAACTAATTTATTGATTTCACTGGTGCTTAGTCTTGACTACCTACTTTTGGGTGCAACCTGCTGTGCCTGACATATTCGGAAAACAAATTTCTTCCAAGTCTGATATGTCGACAGTGGGTATCCCAATTATGAAGCAGAGTCAGTTGTCCATTAGTCACATGCTGATGCTTCCCTCTTGCTTGACAGTTTTAGGTTAGTCTTATATATCTATCTCTTGGGAAGCCATCCTATGATTGAAGTTGGTTCAAGGTTTTTCCAATGATGATTGTGAACAATTTTGACACAATATATTCATAATAAGGGATTTCATTACAGGTAGTAAATCATTTTGTTGGTAAATCAAAAAAAAAACCTTGGATCCATTGAGACAAGGATCAGTCTTTGTTATATGATAGATAGGTCACGCTGAAGATCTGCTCTCAGTAAGACTATAAGCTACAATTCCACCAAACACGTGTCTGTTAGGATTCCAGCCTTTTGATTCTCTCACCTGCGGAATTAACCTGGCGGAATTAACATACGGTATTCTTTCACAAATTTGTAGGCTCTGGAATGGCCAACACTTCAGAACCTTTCGTTGACTGTCAGACCGGGAGAATTGCTTATTGTAATCGGCCCTGTGGGAGCAGGAAAAGTAAGTCATAACTCCACCTTTTTACTGTGTTGAGACTGACAACTAAGTTGTCCATAAAGCATGAAGTGCCCAGTCTTCTACCCTCAAAAGCATGTGCAGGGTACTAAAAGAAATAAAAATTATTTACTCGAAAAAAAAGCATGTGCAGGGAGAGGGGGCAACGTTTCTCACCCTGCCTTCTTCTTGGGCTTTGCCGGGGTGGTGTGGCATGTCTCCGTGTATCTATGGGCTGAAGTTTTTTAATCCTGCTGCATGTTGTGAATTTTAAAAAAATATATCTAGTGTAGTGATGGCAATCCTAGCTGTACCTAAACTGTACAAGGAAACTAGTTGACAAATATCTTCAGTGGCTTTGTGTCACTTATTTTGGAATTTATTTGAAGGCTACATGTGTCTGAGTGCTGCTCAGGAAAAAGTATGAAGGGATATGGTGGCACTGCAGGTTAAACCGCTGTTGCTGAACTTGCTGACTGGAAGGTTGGCAGTTTGAGACCACACAACGTAGTGAGCTTCCGTTGCTTGTCCCAGCTCCTGCCAACCTAGCAGTTTGAAAGCATGTAAAAATGCGAGTAGATAAATAGGTACCACTTTGGTGGGAAGGTAACAATGTTCCATGCGCTATGGTGTATAGTCATGCCGGCCACATGACCATGGAAACTTGTCCTCAGGACAAATCCCGGCTCTTTGGCTTAGAAACGGAGATGAGCACCGCCCCCTACAGTCGGTCACAATTAGACCTTTTGGTCATTGGGCAACCTTTACCTTTTATAGAGGGAAGAAGGGCATTGCAGTTGAGTTATGGAAAGGGGTACTGAATAAATGAAGGGCACTTGCTTATGTATTCGGAAAGCATATAACAGCAATCTCCAAACTGGAGACCACTGCAATGCCCAAAGGTTTCCGACGTTTGACCGACACTGTTCTACCAGGGAACCTCCGTAAAAGCCCTCCTATAGCTCCAAAGGTTCTCTGTGGCTAGACTCTTCCTGGTTCTGCTGCCCTAGGAGGCTGTGCCCCTGGATTTCCGCGCAGATGCATCTGGTTGTGGCAATTCCTGGGGGCTGTAGGAGGAGCTTTTTAGAGTTCCCTGGTGGAACGGTAAGCGCCATTCACCCAGGGAATGGAGCAAGTGGATACCAGATCAAGTCTGCAGGCTAAGGATGGATCCCCCTGTTTTATAAGCTAGCCCCAGCTGTGCCTCTCAATTAAGCCAGCTCCATATGCTAGGCAGTTCTAGAATCCTTAAAAAAAGCTTTTGCTATTGTGATTTTTTTTTGCTGGCATGAAGCTGTGCCTGGATGGGGACTGCTCTGAGAGCTGGTGTAGCGTAGTGGCTAAGAGGCTGTTGAGTCAAAGCCTCCTTAGTTTGAATTTTACCTCTGTCATCAGACCGCACTGGATAACCCTGGAGTGTGTTCACTTCACAAGGTTGTTGTAAGGACAGCACAATCCATGTGAAGTGCTTTGCATGCTCAGAAAGCACTATATAAATGCTGATTATTATTAGCATAGTGAAAGAGACCATTGATAGTTCTACCTTCCCTCCCATTCTATTCTCAAATTCCACTCTATGGCATAAGTAACTACGCATGAGTCTTTAAGAGGATGATAATGACAACAACAACTACTGCTGCTCCTTTTATAGAGTGCTGGGGCTTCTTGGCCTCTAATGTGAAGGAAGGGGGATAAGATTGTAGTGGTACTGGAAGCCAAATAACCAGATCTCATGTGCCACTGCCATTTTTTGTGGACTATTGCATTTAGCTGGCTATTTTCTCCTTTCTTGCAGAAAAATTAAAAAATGTTGATTAAAATGTTCTTTAAAAAAAAAAGGCTTTAACACTTTCAAAGTAAACAATGCTCAAGGCTATTTAGATCTTTTGGAAAGGATTTTAGAACCCCTTTGAAAGCTAACTACTGGGAGAGACTGGTAGACCTGCCCATTATTAATTAATTAAATTAGAGTAATAATTGAAGATTAGTTAAGAGAGGGCTAAAAATGGTATATTGGGATAGAAGCCCTGGTTCAAGGGACACAATAGTCAGTGATAACTATGGTCAATTTTGGTGTTTGCATAAGGGTAGACCAGTGGGGGTAAGAACTGGATGGGGAATGCTAGAGCATGCAAAGTGGGCATAAGCTGGAGCACTAATGCTATCAATGCCCCATTGTTTAACCATGGTCGAGGTTGCACACCCTTAACTGGCAATGTCCCATTGAACTCAACAATACTATCCTGTGAGTAGACATGCTTAGATTTGCACTGTGCGAGTATTATGTCTATATATGTATGTGTACAATATTGCATGAACATATGAAGTTGGCTTCCATTGATCAGACCATTAATCCATCTTGCTTGGTATTGTCAATACTGATAGGGAGGAGGTCTCCAGGGTTCTGGAGAGGATTTCCCCCATCTCTACTTGCATTTACTAGGGATGGAATCTGGGACCTGCAGATCCCATGGCATCGTAAATCCCATGCCTTACCACTAAGGTCCAGCTAATTAAGAACTGGAGGAGTGGAGTATGTTTGTATTTTGAAATGTTCTGCATCACAGTGAAACTCTCTGAATTTTCATTTTCTCTTCAAATACATTTACAGTCCTCCCTCTTAAGTGCTGTCCTCGGTGAGCTGTCTTCAAGCAAAGGTTTTATTGATGTTCGAGGAAGAATTGCCTATGTTTCTCAGCAACCGTGGGTGTTTTCTGGAACTGTAAGAAACAACATACTGTTTGGGAAAGCATATCATAAAGAAAAATATGAAAGGGTTCTAAAAGTTTGTGCTCTTAAAAAGGTAAGGGTGTTGTTTTCCCATTTTTTGAATAGGTTTGAATATTTGTCTGTGGCAAATGCTTTTTTAAATTTAAATATGTGAAAGTAAAGATACAATATGTACTGAAAAAGTTTCTTAGTAAGATACGCTAACCTTGTTTGCAAGTACTAGAAAAAAACACCTTTGTTTTAAAGACATTTATTTGGCATGAGTCTTGCTGATTTAAAGAAACAAAGTAGATAAGATTCAGTCCAAACACTTAGATCATAAGGTATTTCATTAGGATTATGAGATGCATTGTACAGAGTCTCCACATAGGGGAAAGAAATATGCACTTCATTACTTGAAGTGTATATAATTTTGGAATCTTGAAACGGCTAACCTTCTTTTAGACATAGCCCACAGTTTGCTTAATTAACTTGAAGAAGATGATAGAGGCTGGCTGCTTCTTGCCGTAACTTAGCTTTTCAGAGTTTATAGTACTAGTTAAGAGCTAAATACATTGTATGGTTTTGTGGTGCATTCAATGTTTTTTAAAAAGTGGCTGTCTTGAGTATTGGGGACTGGAAGAGGATGGTAAATCTAACTAATTTCTGAAATAGTTCAGCCTTTAATCCTATTTTATGTGTTAATCTGAATAATGCCACTTTCCCAACTGTTCAAAAAAACAAACAGAATGTAAACAAAGATAAATGCCTATTTTGGATGCAGGTGTATGCATAAAAGTGACATAAAAAGTAAAATATAAGGCTGAGTTGAAAGTTCTTTCAAACTTCTAATTTTTGGTTGAAATGTGGGGTCTCTGGAATGGCAAACGTTTTCTTGAAACTGCTCCCCATCACAGGTTTTTTGCTGCCTTGCATGAATTGGTGTGCAGCTTTCTTCCATTCTTTCTTTTACCTATGTACGATACATGTATCCTTGTTCTAGGCTTCAAAACTGTCCTGTGTGATGGCATCATTGGGGGAAAAAAAGAGTGGCGGCATCCAGAAGGCACAAGGATAGTGTTGTGCTGGCAGCAAGTTTTTTGCTGGCTACACACCATTCTGCAGGATCTCTCTGAAATGCCCCTCCCCTTTTGCAGCCTGTAAATGGGATTGGCTCTAGTAATGTGTGGCTGTTAAAAATGTAAATTGTGATCGTAGATGTCGCGCTAGTACAGGGTTTTTCAACCTTGTTTCTCCCCACAAATACCACTTGTGATTGTCACCGTCACCAGAGTCAGATGCTACGTGCTGGAATGGACAGCTTTATACATAGCTGTCCTTCAATGGAGAGATTTCTTGTTGCTGCTGCCTGTAGGTCTTTTCTCTTGCCTACATGCACCTTTTCTTCTTTCCCAGCCTGTGCCTATTTTGAAGGGGATTGCTACACACCTGCATCCTTCTGCTGGCTCGTCGCTGTCCCAGCCATCTCCCCTCCTGCTGGGGGAATTGGGCCAGCCAGAGCAGTGCCGTCTACATTCCTGCAGCAGTGATGTATCCACACACATGTGAATAATCTACATGGTGCACTCCTGGTCCATGTGGTGCACTAAAAAGTTGCACTCGTGCTACACAGTGAAGCTCCTTGTGATGTAATAGCCAGACACAACATCTCTTGACTCCTAACATGGTTTATGCTTTTCCTTTCTTTTTCCCCTTCATAGTTCATCAGCTAGCACTCTTTGTTAATGAGGAAAATAGCTTGACCCATCAGTGATTTCGTTCTCTTGGACGTGTCAAACTAAATCGCTAAAATGATCCTGGTTCAGAAAAACACATACCTCTGTCTTATTTCTAGGATATGGAGGTGCTGGAAGACGGGGACCTAACAATGATAGGGGACCGGGGAGCTACGTTGAGTGGTGGTCAAAAAGCCAGAGTCAACCTTGCCAGGTAAAAGGGGGTTGGTATTTTCCAAGGCATTGCAGATGCCTGTGGATAGCCAACTTAGCAAATAATTGGGGGAAACTCTTTCTGATATATGTAGTAGACTTTGCCGCCTTTGTTGATCTTCAAGGGGCATTCGACTGTTAATAGAGAACTCTTGTGGACTCTGTTAATATGTAGTAGACAGTAGTAATCATAATTGGTAATCATTTGATTTTTCTCGGTGAACCGCTTTGTGAATTTTTTTGTTGGAAAGTGATACTGTAGTAGTAGTAATAATGGAAACTGCTTTTACAATGCCATCCTATGTATGTTTACGCAGCAGTAAATCTCAATGTGTTCAGTGGATTCACATGCCCACGTCAATGTCCATAGGGCTGCAGCTTTAGCCTAAAGCAAATCATTAGCATTTTTTCCCCTAATCGGAACAATATGTACATTATTTCTATATTTGGACATCTGTTTGAAGGCTTGGTGTTGTAAGCTGCATTTTAGGGGATGGTGTTCAGACAGGTAGACATGTATATAGGTGTCCACCAGCTCCATCCCTTGCTAATCTGGTGCAGAGTATAACGTTTGCAAACTGGGAATCAGCTTTGAGGGTGTCAAAGAGCAAATTCTTTCCCTTCCTTTTGTTGGCATTAATTGCGGGCTAGTGGGGCACATGTAGCTGTGCTAATTGCACCAACCAGAAAGTTCAAGCCATGAGTTTGCAATGGAAGAATGGGCGGAAGGAGTCCTTCCAGCTGTCGATTTCCTTCTTGTTAAATGAACAAACTCTTCAGGGAGGTTTACACAAGAAAAGTGAAGAATCCCGCATGAACTCCTCTTCGTTTTGATGATGGCTCATTGATATTTCATTACATGTTTCAGAGCAGTGTATCAAGATGCTGACATCTACCTCTTGGATGATCCGTTGAGTGCAGTGGATGCAGAAGTCAGCAAACATTTATTTGAAAAGTATGTAACTTCTTGGGTGTATCTTTAAAAAGTTTATTTCCATTAATTGAGTCCCTTGAGCAAAGATTTCTGTTTGGAGATTTAACTTCATGAAATGTTTGACTGTGGCATAATAACAACCTTTCAGCTAACCTGTTGGTTGACAATATTGACCTGGTGTGCAAGTCCTAGCTGATTGGTTACCAGTAAGCCAGTGGTTGCCAAACTTGGAACTGCTGCATTCTGAAAAAGCTGTCCCCATTCAGACTGGCCACGCTCCTCACAGTCTGCCCACCCAGTCTACAGTACAACCCTCTGTGCAGTCACATCTGTAGTCCACTGCTCCAGCAGGCTTTGCGCCTGGATTTCTGGGCAGACAGGACTTCACAGAGGGTCATCTTGTACAGATTGTGAGCAGCGTGGTAAGTGCTGCTCATGATGGCAAGGGCTGCAGCCTTGCGCCAGATCAGGCTTGCAGGTTGTAGTTTAGTAAATGCTGATCTAAGCACTTCCATTCTCAGTTATCTTGTACATTCAGGAAATGGGTGAATACACAACCAGAGGAAAAGTCTACAACCCAGGTAGCTGCTTGCATTTTGTAGTTTGGTGAGTTGTGTGTCTTGCCAAAGACTCCATTGTGTATAAATCAGAAAATGAATCCAGGGGAACTATGGAATTTCTGTACAGGGTGTCTTAAAAATAATTTGTCATTCCAGGTTTACTGAGGTCAAACCCTGCTGATTTTGTTGTAGAAATAAACCCACCCTACACAAGAAATTGGTGATGCGGCCACAAAAACTACTGAATTATACCGTAGAAGCAGCATGAAGAAGGATGGGTAAGTGGCTTTTTTACAGTGCAGTGGTCTCCCTTTTTGAGCTTTTCAGTTTTGCCTTTGCAATTAAATAATGTGTGTGTGTGTGGGGTTGTTGTTTCCAGAACTTGTTTTTAAACTGTATGGAGCATCATGCTTTTAGCGCAGGCAATATTGAAAGAAGGCGTGCCTAGTGTCACATTATTTAGGTTGAAAAGGCAATTGAAAGGCTTAAGGACCACCCTTGTATATTGTGCATTTTGCAGCTTGTAATTTCATTTGATGCATCTGTAAAATGCAATAAAAAAGCCACTTACGTATTCACTTCCAGTATAGCGTTAAGCTCTTGTATAATACATTTTTTTGGTATGTTATCACCAGTTTACGGTGGAATCACACATCATGAAGCAAATGGGTACAGGGAAGAATTGGAAGGCAGAAGGGGGTACCTTGCATCTTGCCCTGTGCACCAGTTCTTCCTTGCAATTTTTAATCATTAAAATGGTTTTAATTCTTTTTTTTTTCTACTTGATGTTGACACTACAAGTAATCCTTGTTTAGGATTACTAATCTACTTGTTTAGGATTACTTGTTTAGGATTGCTACAGGGAAAGGTGAACTACCACCCCACCCCCCTGTATATGCTGCCTTAGCTAACAAGTATTGTTAACATGTAGTTCCACCCTTTACTGTCTAGTGGCAGAGGAATTAGAGCAAAATAAATTAATGCATTGCTACACTGCAGGATAACTTTAAGCTTTGTGTCACACCAAACTACAGACCACCATTGTTCTATGCGAGAGGGAGATGGGGTGTATGCCATGAGTGTACAGCATGCAGCAGGCCTTTGTAATAGGGTGGATTGATTTAAATCATGTTCTTCATAGACCAGGAGTGCATACAGATTGGTCATAAGGAGCCCCTTTATGCCTCCCGGGAGCAAAATCCAAATCTCTGGTCATGAAGGCCACATGACTTCAGTGCTAATTTGCTTTTATATTTTGTATTTAACATTAGTTATCTGATTAGGAACAAAGAGAACAACGGTGAAATGTAATGGATTTCCATTTGGTTCTCTGAATACCAGTCAAGGTCATTTACTTGAGACCTTGTAGTCCAGTCTAGTCCAGAGTTAAGTATGCTGGTTTGAGTGCTCAGAACTTTACAGAACTGACCACAGTTAATCCCTGGCCAAAGCAATCTCTCTCCATAACTTGGCGTGTCCATGCTGTTTTGTTGGAGATATAAATATGCATCATTTGATGGAACAATAAATATGATATATGACCTAGTATACTTGATCTCTGAAAGATTTTTTCCCCTTTTAAACACTGGCTTTTATCAGTGCAATGATTTGTGAAAAATTATTAATCTACCTTCTTTTTCTGGCTGATAACATATCAGTAATTTGAAAGGGGAGTTTTGTTCTCCTCTCCACCAACTCTACTCTTTCAGATTCCCCCATCCCTCCTTCTCTATTCGCCCTGTCACAATAATATCTACAAAATTATCTGAGAGAAAGTAAATGAATTCCTTGGGGGGGGGTGGAATTCTTGAGGATCAGGGAAATCTACCTCTTCACGCAGTTGAGCGAAGTTCCTGGGGCAGGTTATCCTGTGTTGTGCTTCTTCTTTATGAGAACATAATATTTTTACTTGCTGTCTAATCTCCAGAGACTTTCCCAGATAAAAGAATCCTCCTTAATATTAAAGAAAAGCATGAATTTTGTTTCCTTTCCTTTCCTCCTGTTCTTTCCCAGGAAATGGAAAAGAATGGCAAAATCTGGTAGAATCAGTGCTGTTCTTGAGTCCAGGCTTACTTGAATGGGAGCTTCATTTTGGATGCATTTTACATTAAAACGTAACAATTTAAAATCTGTTTGTATTTCACAGCGGGAAGAAAGCCCTTTGCTTTCCAATGTATGTAATGTTTGCACTAATGCAGTGGTTCCCAAACTGGTGGGTCTCGGCCCACCAGTCTGGGAAGCACTGCCCTACGCAATTTTAAGGGTGGGGACAGGGGGAAGGCAGTGATGAAATCCCCAGGATTGTGCCGCTGCTGGAACAGAAGGGGATTGTTTAACTTGCTTGCACATAGTGCCAGCCTCTGGGGATGTGGGAAGCCTCGTGGAAGCCTTTGCAGTGCTCCCCAAGCCTCCAATTAATTAAAAATCATGCTCAGAAACCAATTCTGGTTTTGCAGTTGAAAACCAGAAGTGGTTTCTGATCGTGACTTTTAGTTAATTTAAGCACCCCCTTCTGTCCCAGTAGCGGGATGATCCTGGGGATTGTGTCGCTGCTGTAGGTCTGTCCCCACAAACACTTAAGTGGTCCTCTCTTTCCATGGACGACTTTGGGAACCACTGCAGTCATGTTTGAGAAAGTCCAGAGTTTTTCACCTCACCTTGTCCCTTTGCAGGTGCATCTGTCAAGCCTTGCATAAAAAGGTGTGTATTTTAGTGACCCACCAGCTGCAATATCTCCGAGCTGCCAGCCAGATCCTAATTTTAAAAGAGGTAGGTGGAGATAAGGTTGTTTTTTTAAGTTGACAGTGCTTGGGTTACTGTCCGCACTTCAGAATTGAAATGTTGACGAGCATTTAGTTAAAGGGAAAATAGCTTGTTTGATGCTTACTGTTTTGAAAAATACAGAAGAAGCTGGAGTTGCAAAAGCTAATTTGCTTACTATGTTTTTATTTATTTATAAAATTGGAGTCATTTATTCAATAAACTCAGTGAGAAATACGATGATGAAGCTAGTGTAAAATTAGTATAAAACAGCTTAAGTTATCTGCTGTGATAGGCTTGGACCCAAAGAGGCTTTTTTGCTAGCAGAAACCTCTTCCAGTCACTGAAGTACGTTTTCTGACTTAGCAGAAGTGTAAAAAAGGTGATCTTGAATCCAGGGACGTCCTTGCATCTGTGCAAGACTTTGTACAAGACATTAGCACCCAGTTGGAGGTTTATATGCTTCAGCCTATCATCTTCATCTTGTTTTTTGTACTGTTCTGCAACCCCAGTACGCTGTGATTTTGTAGCACCAAGAGGCTTCCACTAGCACCTGCCCAAAAGTTCATGGAATAGCACTAACATGTTCTCCATCCACTCACTGCTCATAAAAGAAATCTACTCCAGATTCAGTTATTCCAATTATGTGTCCCGCAAAGTGTAGCAATTTAGATCGGAAAGAGCACGGGAGTGACATTTGCATGGGTGCTGATCTTAAACTTTTATATTTTAAGGAAATCTCTTGAAGCTTGGAGTAGCCCCCAACTTGCACGTGTATAAATGCATGAGCGGAAGCCAGCTTCCTGATCCCACCTCTCCCTTTGAAGCCCTTGGGAAGCTCCTGTATCCTCTCTTCTGGCAGCCCCCTCTTCCCCTGTGCTGTATCCCATGCGCCTGCCAAGGATCGCAGAAAACCAGAAGGACTTTAGTACACCACTAGGATCCTATTCACAAAAGTTAGAGGATAGCCTGTTCGTGATCCTTTTACAATACGTGGGATACTTTCAAAATGTTGCTTTAAAATGAGGAATTCATTCAGTGATGAATGACTACCCTTGACATGTAGACTTGACAGAAAGAGTAGTGATTATTATTTATTTTCCTCCCCCAGTGTACTGGTTGCAGTCTAGCATTAGGACAGTTGACTCAGATGACAAACCACATTGGATTGGAGAAAAAAAGGCGAGGAGCTTAGCAATGCAGCTAGTTGACAGGACATCTGCTCTTGCTGCTGTGTTGATATTAACGTGGCATCTAGGAAGAACTGTAATTATCTCTGCTAATGCATCAAAACAAGACCAAATAAATAATGTCATTGTTCACTTTGCAGTCTGGCATAGCAAAGGGCTCCATTATATTTCTTATATAAAAATATTTAGGTTAGCCCAGTCCTAACATTCTGTGTCGTACATAGCTGAATGACAGCATGCACGGTGTGCCGCTGGTTGCATTTTGGGACCATTTCTGCAGGCAGTGGTGGCGGTGAAGGCTCACCACCAGACCCAGCTACTTCCATGTGGGGTATGTGGTGGTGGGTGGACAAAGGCAGGTATTGGCAGCCATGGTGGTGCTGCGGGTTAAACCGCTGATCTGAGCTTGTTGACCAGAAGGTTGGCAGTTTGAGACCAAGTGGGAATGAGTGCCATGTGGGACGCACATAACGGAGTGCCCCAGCTCTTCCCAATCTAGCAGTTCGAAAGCACCTAAAAATGCAAGTAGATAAATAGGGACCACTTTGGTGGGAAGGTAATGGCGTTCCATGCACTATGGCACTTTTTCAAGTGGTGCTCCTCTTATACTGAGCAGGGGGAGAGTAATTGTCCCTATTCACCCCTGCACAGTGTGTTTCTAGTGGTTGTTGCTGGTGGTGGTCTGCCGTTTTTTTTTTAGATTGTGAGCCCTTTTGGGACAGGGAGCCATTTAACTTCATTATTATTATTTGCCTGTAAACCGCTTTGTGAACTTGTGTTGAAAAGCGGTATAAAAATACTATTGATTGATAGTCATGCTGGCCACATGACCACAGAAGCTTGTCCTTGGACAAACGGCTTAGAAATGGAGATGAGCACTGTCCCCTACAGTTGGTCACAACCAGACCATTTGGTCATGGGGAAACCTTTACTTTTACCTATTGGCATCCACAGCTGCCAATATCCTCTGCTCCATTTTGGCCCCTGACACACCCGCTTGGACTAAAGAGCTGATACAGGTCCAAATAAACCCATAGGGGCTCATGTGGGAGCAGTGTAAGGTAAATAAAAGAAATGTTTCCTCTCCACCCCTGTATGGCTGCCTGCAGGATGCCAGTGCCCTGCTGGCAGCCTTTAGCTAGGATTGGGTCCTAAGACGTGCTTACTGGTTTTAAGCATTTACATTTTCATTCTAGGCACATACGCTTTTCATTTTTTACACTGAAAATAAACACTGGCTGGAAGTTGTGTTGCTGTAATGCTGATGTTTCTAGGATTCTCTAGAGCAGAGGTTCTTTATCTTTTTGACTAGACCTCCGAGTATCTGATGAAAGCTGTGGACCCCTTCCCAGAAAAAATGTATATACACATAGAAGTCCAGACTGTTTATCTGCTGATTTGGAACCCATGGTTTTAACTAACCACAGGTTTTGAACCCATTAGACCCTCCAAATGAAAACAGCTGTGCTCCAGTTACATCCAGAAGGTGTTCTGGGGGCTGGAGAGGCTGTTCGCAGCCTCCCTCCCCAGCCCCGAGAAGGCTGAAAGTAATCATTTCTCATGACCACTCGTTCTAGTTGCATTTGGAGTGTCTGTACACGGTTTTTTTGCAACCTGTACAGGGTTTTTTTGCACCTGTTTCATAGACCAACGAAGATAGACCAGATTAATAAACCAGATTAAGAACCTTTGCTGTAGAATATTAGCTCAGAATACTATTTTTAGTTTTATTTAAAAACTTTTGATCTTGCTTTTTATATCTCCTCTAATGAACTTGACCTGACAGTGTGGTGGTGTAATTAACACCATATGAAATGTTAGACTGTGCGCTTTAGAAATGAGATTATCCAAATGATTCCTTATCTAAACTTGTTACTGTGATCTTTTGCACACTATGTGATATTTGTGCTTTTGATTTTAAAGGGTAAGGTGGTCGGGAAAGGCACTTACTCAGACTTCCTGAGTTCTGGATTAGATTTTGCTTCTCTTTTGAAAAATCCTGAAGATGATGAACAGCCACCACTACTTCCACCAACACCCAGTCGCAGGTTGTCTAAGATTCGCACATTCTCACAGTCTTCTGTGTGGTCGATGGAGTCTTCAGCGCATTCTCAGAAGGAAGGGGCTGCCGAACCTCCCTCTGTATGTATATCAAATGTAGTACAAAGCGTTTTTAAAAACCAGTAGTTTCTGCTTCTGGGGAGCACCGTAGAATTTTGCATATTTCACATATGAGTGATATGAGTGTGAGCAGTATCGGTGCCAGTTTGTTGGGAACCCTGAGACAAAGCAATGAAGAAGGCTCCCTGATACCCTAGATACCCTACCTGGCATCTCTGACATCCCCATTATGTGTGAGACTACCTGAAGCTGTGGTATAGTATTCTTCTCTTTTACAGCCATAACACTGATGATGCAATAATAAAAGCTACACTTTCCAGGGCTACAAACTGTAAAGCAAGTCCTCACTTAAAGTATTTTGTTTTTAAGTAATTTCATTATAAAGTTGATGAGAAAAAAATGGATTACCTGCTGGAGCCACTGTCTGCGTGGAATTTGGTTATTCTCGCCATGTCTGTAAGCATTTTCTCCAGCCCAGAAAGCTCACATTTATTTCAATGTGTAATATTAGAAGTGAATTGGGTCTTTATTTAGAAGTTTGGTAATGTTTTTGTGATCAGAAATATGGTGTAGGTATGTAATGTTTGTCTACCATCAATGGTAAAATTGGTTCTTTTATAAGTAATTGTGCTTCAAGTTGTAGTTTCAAAGAACCTGTCAACAACTTTTAGGTGAGGACTTGTTGTAATTGATGAATCTGCTGAACCTGGACTTTACTGTAGTAAAGAATAAAAAAGTTATTGATGGTGGGATCATTTTCCATCATGACAAGAAGCTTTTGTAAGTAATGTCATACTTCAGTATTTTGAAGATGCTTTACTTAGCTGTTGTAATATGTAATAAATTCATATAACTGCCATCAATCCAGTTAAAATCAACTAAAAAACCAAAACACTAAAATTATATACTCCGTTGACAATATATATCTGTCAGTGTCATCTATATGGTGACAGTTATCACCACATCCCCAGTATTCACGGTTTCAGTTGTCCATGGCGTCATCCGGAATGGAATCCCAGAGGATACCATGGCATGCCTGTATATTACATTTTTGCTGAAAATATTTGATAATGTTTTTTAACCTTACTTTTCTTCTGCATTCTACATACTGCAGGTGGAACCTGTCCTAAGTTCATTGCCCGAAGAGAGCCGCTCAGAAGGGACAATAGGCATTCACATTTATAAGAAGTATTTTATTGCTGGGGCAAACTGTTTTGCAATTTTCATAATTTTTTCCCTCAACATTCTGGCACAGGTAAGGCATTTGGCGTCACAAATAGAAGCATTATTGATTTGTGCTTATAGCATGTCAGCGCATCTGTCTTCCTGCTGTGTATAATATTATTGTCAGAAAGCGCAACAGTATTTTCAGATATTAGGGTTTTTTTCCATTTGAGTTAAAGGATTTGGGGAAGGGCCGTGGCTCAGTGGAAGAGCACATGTTTTGCGTATGTGGGTCGCAGGTCCACTCCCTAGTGCCTCCAGGTAAGGCTGGGGAAGACACTTGTCTGAAATATCGGAGAGCCCACTGTAAGTCAATGAAGATAATACCGATCTACATGGGCCCATACAAGGTAGCTACCTATGTACTTAATGAACCCAGATTATGAAATTGCTGAAGGCCATTTCCTTTAATTTCAGAGGGACTTCAACCAAATTCATCTCCTTTTGGATTACATTTTTCAGGGTTCTGTGAAATAGCAGATCTTTTCTTCTACCCTGTCCCCCAAATTAGATCTAAAATAGAATTATCTCCAGGAGAGTTAGTAGAGTTCTGTCTATTAGAGAGATATCTCTGGATTTGCTAGGTGTCTGCATCAGTTGTATCTTTGTCTCACATGCTGTCCGGGGGCCAGGAAGCAGACTGCCACCCTCCACTCAGACTGCCATATCCCTACTCACCTAACACGTTCTGGAGCTTTGTGAGGCATCCCTGACCCTCCAAAGGTGTTCTACAGTTCTCAGAATGTCTTTAAACATTTTTGTTGGAAAACTGAAAGTACTATGTAACAGTCCCCCACCCCCAGAGGGCACAGAAGACCTTTGGGAGGGCCCAGGGGTGCTGTGCGTGACCTGCCTGGCCCTCTAGAGGGCGGGCAGTGGTGGCTTGCAGCATTGTCAACCTCATTCTGTGTCAACACACGATTTTGGCCTATGTCATTGAGCTTTATGGCCATAAGACTATTGTAAATTTGATATCTAAAATGTAGATATTCAATCCATAGGCACATCCTATAATGGGATGGGTGTGCAGACGCTATCCCAGTTTCCCAGTTCCTGTAGGAGTAGCTACATATTAAAGCATTGTGTGAACTGGCCCATAGATAGAGCAATAAACACTATCTGAAGATTTGTAGCACATGCTTCTGTTAGTGAATCATAGTCGATAATGTACCTTTTTTGGTAAATCTTTCCTGGTTGGTAATTTAGTGATGAATTTTACTGCTTGTACGTGAACAAGAAATAGTATGCTACTTATAGCACTTGAAGAGCCTATACATGAGGAAATCTAGTTTTCTTATTTCTCTAATGTTTTATTTAACTTTATTTTTCCAACTTCTTTTTCAAGGTTGCCTATGTGCTCCAGGACTGGTGGCTTTCATACTGGTAGGTTATTTATTGCTTTTAAAATGTTGTCATTCATACTATCAAACATGGATGATGGAGTTGCCGTATTATTTTCTTCCTGAAAGGATCTAGTTGGCCATTGCTGGAAATAGGATTCTGGGCTAGACCAACCTTCTAATGGCGCAATCCTAAACTGGTCCCTTGTGCCAGCCCAGGAGTGTCACAAATGTGCCAGAAAGTGTGCTTGCACCACTCTTGGAGTCAGGGAGTCCAGCACACAGACATGTGCAGTCCTCACTGACTCTGAGAGTGGTCCAAATGTGCTTTATGGTGCGTTTGTGAAACTCCTGTGCCGGCACAAAGGACTTGTGCTGGCCTAACTCCAGTTAGGATTGCACCCTAAAATAACTAGAACCGGCTGATCAACCTAGTTCTGATTTGGTGTAAATTCTAGAGAGAATGGTGTGGTGATTTATTTTGTGGGTAGCCCCATGAAAAGGAACTGATGGGGGGGGGGGGCTGCAGGCTTACTGATGGTAGTGGAAAGCTTCTTTCTTGCCTAACACTTGAAACATGGTCACTTCTAAGACTACACAGGATTTGCATGATGACCTGGTGCTCTCTGGACTCAGAGCCCAGCATGGAACAGTGCTTTCACTGTTCCCAGGCTCAGAAGTGGTGACATTTCAAGCATTAAGCCCTAGAGAAGTCTAGCGCCACCACCAGTAAGCCCCTTTCAACCCTTCTGATGTTGACTAGTATATTGTTTTTTGTGAGCTATTTTCTGTTTTGGGGAGAGGGTCTTGAAATTGGAAATAACCTATAGAGTCAGTGTAAATGCAGGCTGAATGAAATCTGCACAATATCAGATTCATCGGG
The DNA here is from genome assembly GCA_029204185.1 of Lerista edwardsae. Classification (NCBI taxonomy): domain Eukaryota; kingdom Metazoa; phylum Chordata; class Lepidosauria; order Squamata; family Scincidae; genus Lerista; species Lerista edwardsae. Next base: position 1,742,699 of record JAJKFI010000045.1, read on the forward strand.
ACTGCTTTTGTGTATGTATTTTCATTTTGAATGATTTTCTTTGCCCCTTTGTGGTACTTATACAGGGCAAATGAACAAAAAAAGCTGAATGAAACAATGAATGGAAACGCTACAGCAAACGAGGAGAAAAGCCTTGATCTTGACTTTTATTTAGGAACATATGCAGGTAAGAATTCTTAACAGCTTAATTGTTAAGTGTACCCATTAAATAGCAACAGGTTTGAGGTTTGCTTTTCCTGTGATTATTTAATTTCACCCTGACAGTTGAGAGATTCTATTTTGATTCTTGTCAAAAATTAATTGGGTGTAATTTTTTTTAAAAAAGAATATGTAATAGAAAGGAGACGTTTAATTGGTTTTCTGGGTTTTAGAATACAAATCGGGTACTATTCAAAAAAATTTATGTCATAAACATGTGCCTCTTATCTGTCAAAATGTATTATTCCCCCATAATCATCATTTGTTGTATGGATGGGCAAAAGAATTAGAAATGAATCTTCATTTCCCTGTGCTCAATTTCAGTTTACTTCATAGAAAATAAATCCTAACCTTTTAAAAATCAGCATTAAGCACTTTACCCAGTTAACATATTATATGGCAAAAAGTCAAGAGACTCCATATGCAAAACCTAGCACTTGTCAGGGCACACTGCACTGTTCTCACATCCCCCAGTGGCGCTACTAATAAATGATGACCTTCCCCCAAACTCGCGCTGCACACCTGTGGACCCTTCATGGCACACCAATGTGTCACGGCACACTGGTTGAAAATTGCTTGTCTAGATGGATGGCTTTTCAATCATGCTTATGCCTCCTATGTGAATGAATGATGCAATAATTTGTGTATTTTTCAGGTGTGTTTATCATGCCCTCACAGATGCGTGATTTAGTCCAAAATGAATGCAGCTGTCCCTCCTCTGAAATTCCAATTGGGCAGTAGATTACATTTGATGACGTTTCATTTATTTTCAGGTCTAACGGTGGTAACAATACTATTCAGTGTACTGAGGTGTCTACTCGTATTTCATGTCTTGGTTAATGCTGCTCAGACTTTACACAACAAAATGTTTCAGGCAATTTTGAAAGCTCCAGTGCTGTTTTTCGACAGAAACCCAATTGGTAAGTTGAAATTAATCCTATAAGAGTGGCAGATATGTGTACACTATAATACATACACCGTAGTAACAATATCATCTTATAACCTTTTAGCTGTTCAAAAGTATTGTTTCTAAAGGCTGTTGAAAAGATTTCACCATGTGGCACATGTAGAGAAAACCTGATATGTTGGTAGTGCATGAAAGTCTTCCTGTTGTGCTGCCCAAAGAGGAGGGGCCATAGGCAATTGCTCATGGGATCCAGAAATCCTCTCCTCAATTTACACCATGGCAGTCTTCTCCCTGATGGCCAGCTCCATTCAGAGTCTGACCTTAAATTGCACACCAGAGGATGAGCATGCTTGCCAAAGTATGAACCAACCACAAAACCCTCCAATGAGGCTCCAAATATATCAGTCTTCTTGGGCTATGACATAGTGAAGATGTTCCAGTCATCAAGTGATTCCAGTTGTTCCAACCACTGTTGGAACCCTTTCCTCCCAAGAGAGAGGAATCTCCCCCCAAATTTCTTCTGGAGAAAGCCTTCCTTGTCAAGGCTCACTTGTTCAAAGATGGGGGACCTTCTCTGGGTTTGTGGCATTCTTTCCCCCTTTGAAGCGAGACGTGTTGGGGTGGCTGCTGCTTTACCTACTTCAGCGTTCAGTGCAATATGGGATGTTCCCCCTCCTCTTTCCTGTGCAGAGGAATGGGATGGGAGTGGTGGTTGCACTGAGAGCAGGCAAAAGCTATGGGGGGAGACTTCAGTAGCTACAAAGCCCTGATCTCTCCTTCTCCAGGTTTTGTAGAATGCATGGAGTACTTGAGAGAGGGAGAAGGATCAATGGCAACTATAAATTATACTTGATTAATCAGTTAACTATGGTGAGAAGGCCAGAATTCTACCCATTTCGGCTTAAGTGCAAAATGTGCATCAGGTGGATCAGGATTAAAGCCTGGCTTCTCAGGCCTTTCTCCTTGTGGTAAGCAGCTGTCTTTGGGGTCTTCCCACACGTACCTTCAGTGGTGTTATCCTACCGGAACGCTGGCCGGGACATCCGGGTGATCGACAGCCCGCCCGTTGCGTACCACAGCGTTACGCCGTTTGCGTAACCAATTACGCTGCTTGCGTACGTTACGCAAATGGCGTAATGCTGCGGTATGCGACGGGCGGGCTGCTGATCACCTGGATGTCCCACCCAGCGTTCCGGTAGGATAACACCACTGCATACCTTCCAGGTCAGAGCTTAGAGCAGCAACCTAAGTAATGGACACTTGGAATCTTAACCATGACCTGGGCAACCATGATTTGGCATCCCATTTGCATCGGTCCATGCACATTGCTGGCATCTTGGTAAGCCCTCAGATTCCCAAGCTGTACTGGCTGGGTCCAGGGAAGGGATTGCCATGCCAAACCAATCCAGTGTTATAGTTGGTAACAAACATTTTCTGTGAACTCTTGTCGCTTGCTCAGTTTCTTGGAAGAAATAATGCCTTCAGGTTTTTTGTTTTCTGTTGTTCTGCCACAAGAGGGCAGCATGATCTGTTTTATTTTGTACCAGGCAAAAATTTAGAGTTGCAGTATTTGGGAACTTTGAACTTCTAATTCTTTTGGTTATATATTGGGCTACTGAGAATTTGGTTCTGTGGTATTCATCACATACGGGTAAAATGTTTTCTTAGCAGCTTAGGATGAGACTGTGCTGTCTGCCAGAAGGTTTGTGTTGATCTGCAAAGTATTTTCTTTCTTTTTTCTTTTTTGCTTTCCCAGAAGTGTACACTACACTCCTGTGCACGCTTAACACACTTACCCATTAAAGTCCGTGGGACTGGCTTCTACATTCAAGGTTTCCAAACTGTGGGTTCGTGGCCCACCAGTGAGCCATTCACCCTAATTTCTGGTGGTTTGCAAAACTGACAGAGCAGATTAGGCACTGGGCATCAAGGGTTAAACAGCCAGCTACTTGGGCACAACGACACTGCTGCCCAATCACCATTATAGTCACAGAGACTTGAGCGGCTGGTAAAGTGACACATTTTTTCTAGATGAGTTTAACTGCTAAAATGTTTGGGAAAGACTGTTCTACCTAAATGCCGTAAAATCAGGTGTCATATTTTAGCATGTTAGTTTTCTATTTAGTTTTGACTGAGAGTAGAAACTACAGCTTTGGGGGTATGTGTGTGTGTCTTCTGGAATACTTCTTTAAAAAAATATTTGTGCAACTTCTCATATTCGGAGTGGGTGGTAGGTGGGAATTTATATGTTGGGGGTGGGTGGGCTCTGTTGCCTCCTAATATACTACCTCACATACTGTGCATGTACTTGCAGGAGGCAAGTACAGAAAAGCAATGTGCAGTTTTAATGCTGATGGTGCAAGAACCTGGGATAAGCAATAAATAAGAATAAATTCATGCTTTACAAAGGTCAAAAGGATGCCACATCCATTGTTTGAACTGGAAAAAATCATGAGTAGCAGGGGGAAGGAAGACCTTTGCAAAGACCTCGAAACCTTGGAAAAGTGCTACCAGTCTGTGTAGACCATACCTGGCAAGGCAGACCAACAGCCTGACTAATTTGAATACTGCAGCTTTATATGCTATCTGTGTGTGTTGGGCAGCAGATATGAGATAGGTATACGCACAAGAAGAACATTGGGTAGTGTGCAAGGCATTTCTCTTTCTCTTCAGGGCTTAAAAATTCTTCATGATTGCTTTAGAATAGAAAGGTGACAGTTCAATTTGACAATATGAGTTTTAGGATTTTTTTTAAAAATAGTAAATTTTAAAATATTAATTTTAAATTAATAAATCCACTAGGAAATTCAAGTCACATTGAAATGATGTGACGTTCAGCAGAGTGCTTCACACTACATTGTGCCGTAAGTGTCTAAAAGTGTCTGTGTGTGAAGAGAGAAGCCTCAGAAGATGGTTCTCTCAAGGTTTTAGGTATCGAACGAGTATGATATTTTGGCATGCTGGAAACTTGTAGGGGCGTTAAATTACAGTTCTATCAGCTGAATGGCAAGACGGCTCTTGGTAGTGTTTATTAATCTATACTTGTTCACACAAGCAATTCTGCTGAACTGGTAGCATGTTTAAACAAGAAATACTGGTCTGAAGGTCTTTGATTTTTGTAGTAGGTAGTATTTTTGACAGATCATACGGGCCGTTTACAAGGCAGAGCTTCATGTTAAAATATTTCATTGGTGTTGTCGTTCGTCATTGGCATAAACACTCTGGCTCGATGCCAGGAAGTCGGTGTGTGTTGTGTCTGTTTGGGGTGAATTACTGAGCTAGTCTTTTTTGGAAACTAGATAAATTTTAGTATTTTGAAAAACATGTGCGCATACTTTTTTTTCCTTGTGAACAAGAGATGTGTAAAGAGGTATGAATGAACACACTGGAGGTTTGGCAGATTGCATGCTTGCTCTCTCACTGAGCTCATGTTCGATTAATTCTAAACTACTGCCAGCTTAGATTTTGTTTTCACTTCATGTTAACTCAAACTAGTTAATTTTGATAATGTGTTAGGCAAATCTGTCTGTTGTATACTTGTTTTTGCTGCCTACAGTAAAAATGCCTTTTTGTGTGTGTGTTTATGAATTATAGAAAAGCACCAACAGACATGATCCCTTGTGAAGAGAGTACAATAGGGCGCATCAATCATAAAAGATCCTGAACAATCACATAACTAAATATTATGTTGGGGTGTTTGCATGGAACAGTTAATAGACTGAAGTGAGAGGTGTGGTAATTAAGCCTCTTTGGTTGCCACATGTTTAAGGGGGGAGGGGAACGCCTCAAATGTTTTTTCGTATAACAATGGTTCTGTGGACTTAAGGCCTTATCAGGGTGTGATACTGAATGATTTTTATGGGAGTTGCTCTTTTACTGCTAATAGTATCATAATAGCTCTTGTTAAAAGTTTAAATAGCCTTACTTACACATGCCCCTATTAGATTATAACTCTTGAGATTTGGTGAGCAAGCCTTTATGTAGCTGCTTGCCATAGGAGTAGTCCAGGGTCAGTCAATATTGCACCAATGGTTTGTATACATTTATTATCTATTAGCATAGACAAGTTCATCTGTATTCCAAGGAACTATAAAACAAATTTCTCAGTGCAGGTAGAACTACGTGTTGTAGACAGCACAGGGCTCCACCAGGCTGTGCATTTGCTTGCTGCCAGCAGTCAACATAGGACAATGCGAGGAGTTGAATGTTCTGGAGATGTTATGAAGGGGGAGCAGTTGACCTGGTGCGGCCATTTTTGGCCGCTGCCCCATTTCTTCATAACGTGTCATTTCGTCCTGGAACTTGCCAAAAGGTGCTTTCATGAAGAAAATAGAGATGACTCCCCTGTTCAAGAAGTGGACCTGTGGTGGATGCATTCCACACTAGATTCTCCAAACACATATGGAGACAAACTATGATAGCAGGCAGAATTGCTAGACTGGATACATCTTTTTCTTGCCATACTGTCTTTGCGCACTCAGGGAGATTTTTTTTTTTTTGCAAATGGAGAAGTACATTTTGAGACACAAACCCCTGACATGCAGACTGAAGTGGTACATAGGCTGAACACTGAAATAAGTGTGGTGCAAGGCTTGTGGTGAATGTGAAATGGAAGAGCAAGTTAAGGTGAGCTTTCCATCCCCAACATTCCCCTTTTAGCGACATTAGATTTCAAGACTTTTTTCATAGCTTTTTAGTGTTCTGTTTTGCTCGTATGAATGTTGTCTGTGCTAGTGGAAAAAATGACACGGTATGCAAACACATTCCTGCCTATTAATGCTTCCCCTACCCGCAACTGTAACTAAAGCAATCCACATTAAGGCTACTGATCTAATAACCATGGAAGAGAATGAGAGAAGGGGGTGTCAAAGGCAATGGGACTTATCAGCAAAGGTGCTTGGAATGAAGCCTTTCCATGAAAGGATGCAATCGGAAGAGAATTATGACATGGCCATAGACAGATTGAATTCTAAGGAAGTTCTCCCAGGGTGGAGATGTTGTCATTTGACGTTAGCAATAATAATAATAATAATAATAATAATAATAATAATAATAATAATAA
>JAJKFI010000045.1:1748875-1762657 GCA_029204185.1 Lerista edwardsae
TAATAATAATAATAATAATAATAATAATAATAATAATAATAATAATACATGTATTTATATACCACCTTTCTTAAGGTCACTAGATTTCTCTAATGATTACAACTCAAGGCGGTTTACATAGGCAGACTTTTTCACAAACCCGAAGGTTTTTACAATTAAATTTACAGAATGTTCTATCTTTCAAGAACCACACTCAAACAGATCTTTCTTTCTGGATTTAGCCTTCTTTCTTTAGCCACCCGTCTGTCGTCTGCTGGCTGATGAGGCTTCCCTGCTCTCACCAGAAACGCAGCTGCGTTCAGCACACTCCTCCTCCCACGAGGCAGCTGAAACTCAGCTTTTAATCAGCCGCAGTTTGCAAGGTCTGCCGCTCACACAGACTTCCGGGAGTCTCGAGCTCAGGACCTTGAGATCTTCAGTTGTTATCTTCGGGCAAATGGAGGCCATGCAAGAGTGATCCTAATATCACCAGTGGGTTATACAGGATGTTGCTGCTCATGTACAGTCTTATTGATTGTGGTTATGATCTAGTAACTGCCTTAGGAATATGGAGTGGCTTATGCATGAACCTTGCCGATTCAGTCCATCTCCCCTTCCCTGCAACACAGTCCTCAGGCTTTTGAAAGTGACATGTTCTATCACTGTGGGCAGCACACAGCTGTTTGAAAGAGACCAAAAGCCCACAAAAAGGACCAGTCACCTGCTTCTTTAAACTGAAGCTGCTATCTTTGGCTGCCTCTGCCTTTCAAGTAAGGAAAGCAAGATATTCTATAATGATGAATAATTGTGGTAAGCTTTCACATTTTTCTTGTTCATGACAATTGGATTTTATCTCAGAAACCAGGAGTTTTCAAACACCATAAAGGTCACAATTGCCCTACTGCATGTTGTACACATGGAAGTCGCAAATCAACTTTTTTCCCCTTTATTTTTGAGGAATTTGCTAAAATTTCGAATGGATTTTAGATTTGACTTTCTGCCCTATTCCAAGTTCCTGGATTAAACAGGGATATGAATACTCTCTATTCCTCAGGTTTTTTTTTATTCACCAGAAATTGAGAAAAGTGCAGCCCTGCATGAATAAAAAAACCAAAAAACCAGGCTCTTAGATGCCCTGGCTTGGGCAGATGTGAGATGGAATGCACTGAAGACACTTACAATTCAAAGTTTATTTCATTAATAGTCCATCATCGTTTTTGCAATGCACAGAATACTCTCTCCCAGATGATCCTGGGTAATCTGCACTGCAGCATCTGGATGAATTAATTAGGCTGCTACCAGATTGCAAGCACCTGGCAGATTATGTAACAGTGGTAGAGCATTTTTGTGCTCAGGAGAATCTGGAAAAGGCAATTCTTAGACTTACAATCCAAACCAAATATTAACTGGTTGAAAAGAGTGAACAAGGGGGATAAGTGCCCTATAAAGTCTACCTGTTTCAGAAATGATGCTTGTCAGTGTGATAGAAATACATATCTGGAGTTTCAAGTATGATTCCAATTAGATTTGCGCCAAAGTGCTTTTTATCTATTAAAAAATAAATCTGCCACCAGCCAGAAAATGCTGCTAGAAAAATGGCAAATAAAGCTGGTGACAAAAGTTGTTTGAATCTGCTTATCATGAAGGTTTTTCTATTCCACTTAATTTGGAGAGCAGTTATGTGTCAATTAAAGAAGCATGTGTGAGTTTTCTGAAAGTTTCAAATAGACTTTATTCAATTCTTATGGTTAACTTATTGTAGGGCTGGGCTAAGACCTCTCGATGCCTGAGACAGCATACCAAATGTGGCCCCTTTTGCCCAGTGATGTGCCAGCCTTTGCTCCTTCCACTCTCTGATGTTCTAGCTCAGCATCTTCTTCACCCCCATCTTCTAATCCAGGGAATAGAAGGTGGGGCAGTGGAGGTCAGTAGACAGAGATGGGAGGCCCCCTACCGGGGTGCTGCCTAAGACAACCACTTCAGTTGTCCTAATGAATGGGCTGGCCCTAACTTGTTGCATAATGTCCCAAACTGTGAGCTATGGCTCCCTGGGGAACTGTGGAAGCCAGCCAGAGCAGCTGTGGTATCCTTACAAAAAAAAAACCCTGTGTCCTATACAATAGATATAACAATGTATTGGATAGCAGCTCTAATGGGGAGCCATGGCCAATGGCCCAGTAGGACCCACCAGTCAAAAAAGTTTGGGAACCATTGGCATAATCTCATGCGTGTCTACTCAACAGTAAGTTCCACTGACTTAAGGGTGACTTACTCACAGGTAACTATGTGTACTGTACGATTGCAGTTTGATGCCTTCGTCTTGAGGACTTCGTCAAATTCTATCTCATCATTCAGTGAACATTTGTAATGCTGAGGTGCATTTGGCCATTCCGATGCGTGTCAGGCATGCGTGCTTCTCTTCACTTCCTTATTCATGTCTTTTAAGATGTGAACAAGGAATAGCAATGTCCAAAAGAATTCAAGTGATCTTCACTGTAAAATGTCTTGGCAGCCATGGGTTTGGTTTGTTGTTAAATTCCTTGATTTATCTGTCTTGTTTTCAAGTTGGATGGCACTTCCAGCCACTAGTTGTAAATTCAGACCTCTTAAACTTAGGGAAGTTAAGGTGTGCATGGTCTGGTAACTGTTGCATCATTGTGTAGTATTTGAAAAGACTTGCGCAAGATTTTGGGACTTTTCACTGAACTAGGTTGTTCATTGGGTGATTGCAATTATTGCATCAAACCTTGATATTTGCATTCTGTGCAAATAGCATCAACACAAAGGAAGCCCTTAACATGATAGAATTGTCACCATATCAAATTGTTAAATAGTTTTTGAACCAGATTTGAAGCAGTAAAAATAGCCTTCCATCCTTTTTGAATCAAGTGGCCTGCAACCCTATTATACTTTCCTGAGAGTAAGCCCCTTTAAACATAATGGAACTTACTTCTGAGTTGACATGCATAGGATTGTGCTGATAAGTGAATGTTACGAGTGAATCTCTGAAGAAATCAAAAGTCCTGCATGCATACATTTCCTGCAACTCTCCTTCTATATGTTCACTTGGGTTTTCAAATATGTTATCTGACTTAAAGTTTCAGAAAGTTTTCTAATAGACTCATTTACACCTTTAAACAGTTGTGTAACAAGAAATGTTGATTTATACAAAGCAGCATCTAGGACAGAGATGGCAAACCTTTTGGGCTCCGTGTGTGAAAACTTAGGAAAATGCCTAACTTGACTCTGCAAGTGTGTCAACTCCTCTCCCAAACAAAAGAAAAACAATTCTTTATATTCATTTATTTAAACAAAAAATACAGTCTAATTATATTATATAAAGTATTATATATTATATAAATATTATATATTATATAATATATATTATATAAAGAATTGTACATTCTTTTTATATTATATAAAGAATTATATTATATAAAGAAGCATCAAATAATTACAAAAATGAAAAATGAGTAAAACAAACTCAGTTTTTGTCAGGCATTGGTGAATGCTGGTGTGTCACACCAAACGCTGTGGTGTGTCAGTTTTGACACACGTGTCATAGGCTTGCCATCACTGATCTAGGAGAACCATACTTTCTCCATACAGTCTTGGAATTCAATCCCATGCTCGGGTATGCATGCATAAGTGCTTCAGTGGTGTGAAGCACACATGACTGGATGCAGAATACTTGCTTTCTAGTGCCACTAGATACTCTATTTACTCTATTCATCAATGACCTGGCCCCCTATTTGACTGATGTGGATGGGCACTGCCCCAGACTGAGAATCGTTTGGCTCCCAGTTCTCCTGTATGCAGATGACGCTGTGATACTATCTCGCACACGTCTGGGTCTAAAATGTCTTCTGAAAAAATGTACCGAGTTCCTGACAGCAAATAGACTACAGCTAAATTTTGACAAATTTAAAATACTTGTGTTCTGTAGAACAAGGAAGCCACTTACTTGGCAACTAAATGGCCACCAACTAGAACAAGTCAAACAGTTTAAATACCTTGGTCTAAACCTATATTACAATTCTTCCTGGGCTGCCCACCGGAAAATGGCCATCAACTCAGCTAACATAACTGCCCAATCCATAGTGCGTTTGTTCTTTGTGAGGGTTAATCATTACGTCCCTGCAACCTTGAAGACCTTTAATGCCAAGGTAATCCCTCAATTACTCTATGTTTGCCCTCTCCGGATTGGGGCTTCAAACAATGCTCTGGAGTGCTCCAGGCGTTTCAGCAGGTCATTGTGGACATTTTGTTTTGCACCCCTTCTCGCCCCCAACACCGAGGGGCCCCGAACCAGGACTCAAATGGCATCGGGAGCGTCGCCGCTCATCTCGGGGACCCCGGAAACTATGGATTCGACACCGAGATCGGCCGTTTTCTATCATTTTTATGTGGCATCCCCTGCGCACCCCCACCCCTGGGGGCGCTAGGGGGATCTGACCCCGCAGTATTTGTTGCCAGACCGTAAGGCATACGCGTACCAAGTTTGGTGTACATCGCTCCAGTCGTTCCAGAGTTATGCTGGAACTCTCTCTCTCTCTCTCTCTCTCTCTCATAGATAGATCTATAGATTCAGAATCCTTAGTTTGTTTCATTGACTATCTTTCTACAGGACATCTGAGTGAGGGCAAGGAAAGAAATAAAACAGTTTTGGGAATCAAAGACCTGGGGTTGAACCGTATGAAGTTTACTACTGTCAGATACTGGCAGTGCTGCTGTTACGATTGACTTACTCCTCCAGACAATTTCATAATAAGGAACTGTCTTTTCCCTCACCAATTGAACATTGTGGAGTGTGAAGTCTTGGTGAAGAAGTTTGTCAACAAAATAAGTTTTGCTTTTTTGAAAGCCTTTGATCCTCAGTTGGTTTATACATAACATTTTCATTCACTGGGTCTAAATGTGTTTCATGTGTATATTGAAGCAGAGTTTAGAGCCAACAAAAAATTATTGCAATTGTTTGTTTTCTATCAGAGAGGAATTCAATCCCATGAGACAAAGAGCTTAGTCTTAGATTTTTTTTTAAGTTGAAGCATCTACCACTAGGAGCAAAACTTATTTTTCCTAGAGGCAGATATCCTATTTGTAATACTACTAGTTCTAGCAGTTAATCTAATTTAAACCTCTGAGATGAATCATAGTTTCTCAATGGGATTTATATCCAGTTTAAACTCTGATGTCGGATATCTTTTTGAATTACTCTTGTGTTCATTTTTAAGCCAAAAAAGGGGTCATTTGGTTGTCTCAATTTATGCTGGGCAGAAGGGGTGACCTGTAAGCACGTAATTACTGAATAACCATGTCTGCAACATGTTTTGAAATGGTAAAAATGTATCTTGAATTTTGTGTCTGATGCTTATTGGATTTTCAACATTGGGATCTCCCCCTTTTTTCTTCGTAAGTTGCTTCTTAACCGTGGTGCATGCTAGCATTAATGTATGATTAAATTTACATGGGATGTGGTTTTTGCTGACATGTGAGTTAACTTCAATAGCATTGTGGGGAGGGAAGACCTCGTATCAACTTGTCAATCCCGCTTGGCCACCTCCTTGCTGCTGCACATGCAGCCTTCAGCCACCAGCCCAGTTAAAGGAGTCCATCTGCACATTCATTTATCATGAATTTGGTGTTTGGGGTACATGTAGGGGATTGGGTGCCTTCATAACACAGTATAGGTATGTGTAGCTTAATTATGGGGATACAATCTCCGAAACCCATTGTAAGGCGGTTTTGTTGTTGTGTGAACATCATGTTCTATTGCATGGGTCAGTAGTTAAAGTACACCATGTCCACTGGCCGGCAGAAGATGTAGCATTTCGGGCTATGCTGAGCAGTGGCGGGATGGCACATTGCTTGCAGCAGGGTATGGTCTTTGCTGTGTTGTGCTGCGCCAGGCACTCCCAGTGAGCAAGACCCAATGAGGCTTGCTTTTGGGCAGGTTTATGGCTAGAGGTTGACAAAATAATGGGACCACCATTGTATATACTAATTCCACTCACAGCTGCCACATCTTAAGAAAGCTTTAAGTTCCTAGACTAGAGGATGGAGGTACATGGAAGTGTGGCAGGGTAGGTAGAGAATTTATAGTGCAAGGCACTCAAGATTATCATTGACTGCTGTGCAGTGCCTGCCACTCCTCAGTCATTGCATCAATGATGTGTGGTTGCATGGCTTCTAGTGTACTTGAGTCCCCAATGTTGCCTAAATGATTTGCGTGGTGAAGTTGCCGTAATTTTTCTTTCAATATTAATTTTGTTGCTATGCTATTCTTTCCCATACTTCTTCAGTAACAATTCTTTCCCATACTTCCTCAGTAACAATTCAAGCAGGTTTTGAGAACTTGAGCTTTTTTGTTAGACATAGTTTCAGTATCTGGCCTATATCCTTCCATAGTTCCTAGAGATGCATTTTGCACTTGAATTCCCAGCCTTTGTGTTGCATCTCTAGGGACAGCTCAATTCTTTAGATCCTAGGCTGCCTTCTCTCCCTGTGGAGCAATGTATTTGTTAGGTAGAATAGCTTTGTGATGAATAAAGCATCTGAACAATGTAGATGGCAAAGAAAGCAGTGATCAACACGTAGGAACAAAGTGGGTCGCCATGGATGGTAACGTTCAGTTTTGAAATACTGGAAAACGGAAATGGAAAATGATTAAAGTGCTGTGCTACTCTGGTGGAGGAGGCTGTTCCTGAACATGCATACATTTACAGTGGACAACTAGGTTCCCAGAATTTCTGTAGAGACCTATGTTCGAATAACTTGGAATGTTTTTTCTATTAATTTCAGTGTGGCTTCTGCACGATACCATGATCCCCGCTCTGGAATGATGCCCACTGATAAGCAGATCTCGATATCGAGGAAACAAAACGTTACAGTATTGTGTGTCTGAAACTGTTTATTTCAGAGCTGTAAGGAAAGGAGTATAGAACGGTGTGTGCTAACACATAGATGTCTCAGTTGTAGTGTACTTGAGTTGGGCAAAGTTTATTCCCCTCTGGTTCATGGTAAGCTACCACAAACTAGAAAGAAGACTTGCGGTGATATTTCCTTAGGGTATTCCAGGGCCAAACTAGATGACATTGTCAGAAATTCACATGTGTCTTGGTAGCTGGTCTTGGTAGCCAAGTCAAAATTTCTGACAGTCTAGATCCTGCCTCTCTCCTTTTATCCAGTTCTGTGCATATATTTAGAAGTAGGTCCTAGTGTGTTCAGTGGGAGCTATTCTCAAGTACAGTATGCAGGTCACATTAAAACTCAGATGTATTTTGAGTGGATGCACACAGGATTGGGGTGTTGGTCCATAACTTTGCTTTGCACCTCAGCCTGACAGTCTCCTGCTCTTTTTCCTTAACAAGTTTGCAGCTAGAAAAGACGGAAGGGAAAAGATGGAAGGCATGAGGTTCTATTTGAGGTGCCAGGTTTGGAATGAAGTAGCATAAGCTCAACAGTCTGCTGGCAAAAGCAAACCCTCTGCCACTCAGCCATGCTCTAGCCTTCCCTTAGTAACTGTAGCAAACTCTTAAGGATTGTTTTTGACAATGGACAATGGAGGTGCCTGCTGGAGAGGTGCATGGGGATTTTCCCCATAGTTGCTTTGAGCTCCAGTAAATTCTGAGATTCAGCACCCTTGAGGGGGATATACTGGTTGCATTTCCCAGTTCTGCCTGCACATCATTTACTGGTAGGGATACGAGGAAGTGCAGAATGTTATGATGTTGCAATACAGGTATGTTATGTGGCAGTCAGGGTGGAGAAGCCTGGATTTGATCTTTCATTTTGGGTGGCGGTTGAGTTGGTTTTTAGGGTCAAATCTAACAGGGCTAAAATCCTGTTGATTTCTATGGGCAGCTCTCATTTGTGCTGCAGGGGCACAAAAAAAAATTCTCAATGTTTGTCCCCTGCTGTACCACTTCACATTATCCACCTATTAGAAGTAATTGGTGATGATGTCGTCGCCAGTCACTTCCAGATTGAGGCCAGACACAACACCACAAATACCAGTACGAGGATTAGGGCAGATGGGAAAGCTTTTTCAAGTACATGAAAACCACACACTGAAGCTCTTCCTGTTGAGCTGAGCCTCCTGCAGGTGCTTGTTGCATTGCCTTGTGGGTCTTGCTGCCAGGCGGCGGGGGTCTGGGGGTTCCTTGCTTACTGTTGGACACCACCACGAGTACCACTGGTTGAAAAACACTACTCTAGAAAAATTGAAGTTGGGTGCTGTGTGTGAGTCTAGCCTTTAAGTCTATTCACTCAGGATGATGCCACTAGAAAGATGTTTTATTTGGGATTTTGTTACTAACTGTGATTTTGAGTCTTGTTCATTATTTGTTTGCAGCCACCCATGGTGGTGGTTGATGTGATTATTAAAATAAAAAAAATAAGATTATTAAAAAATTTTTATCCCACCTGCCATGAGTCCTGAGGTTATCTCATTTTATCCCCACAATAGGTACAGTTTGAATTTACCTGCTGATCTAAATTCACCCTTCCAACATTTTCAGTGTAATCGATGACAGTTGGTACGTTGACAGAGGGATCGTGACTTGGCTATGAATAGGGATGAACAGTATTTTGTACCAAGGTCTCCTGTCTAAGTACAGCACTATAATATGTGGTCTTAGACAGAGACTTGGGTTCAGATCCCTCCTGTCACTATGAAGCCCCCCTGCTGTAGCTTTGGGCCAGTCCCTGCCTCTTGCAGGGTTGCTGTTGAGGATAATACCAATTTATGCCAATCTGATATCCTTGAAGGAAAACTAAGCTATGGATGATAAAATTAATTCCAGAATTTAATTAGAGGAATTGAACTATTCTATTTGGTTCTTCTAAAGCTCGTGTTGCCTGATAAAAATGGATTTTATGTTGTTTCCTTGGAGTGTATTATTAATGCTTAATATTGATGCCTACCTTGAATCAAAGCTCATGGAAGGGCATTTACATCGACAAACAAATTCCCTTTCAATCATATGCTGTTGTCATTGATCTTCATAAACTGCCTTAAAGAGCTTTCATGATGCAACTTTCTGAGTGGTTCATTTTTCCCACTTATACCAGCACCCTCACTACGTATGACGCTGTTCTTTACCTAGCAGAGATGGGAAATCAAGTTATGTAAAATAAAATGCTTTTCTATGATGATAACATCTGGATTCATATCTTCAATAAGATGTGATCAAGGTGTACAGATAACAGAAAATTACAATTCTGAAACCAATACTGAAACCAACTGCCATCGATTACACTGAAAATGTTGGAAGGGTGAATTTGGATTAGCAGGTAAACTCAAACTGTTTAACTGAGCAGATGGGATGTTCAAATAACCCTGTCCTTGTATCTGATATATGTCAGTATATCTTACGTATTTATAGTAGTAGATGTTGCCTTTTGGAAATCAAACTAACAGGCTATCACTAAAATCTCAAAAGCATGGTTTTGTCTATAGATTATTTGGGTAAATCAGCATTTCAAAAGGGAATTAAGTCAGCATTGTGATATTTTGGTAGGAAATAGAATGCAGGTCTTCAGTGTACTGCTATGAATAGCAGGAGGGACAAGAATTATAGTAGTTAAATAGCAAATGGAAAGATGGCTAAATAAAAGTGGTTTCTTAAAATATGAAGATATCTTTTTATACAGCTTGAAAGTGTTTGAGTTCAGATTAGTGTGTAAAGCTTGCTTTTTTAGTCAGAAGCCAATTGGTATTAATTCTGATTGTTTATTGATTGGGGAAGAAAACCAAAATGATTAGGATATCAAAAGACAGTAAAGGACACTGTAAAAAGGTGACCACAAAAATTCTTCCAGGTAGGTCACTGAAGAATGTTCAGTCTCATAATAACAAAGCTATGGTAGATTGATGATGAAGCAAAACGGTGTTTCAATGCCTGAGGCTGATGACTTGGTAAAAACAAAGTTGTGTCAGACATAGGTCTGTCTCTTTCCTGAAATATATTTCATATATACATATAAGAATAGGCTCATGTGTACACATGTTCTCTCCCCCCCATGCTATAATTTCTGTATTTAGGTACAAATTTTGGAGGCAGTGACTTGAGACAAGAAAGTATTTTGCATGCATGTGGTGTTGTGTGAACTGCCAGGTTTTTTTCTTTTTTGGTCCAAAAACCTGCTTCATGAGAGGGAAACTTAGAGCAGAGTAATGGGGGGAGGGTGGGGGAGGGGGGAGGGTGAAATGAGGGGGAGGGGAGGTGCAATCCTTCTATAACAATAACAGAGGTTGACCCTCATTATCTGTGAGGGTTCCGTTCTGTTTGAATCTGCAGGCTTGTGCCCCCTAACACAATCCGAACCTGACTGGAGCTGTGCTCCAGATCTGAGGTGATCTGAGGGCTGGGAAGACCGTGCGCCCTCAGAATGTCTGGTCCTCAGAATGCCCATTTTGTGCAAAAAAGAAAAAAAAAACCACTTCTGGTATCTCTGCTTCCCTGGGCCTCAGAATGCTTTATAAGGGCACAAAAACATCACTTCTGGTTTCCCAGAGAAACCAAAAGTACTTTTTTGGGGGGGGGGATGGCACACTGGAGCATGGAAATTCTGTGAAGGGCCATAATGCATGCATGTGCATACACAGGCTGTGGTCCATTCCTATTTGTAATTCATGTAGGCTTTCCCCCCTTCCTTTACAAAGTATGTTCATGCATGTGTACTTTACAAAGTACATATGCATGCACATGCTTGTCTGAACAGTTGTAAGAACTTACAAGTAATCCATTCTCTCTCCCCCCACCTTGTCCTTAATAATCAGTCCCAGACTTTTCTCCTCACCATTTTCAAAGCATACACTGCACAAACCATTTCTCCCAAATTAAGAGTATGCAATTCATTCATTCATGTTGGGATCCCCCAGCAACCCCTTTGAGCCTTTTCCTGTACAAAGCACACACAACCTGTATTAAATTAGCCATAACCTGCCCTCTTGGGAGGGCACACAAAACCACACTCATGGGGGGGGGGTTGGGGTGCCCCAATTCCTCTGGTTCTCTGCTGCTCAAATGAAAGTTGAATAAATTAGTGCCTTGGTAGCTGGCACACTGGGAAACGAGATACCATCAGACATGGTTTTTGCAGATGGGATATTGGAAGCAGAGGGGACAAAGAGAGGTCAGAGTGGATGTGTGTTGGGTCTCACATTCTGCAGTGTAGGCACTACAGTGGACATTCAAGATGGCCAGAGGAGATTGGGGGGAAAGAGAGATATTGAAAGATCTTATATTGGGTTCTGCTGAATTTTATTCCACTTCTATTATTCCCATTCATGAGTTCTTCTTTTGTTTGTCCATGAAGCTTTAGGACATTTTGGGATGTGGGCACTTCACCACTAGGTGCCAACCTTCTGTGTATATCTGCAAAATTGCAGGGTTGGGTTGCTTGTTCAGAAATATCGTTGTTCTCCTCAATTGCTTCCACCTAATGAGCCTCCAGTCAGCTTTAAATAATTACTGTTTGTCCTCAAGTGCATGACCTTACAGTTGGTTCCATTGAATTTCATCCCCTTTCTCTTATTCCCATTCATGAGCTCATCCAATCATGCTGCACAATATTCCGATCCCTCACTGTGCTGCTTCCTGCAGGTTGCAAATAGAATAATAGCTAATACTGTTTAGTTCATTCCTATTGGCAGAACCTTTTACACAGTATTCGCTTTCCTTTAAACAGTGCTTTACTCCTTTTGCATTGAGAGTGCCCACTTTTTCCACTTTGACTACTAACTTCAGATTTGGTACAAAATGAAATAGTTACAGGTAAAATCCCAAGAGACAGGCTAGATGTGCTGGAAGGAGACTCATACCATTGACTGCAGATCTGCCCTGATCATGTGCAAAGTGAGGCTGGGTGTGTATGTGTTTGGCTAAGAGCAAAAGGGATGTGTGGGCAGGGAATGGCTCCTTGCAGTCTGTTTCCCCAGTGCTGCTTTTCTCTGTCTAGCTCCAGACCAAAAGTGACTAGGCGAAAAGAGTTGAGGGGAGGGGGACAGAATGCATCCAATCTCTGAACCCCTTCTGCTTTAATATGTGAACAGGATAGATCCACAGTTAAAGATGGGTCTGCCTCCATAATGTATTAACCCCTGCTAACTGGGCAGGAAGCACTTATTCCAAGTGGTGTTCTTCTTAAATTTAGCATGGGGGGGGGAGTAATTGTCCCTCTTCACCCCTGCGCAGTGTTTTTCTAGTGGCTGTTGCTGGTAGTGGTCTGCATTTTTTTAAAGACTAGGTTGTCCTTACCCGGTGTTGCCCGGTTATTTATTTATCCCAAGCTTCTATTAGACAGGAAAAGGAATGAATTCTATCTATAGTGTAAAATTGAAGTAATGTTATGTACGGGTAATTAAAAGTATAAGTACAGTATAAAAATTATAAAGTCTTTTACAAATTCACTATAATATTAATTTAACTCAAAACTTGATTATAAACAACATTTTTAGTTTCACCTCCAGGAGCAAGAATAAATACATTCTTGGGTGAAGCCACCCTTGAGCAAGCCACATAAAGTTGTCCGTGGGAGAAACACGGCGATCTCAAATCCACTCCGCAGTACTTAATAGACTGCCCCTGTGACTCGTTGATCGTGATCGAGAATGCAAGTCTCACTGGAAATTGCAATCTCTTAAAGTGAAAAGGGAGATCTGTTGGAATGAGTGTTATCCGTGGGATAAACACTGTTTCACCCTCTCCTTTTCTTGTCAAGATAGTCGCTTCAATTACATGACCCAGCATCTTCTTGACACACAGCCTTGTGCTGTTGTAAAGTTTTGGTGGGTCGAGGTTCCGTAGTAAAATAATTGGAGATCCCACTGTAAATAAAAGACGATGTGGTGGCAATGCAGCCAGATCAAGTGAGTTTAGGAAGTCTGATGGGAAATTGACGACCTCATAGGCATCTACTATGGTATCGATAGCCTTGTATTCAGCGACTACGCCTGGTAACATGGCAAGCGTTTGATTGGAGTCCAAGACCGGGGCATAATGATTTCTAAAACTTTCCAGAAAGTTCTAAAGAGTTCTATTTGTTCTATTCGACTACACTTCGGCTTAAATGTCATTCGGAATGTCCCCAGTCAGCTTAGCGACCCCGAAAACTATGGATTTGACACTAATATCGGTCATTTTGGACATTTTATTTTTCACCCCTTCTCACCCCCCATGCCGATGGGGGCTGAACGTCGACTTAAACAGCATTGGGAGTGTCACCGTTCATCTCCGGATTATTTTTCTATTATTTTTACATGTCACCCCCTTCCCATCCCCACCCCTGGGGGTGCTAGGGGTGTCTTAAAGGTAAAGGTTTCCCCACGACTGGATGGTCTAGTCGTGACCGACTGTAGGGGGTGGTGCTCATCTCCGTTTCAAAGCCTGTAGAACTGGTGTTTTGTCCAAGTAAAGGACAAGCTTCCGTGGTCATGTGGCCGGCATGACTCTATGCTGTAGCGCATGGAACACCGTTCCCTTCCCACCGAAGTGGTCCCTATTTATCTACTTGCATTTAGGTGCTTTCAAACTGCTAGGTTGGCCGGAGCTGGGACAAGCAACGGGAGCTCACTCCGTCGCGCAGTCTTGAACTCCCAACCTTGCGGTTGAAAGCCCAGCAACAGCGGATTAACTCATTGCGCCACCACGTCCCACAGTATTTCTTTCCAGATCGCAAGGCATATGTGTACCAAGTTTGGTGTAAATCGCTTCCAGAGTTATGCTGGAACATACACACGCACGTGTTCATTCACACACACACACACACACACACACACACACACACACACACACACAC
>JAJKFI010000045.1:1762667-1898459 GCA_029204185.1 Lerista edwardsae
ACACACACACACACACACACACACACACACACACACACACACACACAGAGTGAGCCCTTTGGGGACAGGGAGCCACTTAACTTTATTATTATTATTTGCCTGTAAACTTGTTTATGTTGAAAAGTATTATATAAATATTGTTGATTGATTGTTGTGCCCAAACTACTTTTTTTTTGTCGGTTACTTTCTCACAAAAGGATACAAATCACTATGATTTGATTCTAAGACTGCAGGGGATCCAGTATTGCTTAACATCCAATATGTATTGTACTACTGTATTCTTCACCTTGAAGTATGTTTTCCTTTCCTATTGAAGTTAACAACCTGTGTTGTTGCCTGTAATACTTTTCAGGTATAGCACTTGCTCTTCTTCAGGTACTTTTCCCCCTCCTGACTAATTAAAAACCGTAGCCAATTATTTGTTAGTTCATGTGCCAGCTCTTTTAACATTCTTGATGCAGAGTATAATCCCACTCAGTGCAAGGTTGAATTTCTACCAGGCCTTGGGCAAATCACTGTCTCTCATCTTAACCTGCCTTACAGGGTTGCTTGCAAACTGAAATGAACTCTGAGCTGTGTACTGTATTGTTGTTGCGTAATACAATATCTCCCTTTGTATTATCAGTTCCTATATAGTAAGGATTCCAATTCTTGGCCCATCGGCACAGCATTCAGCCTGTGATTTTTTATTTTTATTTTTGAAAGGTGGGTTACAATAGTATTAAATATAGCCTTTTAGAAAGTCATTTCATCACACTGAAAATTATACCTTTGTTTCATGCACACCCATGTTGACCAGTCTTCTTGCTTTTGTGTGTTGAAACAGACGAGTTTAGATGTCACACTACCAGCATATCTCAGTAGGTGCATGCTCTTTATAAGTTCATGCTGTGGACTCTTACATTTCTTCCTCTCTGTTTCTATGCAGAGTTCTTCCCTCTCCTGGCTAGTGATAGTCTTGATGGTACAAAAGCTAGTTTGCTAAAGCCGCTTAAAGATCCCTACCGTTACCCATGCAGACATAACATTGCCCTATAATGAATGCTTAGCAAGACAGAGAGTTCAAGAATTTGTGTGAGGGAGCTTACGTGACACAAGCTTACTCTTGATCTCTTAACGATGGTTAGGGTATTGGTAGCATTACGTCTGCACCAGGCCAAAATTTGCTTAGGTATTTTCTTATAAAACTCTTTTTGGTCCTCTCCAATCCTTCGCTAGATGGCTGCATATTGGAGAGTCTTGTTCAAATAGTAAATTAATTTAGGTTATAAACACCACACCTAAGTCTCTTACATGCTGAAACCTTAGAAAAATGGGTATTATCTGAGCATACTTCTGCTCAGCTCCACAGTGCCCATTTGCAGAAGTCTGGGAAAGCGATTATGTTCTTGTCAGTTTCAGTCCTCTGGGGGATATTGAGAGGGGGAGAGAAACTGAGCATATTTTCCTTATTTGTATTTAGAGAATCCCTGTAGTGAAGCCAGTAATAACTGCATAGCAGTATACACGGGCAGGCAGTGTTAATGACATATTTTTTAAAAAGATAAGAGGCATATATAAACATTTCTTTCTAAGAACATGGAAAAGGAGCCAGAAGAGATCAGTAATTGTCAACAATTCAAGATATATATGCACACACATTTCAGTTTTCTCTAGATTTTTTTTCTTTCAGAAACATAGTTCCTTTCAGAGCTTATAACCCAATTTTAATGGTTTTGATGATTTAACGATTGTAGTGCGTTGAACTTCACTAGTATTGCTTCAGGGTGTGTTTTCTGTCAGCATTTGATATGGGCAAATTCACTTGTTTGTCACTGCTTTGATAAACTGGAAAATGCTTATAGTTGCACTAAAAATGTTTTGTTGCAGAGTGATTTCCCTCCCCCCACCCAGTCGGTTTCTGTCATAGTTTAACAGGCAGAGGAGGCAACAGTTATTCTCTTAAAGCATTATCAGTTATGAGAAGGAGAGGAGACCCCTCCCTGCCCACTTAATAATTTAAAGTTTGGGTATGTTGGTATATTAGTAAGATAGTGTAAATTAAGTTATGCTTACTCCTGCTTTGTTTCTAATTCTCTTTAATTCTCCCTCCAACGCAAACATTCTTCCAGACACTTGTAATACTGAATGCATTACTATTATCTGTAATGGAAGACCTAAGGTGACCTATATATTCCTGTGTTATTGGGACAGCACAATATGTACATATGCAATATGTACATACAGGTGCAGCTTTTGAAACCCTCCCATGATGAGCTACACCTGCCCAAATTCCCTCTTCTCTACAATGGTTAAAGGTATAGGCACTCTGTCCCAGTTTGGATCTGGTAATCCTAATTATGGAGGGGCATAAGAAAGGGGGCCATTGCAAAGTTCTCTTTTGCAAAACCTAGGTCTTCCAATATTCGGTTCATTTAATTGTTTTTCAAGTAATTCCTGCCAAAAGAATAATGTAATTTATTGCACAGTAATAATCTTACTGCATAGGATAACAGAATTAACATTCTGAATGTAAAAAGTGTTGAAGTTTTAAAAGATCATTTGAACTTGCGTCTGTCTTAGGATAACTTAATTCATTCCTTAATTCCTTTGGCACCCAACACGTCAATAGTTTTTGCTGTATTTCATTGTTTGCTTGATGCAGTAGGAGTAAAGTTTTTGAAAATAGGTGGGGTAAATTGTCAGGTGTTCCCATTAGTTGGAAGGAAAGATTTGAACATCCACTTCACAAAGTGTAACAAACACCTGCATAAGCCAAAGTGACTGTGGGGCCACCTGAGCACATTCTGATTCATGCAATAAAAGCAGTTTACAGAGTTGGTAAGAAAAGAATATCACATACTGAGGTTTGATGTCTCTTTCATGAAATACAAAAGAGTTTTGATTCTTTCACTTCAAGTTTGGCCTAGCCATTGTGTAGTGAGGGAGGTTTAATGAATCATTGTTTAACTTAGATACTGCCAAGTGTTTGACTGCTACATAGTCCCCAATGTGTACATAGTACTTTGCTGACAGACCCTTATTTAACTTTGATTAATTGGCATTGGATAGTTATTTAATTACTTCAGGAGAAATCTTAAGAACAGTGTGTGCGTTATGATTAAGTTATTTAATGTACTAACATTCACAGAACTGTTTGAGTGAGTTCCTGTAGTTCCAGCCAGGGTCAGCCTGTCACATCTGGGAAGCTCCTCCCTCTCAGACAGGCAGGTCAGATTACAGGAGACTTGCAGAGAGGGGAGGGGCTCCTGGATCTGCCCAGTCTGACCTAGCCTCATGGCTGGTAGGTCGTAGTTCTCCATTGCTCAGACAAGCTAGATAGATCGTCAATGGAGAAGCAAACAGAAGACAGAATTTAGCCGATTCGCAGCTTATCTACAGCCCTTTTCAGGGCTCCTTTGGGGTTTTTTCAGGCTACTCTTGGCCACAGACACCCCCACCACCAAAGACTCAGACCCGAAGGCCTATGGGCCGATTCACGGAGTTGCAGTTGCCATTTTGAATCCTTTGGCGCAAAGCGCCCAATAGCTCCTGATCCCCGCGCTCGCTCTAGGACGGGGACGGGTCCCAGATTGACTACCACCCGACCCCCTTGTTCATTCTGACATGGGGAGAGGGTGTTATGGAGGGTCCCACCCCTCCTTGAGCTCCGACCCCCATATCCAGCTGGGAGTGGGGACGGCAGCCTCCATTTTGAGTTGTGCCATGAGCTCAGTGAAGCACAACAGCAGCTACAGCGGCTTTGTGGTAATTAGCTTCCCGACCTGTACTAAGACCATGGCGAGTCCAGAGGGCACCCCAGAACAGGATCACTGCGGACGTCCTGCTTCCTCTGCCTTGGGGGGACATTGAGTCCACGTTACAGCGGATGATCACTGCGGCCATCTGTTCCGCTTTGGGGGGTCTCCAATTCGCACCGCATGTGCAGACTGCCTCCCAGGACAACACAGCAGGAGGGCTGAACACTGGGACCCAGAACGTGGGGGTGCAGGATCCACAGCCACCTTTGCAGCCCGCGGAGGCACCGGCAGAGCAACAGCCCTCATGCAGTGCCTTAAGCCAGACTGCCTCATCCAGCAGAGAGATGGGGACCCAGAAGGAAGGGATCACCGCACCTCGGCCAAAAAGGTCCAGATCCCTTAACGAAGACAGCCTGGACCTCATTCCATCCGCTCAGCGCCCCAGGCAAACAGAGTCCAGGGATGAAATGGAGGACATGTCCTCTGCTTTCCTGGAGGAGGGGGAGATCTCAGATGAGGACACCCCAGATGTTCAGAGCACAAGACGTTTTAAGTCAGAGATGTTTCCCCCTATGGTCCCAAAAGTCCTAAGGGTTCTTAAACTGCTGAAGGAGCAAGAGCCCTCTGCATCCACATCATCAGACAAGGTGTGGGGCACAGCAGCTGCTTTCCCTGCACAGCAGGAGGCTCCCAAGGGGTTTCCCTTACCAGAACACTTCCGCCAGCTCATAGACAAAGAGTGGAAGTTCACTGTGCCCCAGAAATCAGGCGACACGAGGGCCATTCTAAATCTTCGCTGGCTCAATCGATGGATGAAGCAGGCCAAATTCAAGATGGAGACTCTCCGGTCCATTCTTCTGGCACTAAAAAAAGGGGACTTCCTAGCCTTTTTTGATCTACAGGAAGCCTACCTCCACGTGCGAATCAGAGCGGCGCACCGCAAATACTTGCGTTTTTGCTATCAAGATCAACATTTTCAGTATTGTGCTCTGCTATTTGGCCTGTCATCTGCCCCTCGGGTCTTCACGAAGGTCATATTGGTGGCCCATCTCCGCCTGCAGGGGGTGGCAGTCTACCCCTACGTCGACGACCTGCTCGTGAAGTCTCGGAGCTACCAACAGGGGGCACAACACGTGAACCAAACCATCCAGTGCTTACAACATCATGGTTTCGTTGGAAAAAACAGGGAAAAAAGCCATCTGTCCCCATCACAGACCATATTGCACCTGGGAGTGACCATAGATTCGGTCAGCTTCACAGTAGCTCTGTCACAGGAGAGATAGGACAAGATTCGGACTCTGGCCACAAAGGTCCTGCGTTTGGGGCGCTCAGATGTCCTAGTGTTGGCCAGATTGTTGGGGAGGCTGACATCTTGTCAAGAAGTGATCCCGTGGGCGTGTTTCAAGGCTCGGGCCTTACAGCATCTGCTGTTACCACATCAGGAAACCATCTCCAACAACAGGATCAAGAAAATCGATCTGGACATGGCAACACGGAGGGGACCTCCGGTGGTGGCTGGGACAAGCCAAAGTAGCCCAAGGTGGACCCATTCAGATCACGGACCCAATCCTGATTTTTACAGATGCCAGCCTGATGGGCTGGGGGGGGGGCGCAATCAGGGGGGGCAGGTACTCGGGGCCTCTGGACCCCCAGCGAGGCCAGAAGGAGTATCAATTTCCTCGAACTGAGGGCCTTTGCCCTAGCTCGTCGAACACTTGTCCCACACAGGAAGGAGACGAACGCCCTAGTCTATACAGATAACATGATGGCCCGAGCATATGTAAACAGACAAGGAGGAACAAGGTCGATATCCCTTCACAGGGAGGCGTGTGCTCTTTTTCAGTGGGCAGAACAGAACATTGCCCATCTAAGAGCAGAACACATGCCAGGCGTGGACAATATCAAGGCAGACTGGCTAAGTCGACAACACCTAGACCAGGCTGAGTGGAAACTGCATTGGGATGTGTTCAGAATGCTGATGCAGAGATTTGGGAGAATGGAAGTGGACCTGTTTGCCATGCACTTAAATAATTAGACTCCACTCTTCTTTTTGAGGGGTTGATGTCTGGGATCCCTGGGAGTGGATGCTCTACAGCAACACTGGCCCAGGGGCCTTCTGTATGCGTTCCCACAGCTCAATCTCCTACAGAGGGTACTAGCATAAATCCGAAAAGAACTGGCAGAAGTGGTACTGATCGCCCCGCAGTGGCCAAGAAGACCATGGGTCAGCGTCTTCAAGGAAATGGCCAGGGTTCTACCTGTTCCTCTTCCAAACCGGACAGACATCCTGACTCAGGCACCAATATGTCATCCACAACCAGTGTTCCTGCAGTTGAGGACTTGGAGGTTGAGCGGCAGGCCCTTGCCACCTTAGGATATTAACAGGCTGTTCTGTCCACTTTGATGTCAGACAGAAGGCAGTCAACTAACCGGGCTTACAATTCAACTTGGAGAGTTTTTTCAGCCTGGTATGCAGGTAAAGGTGTCAATCCTAGCAAACCCAGAGTTAAGGGGTTCCTTTTTTACAATCAGGACTGGAAAACGGGCTCAGTACAGCCACTCTGAAACACCAAGTTTCAGCGATAGCTTCCATTCTGGGGTACCCAAGGGGTCGGATGTTATCCTCCCACCCACATGCCAAAAAATTCCTTAGGGGGATAGCCCTGATAAACCCACCTACTGTGCACAGGTTCCCACTTGGGACTTACCGTTGGTCCTCAAGACTGTTACGTGGGAGCCTTTTGAACCCATGGCTACCTGTCCTATGAGGGAGCTTATGCTGAAGACCCTTTTTCTGGTTGGCATCACATCGGCGAGACGAGTGTCAGAGTTGGCGGCTCTGTCGGTGGCAAGAGAGCTGTGCATTTTTTCAGAGGATCGAGTCACCTTAAGACTAGACCCTACCTTTCTTCCAAAGGTAAACACAATCTTCCATAGATCAGAGGAGATTGTGTTACCATCTTTCTGTACAAACCCTAAACACCCTAAGGAGAAACAGTGGCACGCCTTGGACGTGTGCAGGGCACTCAGTTTTTATGTGTCCAGAAGGGCTCCTCTCAGAAAATCTGAGGCGTTGTTTGTACATTATCAGCTACCAAAGTTGGGAATTAAGGCATATCCCTCCACGATATCTGGTTCGCTGCGTGAGGCCATAGTAACAGCATATAGAGTTAGGGGGGGTTCAAGCGCCAGACAGAATTGTTGCCCATCCCTAAGAGGAGCAGTGACATCGGTGGCCTCTAAAGCATGCCCATCACTTGAAGCGGTGTGCAGGGCTGCAACATGGACACCCCCAACACATTCATCCAGCACTATAAAGTGGACAAATTCGCAGTGCAGGATGTCGCCTTTGCTAGGTGAGTTCTGCAGTCTGTGGTACAGGATGTCTCAGCCTAGTCCCTCTCTAATGTAACGGGGGTATGGCTTGGGTACGCCCCAGATGTGACATGCTGACCCTGACAGGAACTACGGGAGAACGGGAAGGTTTTGCTTACCTGTGAACTCCCCTTCTCCGTAGTTCCAGTCAGGGTCAGCGTCCCACCCACTAGGGGCTGAGACATCTGAGACATATTTTTCCAGGGGGGAGGGAATAGTTTAGATCTCCCCCAGAAGGAAGGTGAGCAGAGGTGTGGGGGCTCAGTTCTGCATCCTGCAAGTGGTATGTCCTGGAACGAAGCATGGATTTTCCAGAGTGGCTACAGAGTGGGGATACCATTATGAAGGCTTTGATTGGACTGGGCGGATCCAGGAGCCCCTCCCCTCTCTGCAAGTCTTCTGTAATCTGACCTGCCTGTCTGAGAGGGAGGAGCTTCCCAGATGTGACACGCTGACTCTGACTGGAACTACGGAGAAGCGGAGTTGACAGGTTAGCAAAACCCTCCTGTCCTCCGTGGAAATCTATACACACTGCAGAGGGAAAGTGAGAGTTTGAAAGTGCCATTAAATTGTAGGGCATGGGTGCCTTCAAGAACCAATCACTTCTTCTGAAACATGCCTCTAGTGTAGCTGGCTCTGTGGATAGTCAGCTTAAGGCCAGCTTAGTAGGGAAATCTGAAGAATTTTTTTTTAAATACTTGGGTGGCAAAGTGGAGAAACTTGAGATTCCCCCCCCCCCAGATTCTTTACATCAGGTTTTAGTTCTTAACCAAGTTCCTAGCCCTTATGGGTACAGAAACACCCTCTCCCAGCATTTTTTTTAAAACGGTCAGAAATTAAAGTGCTTTCTCAGTGAAGTGCGTGGCTTTTCTTCATAGTTTCTCTAGCACTTACCTTGATCAGGTTCATTACAGTAAATGTGGATGCTGAAGCTGAAATGGCAAAATTTCCCTGCTGCGTTGTTAAGTGTGTACACGCATATAGGCCCCAGTCCTATGCAACCTTGCAGCACTGATGCAGCCACAATGCCGTACCGTTGGAAACAAACATTCCCTTACCTTGAGGAGGCCTCTGTGACTGTCCCCTACACCGCAGGATGCAGTGTACGCCATGTTGGCACAGCCGCATTAGTAAATTGGATAGTATTGGACCCTTAAATGGCCAGTTTCCCCACAATGAAAATTGAGGTAGCAGTATTTACCTTTATGAATTTATTATCCCTGCATTTGAAGTACATTCATTCCATGTCCATGCCATAAACTGTAAGGTTAAAATTTAAAATTAGATGAATTCTTCTGTCATGGAGGGTGCAATCCTAACCTGGAATTAGGCCAGCACAAACCACTTGTTCTGGCTCATGAGTGTTGCAAACGTGCGATAAAGCGCTATTGCAAAACTGTCAGAGTCAGGGAGGCTGACTTGTGCCAGCCTAACTCCACGTTAGGATTGCGCCCCGTGCCAGCCCTGTGTTTAAGGATTCCACCACCACTCCGTCTTCAACCTCTCAATCACCCTTTGAAACTTGTTAAACTGAGCAGCCAGCATCATGGCTGAGTTGGAATTTGAATCCAAGCCTCCTTGTTCCAAGTTTACAACTCCGTTCATTACAACCCATGCCCTTCATAGACGAGTTTAGAGTACAGAAGGTGTTTTATTCTCTGCTGCAATGCAAACGTGATAGTTGGAGAGGTTAATTCACTTTTTAAAAACTGATCCTCCTCAACTATAGACATGGAGGTAGAAGTGCTATGCCCTTTCAAATGTCAAATTAACTTGGTACTCCTAAGGATAATTCTTTTTCCCCTTTTTCCTCTGATTCAGAGAGTCTTCCCTTGAAAAGTATTAATATAAGTATATAAGGAGTAGTGTGTAGGCAAGTAGATGAAGACGGAACAGGAATAAGGACAGGCTTGATCTTGATGTGTGGTTATTTTTGAATTAACTTCCATTGTGCATTTTTCAGGAGTGTCTTAAATAGGCTTCTGTTTCACATGTAGTTTTCATATTAAAGTTGTACCTTGTTATCCATTGGGGTTACGTCCTGGAACCCCTGTAGATACTAAAATCGGTGGATACTGAAATCAGTGGGAAAATAGCTTTAAAGACCCACTTCCCTTAAAACCACCAGTCCTTTAAAACCACCACAGGTTACAAGCCATGATGTGTATGTACAGTCTGAGATTAACTGCGTACTCATCATGCAGACCAGGCAGGGATGTCATCTAAATTTGCCGTAGATGGCAGTTTTTTTGCCTAACAAAGGAAGGATAGTTTAGTAGGTTTCATTTTTTTAAATGGTTACTAGTGTTTAATAAAACTAGTCTGGTGTCTTCGCTCGGGTTGGGGTGGGGGTGTGAGTGTAATATTCAGAAAGCCAGATACAGGAGAGTGGCAGCAAGATGCAAGTATCTTGTTGTCTTGTGTGCTCCCTGAGGCATCTGGTGGGCCAAGTGAGATACAAGAAATTGGACTGTCTGGGCCTTGGCCTGATCCAGTGGGGCCATTCTATGTTCTATTCTTGGTTTCTTGCTCCTCCATTGTTGCCCTAGAATGCATTGTTATAGATGCAATACCACATTCATCCACTAGATGGGGTGGAATCTAATGGAATGTAGAAAGGGATTTTTGCACTTTCCCCCCCTTGTTACAAGGCATTTAAAGGTGGGCCCTGGTATCAGTAGATATCAAATCAGTGGATACTGAGGTCTCGCTTATTTTCTTTTCATAACCATGGCAGGCCATGTCAGATGTCGGGCACATCTAGTCAGACAGATGTGATCTCAGTATGAAGAAAGTCTAGGTTTATAGATTAGGATCCAAGGGGCCATGTTTGTAGTTACACACGCCATTCAGGTTTTGCTCCTTGAAATGTTGTCCCTAAAGGTCAGGAGAAGCTACAGAGGAGATAGTTGAAACACTGCACGGGGTAGGCGAAGGCAAAACGGCAGCCTCTCTGTGCATGTGCTGCCATAGGTTTGCAGAAGGGGCATTTTAGATTCTGGTCATAATCTTCATTATTTGCTCTGAGATTACAAGATGTTGGCTTTCTTTCTTGGCGTGAAACAGTTTTGGTGTGTGTTAAAACTTATCTAGGCAGAGTTTCCAAAAGGTGTATCATTGGATCCCTACTGCTTTTTATGTGTTTTTTAATTGTGTTAGTGTACCGCTTCTTTCCAAGTTGTATGCACCTTCTTTATTGTTATCCAGAATTAACATGTGAATTAGGGTTAGGCAGATGAAAAGATGCATTCACGTTTATGTACAAAATTTTCTTTATATTAACCCCCTTCCCCAAAAGTGCTACATTTTTCATCACTTTAAATTGGTAAACAGAGACACATTTTTCCCCCTACTAGAAACTCTGGCAAAACATCCTTTAGAACACTGCATTACTTAACAGAACATTACAAGGCAGGCACGAAAGCTACAGTTTGTTGGAGTTGATTAGCAAGTTGATTACCCATGAGAACTAAGCAGTTATTTTAAAATGTGAATATTGCATATAAATAATCTTCCTTGTGGAATGATTAGTGTAGCTATTGGCTAGGTTGATACTATACTAGCTTGGCTCTGAAATGAAATTATATTATTCTGGCACTCGATAGCAGTTGTCATAACTTTAGATATGGTGTGTGTGTGTTTGTGTGTGTGTGTTTTGGGTTAGAGAGCCAAGACGCTGCTTTTACTGTGCTTATCTCATAAACCTTATTTATTCTGTGCTTTGAAAAGTTTATGGAGAGAGGCGAGTTACAAGCCTCTGAAGTATTTGAGAAAAATCTCTTCAGAAACTCCTTAAGCAACCTTTGGAGAACGAGAAGGGGATAAACCTGGAGACAAAGCCTGAGATGCTCTCAGGATTGAGACTTCAAAAGACAGAACTGCATTGTGACATAGTTTTTGTGAACGTTTCATGACTAAGTGGTGTCTGCCCTCCAGCCCCCAGGCCCTGTATCACACAAATTATAAACTGAAACTGTATTCTTAAGTAGTTGTAAGTAATCACCTTGGCTTCAACAATTTGGACTAACAAGTATGATTCATTGGTGCAAGGCAAAGGTGTTCTGGAGTTCATGGCGTTCCAAGAGTTCTCACTGACATAGATTATTTGGGACTCTGCTTATCCTTGGGCAGTAACCTGGTTCTAAAGAATAGTGTGACTAGTTCTATGTGCCCAAGGAAATTATAAATACTAAGATAGATTTGGCCTTGTGCTTCTCAACAGCACCTTCACTCTGCTCTTTGAAACCAAGGAAGATTTGAACAGCAGGTTGGGATCTGGAAACATTGGTGTCACAAGGGGGTGGTGATGGGGGCAGGTCACCCCGTTGATTCCTCGAGGTGGGGTTGTGTCACCATGGTGATATTTGGGCCGCTTTTGGCCCTGCTGCCACGTACTCTTAAAATCCACTGTTGTTGTTTTTTTGACATTCATTGGTAACTGTGTGCAGTGGCTGGGCTTGAAGCAACCCAAGAATTGTAGGAGTGAGGCTGGCTTTGGCATTTAAATTAGTTCAGGAGTCTGGAAGGTCTGAGGCAATGTGATTATGCCATTATGTCAGCCATCCCCTTTCTGGGATGCAGAGTTCCTTCAGGTAAGCACAGCCCCCCCCCCCCGATGGCATCTGCCAGCTAGGTGGCACAATTATCCGTGTGCAAGTGCCATCCTGGATAGACCAGTGAGGTGCAAAGACCTTTTGAGCACTACTTGGAAATTTCAGTTGGTTCAAAATTGAACAATGAAACTGCTGATGAGAAGTTTCTGTTTGGAACACATCGCACACATTGAATTGTGCCAGCAACCCCCCCCCCGCCCGAAAAAGCCTTTCAGAGTGTTAGTTCTGATCCATTAGCCTCATCCCAAGCTGTATGCAGCATATCCAAAGAAATGCCTGCTCCTATACAAACCTATATTCCCCCTAAATCAGTGTATTCCAAACTGTGTGTCATTGGCGACTAAGTGGTATCTGCCCTCCAGGCCCCCAGGCCCTGTATCACACAAATTATAAACTGAAACTGTATTCTAAAGTAGTTGTAATTAATCACCTTGGCTTCAACAATTTGGACTAACAAGTATTACTTAGTTGTTGGTGGATGTGAAATTGAAATTGACAAGCTGATAAGGACCATGTATTGAGCCCTATGGAAAGTGAAAGTGAGCCACACCTGTGGGTTTGTTAGTAGGGCATCCTGTCTCAGCCCAAATGGAAGGGCAGGCCTAGGAACACAGCACCACCAGAATGATCCTGATCCGATGAACACAGGCCCCCAAAACACTAGAGAATGAAGTCTTCCCCTTTCCAAGCTAACAAGGAAAAATGGAGCCTATGGAGAATGAAACTGAGCTGTGCATGTGCACTTACTTGCACATAGGCAACTGTGCCTTGGATGTTATGAAAGGCCAGGTGAAGGGGAACTCAAGAACACCAGAATGGTCCCAATCCGATGAATGTGGAGAGCATCAAATGCCCCAGAAGGCTGTCCCCTTCCACCATAGTAAAAAGGATAAAAGCAGAGTTTCAGTGGCTGATAAAATGAAACTTAAAAAGAAGTCTCATAAAGGTAGGTGGGTTCGACATTTTAAAAAGTGGGTCCCAGTGCTAAAACGTTTGGGAAGCACTGCTCTAGATGGTCTTCAGCGGCCCTTCTCCAGGTGCTCCAACCTTTAGGCGGGTTTTGACTGGAGTTGGAACTTGTTCCAGTTTGGCCCCCTGATGGGAAATCCAGAAACTCCTGGCACTTATCATGCTGATTCTTAGGCATCATGCCAAGGCAATGTCATTCTCCCAAAACTTTACTGATCAGATATTCTTTACTAGTGTTAGTACAATTACAAAGCTTTATTGAGAGGATTTTATTATTAGGCAGCCCAATACCAACCTGTAGTTAAGAGGTGAGTGGATATTTGGGGGTAAGAGGATATTTCCCCCTTACTCTGTGTTGATCCCCAGCCACCCATATGGGACTACCCTGCCCCTATGGAATAGCTATTTAGCTGGCACAAATCTGAGCAACGTGTGTAAGGCTGTAAGATCCAGGAGTGGAGGGTAGCATTTGGTGTGTGATCCCACCCTTCTCTGCCTCCCTTCCCGCCCTCTGCCTCCCAGGCCCTGTCAGCTTCCCATTCTGCCCTCTCTCCTCTCAAAAAGCCCTCTTCTCACTTTTGTTCTGTCCTTCTACCACCCTCTCCCACCCCCCTCTTGGCTCAAAGTATCCCGCTTGCCGGTTTAGGGGCTGGATCTGTCATTCCTGAGCAAGTGTGGACCTCCATACCAACCTGGCCGACTCCTGAGTCAGCATAAAAGCATAGACATGCCTCCAAAATTACAGTCCGTGGTGCGCCTTTATAATAAACTTGGGGGCAGAAAACGCGGAATGCTCTCTTTTCAGAGAGTCATGCCGGGCAACTGCTTTTGCTGCACATTGCCCCAGAAGGCTCTGCATCCTGATTTATAACTGTGCCTTAAGCCCAACAGATTTCTTCTCTGAATTTGGATTCATGAATTTTAAACTGTGAGCCCTTTTGGGACAGGGAACAATTAACTTCATCAGTATTAGTATTGCCTGTAAACTACTTTGTGAACTTTTTGTAGAAAAGCGGTATAGAAATACTGTTTGATTGATGCGCTTCCTATACTAATGTCACATTACTGTTTCCTTGAGTGGTGCAAAAAAGCCTGAGAGTGTTCCAAAAGCAATGCTGTGGTAAAACATATTTTATTATGTTTTTAATTAGTTGGTAGAAGTGCCTGAAAATGGATTTAATAATTTAATTAATGGCATTATTATTAATGGCTGCCTGCCCAGGCGGAGAGCCTGCTTTGGATTGTGCTCTTAGCAACGTATATGATGCCAGAGCTCAATATAGGGGCCCCTGGGCAGGGCCTGGAGCCCATAACTTGGCTGTCTTGCTAAGGCTCAGCGGATATGGGCAAAGCCAGGATGGACACTTGCATGGAGTCTAGGTTTGCCATCTTGAGCTCCATGGTGGTTGAAAGTTAGGATGTAAATAATACTATTGCAAGAGCAGAAGAATTGTCAAAATATGTCTATTACCATTTGTTCAACACTTTTCCTACTTTTTTGACATTTTATAATCCATCCTTAATTTAAGTACTATTTAATTAGATTTTCTAAAGTAAGTTATTAACCACCGTAATAGAATTTTAATAAACTGTCTTTATCAGAAATTTCAATCAAATAGCACTTAAGGAACTAGAAGTGTGTGCTTCAGTGATGATAGATTAGTTAATGGTTTGTTAGTTGTACTGAGTTCATTGTGGCCAGTTGCCTGTTTGTTCTTTTCAGGGAAAAACAAACCAAAACACCAGACTGTATCAATACAGTGAGAGAGGTTTGATTTCAGAATTGCCTGCAGCTTCAGTGGAGATGCATCCTAAAGACTTGCTGCCTTTTTTCTGTGAAAATCTATTTGGATTAGCCTGCAATCTTATGCACACTTAGTAATTTCCACTGATTTCAATGAGATTTATTTCTGGGTAAATGAGTGCTAGGTCCCTCTGTTGGCTAAAGTCTTCAGAATTACCCACGGGTTCTTATACGTATTGGGGCTCCTCACATGTGGTATTATACTAGGGGTATACCCAGTGGTGGGATTCAAATAAATTAACAATCGGTTCTATGTCCGTCAGGGCGGCTGCTGCCTTTCTTCCCTCTCCCAACCTAAAATTAGCAACCGGTTCTGCAGAACTGGTGAGAACTGGCTGAATTTCACCACTGGGTATACCATTCCATGTGAAAGGGTTGTACCTGGGTTTATTTGTCAAATCAACAATCTGTATTGAACAGAACATGTAAATAACTGTACCTGTTCATCTGTAGGTACAGATGAACAATTATTGTATCAGACTGTACAGATGTACCTGGTTACAGCTTAATGTGTGAACAGCCCTATGATGTGCATTGATATGCATGTAATTTTGCCTCCTGTTGTCTTTTGCCATAATTCGAGGTGTTTGTTTATGGTGAGTAAAAGAGAATTACAGCCAAAGTCTTACTGAACAAATGGGTTTCCTTCTGAGTAAAATAAATGACACTGTTTTCGAACACCTCTAGGTATAATGCGTTTATATAGGCTGAGTATACCACTCTTACTGAGTTTTGTGTTTCTTTCAATAATGGGAGGCCTGTGAGAACACCCATGTCATACTTTAAAAGTAAAATTTAATAATCATTGCAAGTCTTGAATTTGCAAAGAAGCACTTACTTAGCTGAGATATTCTTTTGTAAAGCAAAACTTGTATTTAACTCTAAGGAAAGATAGTTTTGTTGTATTTAGAAAGGTTGTTTCTTTTTATTTTTATTTGCTTGAGTTGCCAAGGCAGATTTGCAGTAAAGCCATGTCTTTAAATGTTTCCTTTTTAAAACTGGAGAACAAAACCTCAGTACCGATAAATTCCTTCAATTTCTTTCAAATCCTGTTTTGTATTTTATTAAACAGGAAGAATTCTAAACCGTTTCTCCAAAGATATTGGCCACCTGGATGATTTACTTCCATTAACTGCTCTGGACTTTATACAGGTAAGAAGTGGAGACTGTTAAAGGATTTCATGTTGTACTGAAAGTTGTGGTTCAAAGTGTGATGATTAGGTTGATATTTTGTCAGTATTTCAGCTGGGTTTAATGAAAGGCCTTGTTTAAAAAGGGTGTTGTCAAAAATTGAGTACAAGGGGGAAGAAGCAATGAGTAATAAGTGGCAGGTAGGAGTGGCTCCCTGCAGCTTACTATTATGTCAAGGTTTCAGTATGTAGTAGCTACATGCTTGGTAAGTTGCACCTAGTTTGCCTTTGGGCTATTTGGCAAGCCTGTTGCAGTGTTATGAAATATATCCACAGTAAAGAAACAATCAGCTCACATGAAAAGATAGCACCGATTAACCTAATTATGCATGTACTTCCTCAAAGAAGCCAATGTTTACCATACTGTTTTGGATTAAAACAGGTGTGGCTATTTACAAAGAAGAGATTAGCAATAACAGGGCTGAAAATGATAGCTGTAATGAGAACAAAAGAGAGAAGTTGTTATAAATACAAAAAAGGGTTGTCTAAGAACAAAAGATGTGGATGTCAGGGAAGTACTGAGGGATTAATTTGTGGCAATGCTTTGGCTTTTCAGTGGATTTTCTGGTAGAATGTTTTTTTCAGAAAGGAATGGTGAAAGCAGGATATTTTCAGGTTTTCTTTTTTTAATATTATGACTTTCTTCACTGCTCTTCATCCGATGGTATTGTACGAGCAGCAACATTAAGGAAAAAAAGGTATAAATAAGCACTGTTTAAAACAGTAGTAAAACTGCAGTAAAATAAGTCTGGAAAAGCATCATAGTACTACAATATGTGCATCAACCACTACCAACAGTGATGTTGCCTTTGTATAGAGGGCCCTCTTGTACTAAGCTCTTTCCATAGCTGAACCTGAGTACATATATGACCTGGGCAGCATTCTTCATGTAGCAGAGGAGCAGGTATGTTCCCTCCTATCTATCACACACATCACCATGTATGAAGTAGTTCCCTTGCTGATTCCCATTTGTGTGATGCCTCTCTTCTCCTTTTTTTTTTTTTTTTTTGAAGGGGGCGGATTGTGTGAATTGGGCTCCCCCCACTAGCAGACACCTGTGTGGAGCATACTTGTGGTGTATGGATAAAGGGTGCATGTATAAATAGGGATCTAACGTACCTCCTTTAGCAGAACTTTTCGAAATAGTCATTGCCTCCAAACATTGATCTGCAGGCTGGATCCAGTGCCCCAGTGTAATGCTCCTGGGCATGATGGTGGCGAAGCCTTGGGAGCCGCCTATCTTTGCCCCTGATCTTGGCACCGCCTCACGCCAGGCAGTCGCTTCTGCCAGAAAATCAGGCTTGGAACCTTCTAAGACAGTTAAGTGCTTCCCCAAAGTGTTGGTCATGACCCACCATTGGGAATAGAATCAAAACTGGGCCATTCCCCCTTAAGTAGAGTAGCCCAGTTTTGGGTGTCTGGACGACACCACAGTCATCGCAGACCCCCCCCCAGGTATATTGAAAAGTCACTGGGTACCCGTGGATCTGCAATTGCTGTTGTGCCATTGGGGCACCCTCCCCAGTCCCTGCCCCTGCAGCTATTTACAGCAGTCCCAACATCTGAGTAGGATGTATATATAGTCTAACATCTGAGTATATATACTGTATATTTCTTCCCCCCCTCCTTTTTCTTTCTTCCATTTTTTCTTATCCGATTTCACTTATTATGATTATATATGTTGTGTTTAAATTTACTGTATAAAATTCACTTCTGTATTATTTTTAGTTTTTTGTTATTAATTTGTTAATTAAAAACAAAAATATATTAAAAAACATCTGAGTAGGATTTTGGGAACCACTGTTCTAAGGCAATGTGTGGTGGAAGTGGCTGCCCGGTGTGAGGTTTGCCAAGATCAGGGGAGAAGGTAGGAGGCTTCTGGGTGGAATGGCAAAGCTTCACTGCTGTGTTGCACCCGGGACCATTATGCTAGGGCACATGGGGTATAGCCCTGGCCTAAATCAAGGAGGTGATTACTCCTTAAAGTTTCCAACACATAATGCAAAGAAAAGAAAATGGATTCAGCTGGTATAAATCCCTTTAGCCTGCCAGTGTACCAAGGAGCAAACCCCAAATGCTCAGCATGTTCATGAACAAGAAAGGTTAACAAGTTGAACTTCAGTATTGACTGTCAATGTGAAGACACAGCATTTGTTCCACATGGCTTCCAGTGCTGTACTGAAGTGGCAGGCAGAATCATTCTAATTATGCAATCATTAAGGAGAATGTTCTTCTATGGTGCTATGATACAGTCACACAAAGTAGCCTACATGCCTGTGTCAGCTTGTGCTTTTCCTGATCCAGTGACAGCTGATATATTCAGAAAGGAGGTGAATTTTTTACTTTTAAAACGCTAGATTAAAATTGTTTACTTGATTGTTAAAACCATCTGCATTTCCCATTACCCTTAAAAAAAAAAAAAAAGCATAGGAATCTTTTTGGCTGCATCTTCCTCTTGAAAAAGAAGACTAATCTTGTCCTCTGTAGAGCAGAGTAAACTCTTAAATGATTTGGTGTTTTTTGACCTGTTTTTCAATCTGCTGTTGGAGATTTTAGGAATGTGCCTGGGTTTTTTTTTTGGGGGGGGGGGTCTACATCAGGGCTCGCCAACCCTGCTGCCGGATTTAGTGTTTGTCCAAATTCCTCCCTACCCCATGAGTAGTGTGTACCTTTCTGTGGATGGGCATAGGGACGCTCTGGACCGTTGTGTCTGTGGTGACATCCTGGTACAAAGACGGCTGAGACATTATGCAATAGATGCAACCGCCCAGAGCATCCCTATGCCCAGATTGGGCAAAGGCTGCAGTGATGGAGCAGCGGAAAGGTATGCGCTGCTCAGGATGGGTTTTTTGTTGCACAGCGGTCTCCAATCTGGAGTCTGCTGATCTACATCATAAGCAGTCTTTTTCTTTAGGGTAGTTTTTCTTCTCCTAATGCGATTTAATAATCTTTTAAAGTATTATTCTTGCCTATTGGACATATGCAAGAAAATCTACCTGTGATGAAAACTTAAATGGCTTGGCAAGACTACTTTGGCCAGTTACTTCTACCCTAGTGAAACAAATGCTTTGATGCTTTGCACACTGTTAACTGTTGCACAGTCCTGCATGGAAAGATGCATATAATGCAATGTTTTCCCAAGCTGCAGGTCAGGACCCACCAATGGGTAACGAGCTGATTTTGGTGGGTCACAAAAAGTTTCAGAAATGCATATAGAAATGCAGAAGAAAATGTTGCAGAAGAAAATTGCAGCAGTGGGCAACTGCTAGCTGGTAATCTTTGTACCCACAAATGTCAGATTTTCTAATTTTCTAATTGGCATGCTGTAGATGTGCAAAACTGTAATAAAGTACAAAGCCTATTGTCTGTCCTGGAAGTCCCTAACCGCACATCTTGCTCTCCAGTTCAGCCTTCTGGATACCCTGGACTGACTGTAAAGATTGGGGGAAACAGCCATGAACTCCATTTCGAGGGAGAGTCTAGCAAAATTACTACACATGCAAACTATATTAAAGTATCTAGCAGCCTCAGGGGCA
The DNA here is from genome assembly GCA_029204185.1 of Lerista edwardsae. NCBI lineage: Eukaryota > Metazoa > Chordata > Lepidosauria > Squamata > Scincidae > Lerista > Lerista edwardsae. Next base: position 1,781,895 of record JAJKFI010000045.1, read on the forward strand.
CAGGACCCCAGTTAGTATTAAAATACTATTATTAATGAAAAATAAAAATATTTCTTTCTAAATCTCTTTTTATTGTCAAGTAAAGCTATATGGGTCCCGATAGGTTGCTGTTTTAAAAAGCAGGTCCCGGTGCTAAAATGTTTGGGAAGCACTTCTATAGTGTACCTTGTAACTTGGCAGCTCTGGACATGTGTTGGTTATGACGCATTTTCTATTCTACAAACATCTCCTGCAGGATTTACAACTTGGTAAGTTATTGCAACAGTTGTAAAAACAGGTGCTTGCGGTAAATAAGCATGCAGACTTAAAACACTTGCATTCCAGTTAAACTAAGAGCTTTCTGCCATGGACTAATGTATACCTCACATTGCCTGTTTTGCCTCAAGGACCCTGCTTTACCTAGAGACTTGTTGGTTTTTCCTACAATGAGTAGGATGCCTTGCCCTTAGCTTAGAGGGTCAGTGCAAGCATAATGCTCATAATCCTCAGAAAAGCGATTGGAAGCCCACTGTGGGATTGCTTGCATCCTTCCCAGAACGATGCCTTTTGCTGTAAAAACTCTGGCCCGAACTCCAATGGCCTTAACCACGATTCCAGTTGGGCATCAGGAAGAAATTCCTGATGGTAAGGATGGATTGACAGTGGAACAGACTGCTGAGGGAGGTGGCATATTTTCCCTCACTGGAGATCCTCAAGCAGAGATTTCCAGCAGAGGCACCTGCCGGAGATGCTTTAGGAGGATTTCCTGCTACAAACGGGGTTGGACTAGATGACCCCGTAGGTCCTTTCCAACTCTATGACTTTATGAACTCCACCAGCCTTCATGCATTTTGGGTTCTCTCTTAACTATGTATGTACAGCAGGTCTTGCCTATTCTAGTTTCACATTGGCTACCAGTCATATGAACCAGTGTTGTAGACTGCTGCTCCTGTTGTAGACTGCTGTGTCTGAAGAAGGTTTTGCTTGCACACACATCTTAGGTAGCTCTTTTGGGTAGATCCTAACCCAGAGGTTCCAGTTTCAAGCCACAGAGCCCCTGTCAATGAGGAAATAGCGCATACACAGGTTTAGTCTGGCCTGTTGTTTTCAGGTGGGGTGTGAGAAACGTGGAGTTATAGTTATATGATGTTGCTGGCCTTGCATCGGTTTGGTCTTCACCGCATCCTTCACCTCTGATTGTTGGTGGTGCTGATTTAGCTGGTGTATGCTCCGTTGAATTGTGAAGGGCTGCTGGTTTATTTATGTCTGGAAAAGCCTAGCTTTGTACAGAGGATAACTGTTATTGAATATGATAAAGATCTTTTGTCACTTGTTTTGTTTGCAGGTGTCTTTTATAAGACATCCTCTAATCCCTTCAGGAAGAAATATTTTCTCCCTCTTAAAAAAGAAAGAAAGAAATCAGTATTAACTAACTATAAAAGCTCTGAGCCTCTGCCATTGTTGTCAATTCTTTGAGGGACATTTTCCAACAGTCATTGTTCAAATGGTTGTCAGGAGGAATCAAGTGAAACTCAATAAACAATGCAGTAACTGGTTCCTCTCACTTTGTGTGCAGAAGCTTTTCTTGAGAGGATTTGCATTGAAGAAGTGGTCCATTTTCTGAGTTATCGTAGGGTCATTTAGAAGCATTCCAGCCTTTTTACTTGACTAGCACTTGCATATTTCAGTTCTGCACAAATAAACCTGACCTGTCTCCGCTTTGGGAGGCTTCAAGGCATGCACTGGACGGAAACAAAAATCTGCAAATACCATAGTGTTGTTTTTAAGCCTTTCACAACTAGCATAAGGATTTTAAGAGAAACCAGTTTAAACGCAATGACCATTGCTGAGTTGGTCATGACCAGATTGCTAAATTGTATGCTTGTATTTAGTTGTAGTTAATATGATTATTCTGTGCAAAATTGATATTCCTTAGATGAGCTTTCTCCATTTCCCTCTTCTCCCCCAATTTGCTTAAACTGAAACGGTCACATACATTGCAATTCTGGGAAGGAGGGGTCGGATTTTGATTTGTGCAACAGCTGCTGAGATCCTCCCATTCCTGATCCTGAGATGAGAGGACAGGTCCCCTCTCCAAGGAGCTTGCAATCAGGAACAGACACAAGAGAGAAAACAGAAGAACGGAAGGGGGCTGGGGAAGAATATTTTGTTGTTTCATGTACGTGTACTTGATTTAGGGTGCAGTCCTAATCCTGGGTTGGAATAGGCCAACGTGTCTAACCCATATCCATCCCAGGGTTCGGAAGTGCTGTTGTGCCACCCGGGGAAAGAAGAAAACATCCCCCTTCTCTCCAGGTAACATGCAGTGGTACTTGAAGCTACGTCACTGAAATCGGCAGCGCAACTTTGAGCAGCCGAATTGAGGCTGCCCAGGCTAAGGACAGGGGTTAGGACCTTGCCCAAAGGCCGGATCCTGGCTCCACCACCCTCCCAGAGTCCCTGTGCCTGGCTAAGAAGTCCTTACAGCATGTTTGCGGCCATTAGACGCCAGCACAAGGGACTTACGCTGGCTTTTTGGCCGGTTAGGATTGCTTTATTATAGTGGGCAGAAGGAACTAGGAGGTAGTGCCAGTAGTCAATAACTTTGAAAAATATTGGCGTACAAATTATTCTGAGTCTTCCCATTCCTTTTCTTCTTTAATCATTCTCCATTTTTATATTGATAGGAAATATAATTTTTACAGTGCTTTGCTTTTGTCACACAGAATACAAATTCTTTTATCATGTAAGAGGTTTCTAGATCACAGGGATTCTTAGTTTAATTGGTAGGAAATTTTGAAATTCTTTTATCCATCAACTTTAATTTCTGGATTTTCCTCTCAATGTTGTATTTAAAAAAGAAAGAAGCAGCAGCAGCAACCCACCTCAGGCTTGGCTTTGTTTCTGGGGGAACATTGTGTGCTATCTGCAGCTGCCCTTGGAGAAAAAAAAAAGGCCAGTGATTTATTGAAGCAAGCTGAATTGAAAACCCCTTTTTTCTCCCCAAAATCAACAGCTTGACTGAGTTTAAATAACTGACTTTTCATATCCTTTCATCACACACAAAGACCTAATCCTGAGACTACTTGAGCCACCAGTGTAGGCTGTGGACCAGACCACCGCTGGAAATGTCACTCCCTTCTCACCGCACACAAAAACACATTGACTGCAGCTTTATGAAGTGAAAATGCTGAAGAAAAGGAAAATGCGAGCGAGGTGGCCACAGTCATTTCTTTAAAATAAAAAAGCCTCCTGCATCTGGATATTAAGAACAAAAAAGGCCTAAGACTGTGATAATAGCTTGGGTCACTTGCTTTCATGAGTGCAAATGAGTGGAACTGCCTCTGTTTGTTTCAGTACCACTGACCCTTATATTTTATTGTATGGAAATGTCAGGGAAAGTGTGTTAGAAGGCATTCTAGCATCTCTTCGCCTCACAATGACATATTGTCATTTTGAGACTCCCAAGTGCCATTTTGTCTTACTCACCCCCCCTTTCTGCAGGAATACGAGGTTAAATGAAGAAGGTCAATCCCAGATAAATAAATAAAAAGTGTCAATATTAATTAATTGCACAATTTGATAACAATATATTTTTCTGTTTCTTTCATCCATTGGGAAGAGATCAGAAGACCCCTAAGATGAGAGGGAAGATCCTATGCAAATTACTTGACCATCCCCCTCTTCAGTTGCCATTTAAGGAGGTTTGGGTTTGAGGGTTCAGTGAATAGGTGGACAGGAAATATCTTAAACCTAGGTGCAAGAAATGTTGTACTGTAGGTCATTTAGATCTTACATCATATTGGCTAGAAGTGCTCCACAGTTTCATGCAGGGGCCTTTTCTAGACCCAGTAAGTAAGAAGATGCAGAGCTGTTTCTTACTTTAGTACCTATAGTATTGTCTATCTTCTGGTGATGCATATTCCTCTTGGGATTGCATGTTTATGGCTTCAGCCCCTGATAAATGGGGCAGGTTGGATGGGTAGGATGACTAAAAACAGGAGGAGTTGGTAGTATGCAGTTTTCAATTGGGCTTCTTCACACATTGTTTTATTGGTGTTCACCTAAAACTCCTATGACATGAATACAGCATACAGGCTCCCCCCCCGCCCCGCCCCAGGATTGGCAGGGGATAAGTTCTAGCCCCCACTGGTACTGAAGCCACTGATAAAAGGGGACCCTGTAAGTACAAAGCTCCATGCCCATTACCTTCTGTTTTCTTCTTTAACGATCTGCGTATTTCTTGCCTTTACAGACCTACAAGCGCAACACAACAAGCAAGCAGGCAGCCTCCACACTAGGGGGAACATTAACAAGAAGTAGGACAGTTCCTGCTTCCTGTTAAGGATCTAACTATGTCCCCCTAGCGTGCAGGTGCTGGGGCAAAGAGAACCGCAGATACTGGATCCATGGATATCAGGGTGGGGTAGGGATTGTATATACATCAAACAGGTACTCTCATTGTGGAGTGGGAGTTGACCATGGCATTTGTCAGGTGTGCATCTCTGGTTTGCTCTTGAGAAATGTCGGAAGTAGCCAGGTGTTGGTGGTTTTCCAATTTCTGTATCTTTTTTCTTTTGCAGAGAAGTGCTTTTAGCCATTTTTAAATGCTTTAGAAATTTATTTCTACTACAATTTTAGTATAGAAAGCTAATTATCTGCTTTGCCTTACATTTATTTGTCTGTATAATGGATTCAAAATATATTTTCACATTGCATCTACACTTATCTACACCAATCTTATGGAAACTGATGTAAATCTATTAATAAGTTTCTTTTTCAAATTTGGAAAGAATTATTTTCCTCTTTGGGCAATTCAGAATCTTTTCCTGGATTATTTGTTAATGAGGCTGATACTAGTCATATATAATTTACTTGGGCGGATGAGTGGGGGTGGGACTAACTTCTCCTCTGCTATGCATTTTTCATACCTGCATACTATGGTCAGGGTTTGTCCAGGTGGTTGCTGCATTGGTGTAGCCACCTTTTTCTTGGTGCTTCTTCATTGCATGATTTCAGCCAATCAGGAATCATGACGAAGTGATGGTGTCGGGTAGTAAGTATGATTTGGCTATGTGATGGCATCGCTGAGGGCAAATGACACACTCCCATTGTCCTCACCCAGGCAGCCAGGCTGTCTCTCCCTCTGTTGTTGTACTGTGCTGCTGATTTTATTACACATTATATTATTTTCCCTAAGGCAATGAAGAGCAAAGTGCTTTGTAATTTTTACCTTAGTCATCCTCACAGCCACCACCCTGTGAGGTTATCTATTCACTTATTGCAGATGAAGACCTTTGACAGAAAGCCGATTTCCCATGTAGTATTGTTGGTAGAATGCCATGTTGTGAGGTGTGTGTAGATTTTGAATTAATCCCATGACTTTGTGCATTTAGAGAAGCTGCTTTGGAAGCTATTGTCCACGTGCATTTTCTGAGTCCGATTTGTGAGCAAGATTCGGGATTCATGTCTGTTCTTCCAGAATTATTTACTAGGTAGTTAGGTAAATTCCAGTACAGTTTTGATCTGCATTATAGGATCACTTCAGAAGGACACTTTGTAACCCAAACACTTTGTTTGAAGCCACCTGTTGAGAGGAGAATTTGAAAGGTCTGGATCCAAGTCACAAGTCTAATGTTCTCTTCATAGATCCACATAATATCTCCTAGATCAGGAGTTATGACACTGAGGACTGAAGTGATGTCATTGACTTGATGGCCAGTAATATATACTTTGAGTAATTCCGCTGGAATGCTGTCACCTCCACTAGCTTTGTTGTTAGTGAGGCTTTCTAAAGCCCACTTGACTTCACTCTCCAGGATGTCAGGTTCGAGCTCAGTGACTGTACCACTGTGGTTATCAGGAACATTTAGATCGGCCTTATAGAGTTCCTCTGTGTATTCTTGCCACCTCTTCTGAATCTCATCTGCTTCTGTTAGGTCCTTGCCATTTTTGTCCTTTATTGTGCCTACCTTAGCATGAAATTGTCCTTTGACATCTCCAATTTTCTTGAAAAGATCTCTAGTCCTCCCCATTCTGTTGTTTTCCTCTATTTCTTTGCATTGCTCATTTAGAAAGGCCTTCCTATCTCTCCTTGCTTTTCTTGGAAATCTGCATTCAGTTGGGTATATCTTTTCCTTTCTCCCTTGCTTTTGGCTTCTCTCCTTTCCTCAGCTATTTGTAAAGCCTCGTCAGACAGCCACTTTGCCTTCTTGCATTTCTTCCTCTTTGGGATGGTTTTAGTTGCTGCCTCCTGTACAATGTTACAGACCTCCGTCCAAAGTTCTTCAGACACTCTGTCTACCAAATCTAAGCCCCTAAATCTATTTGTCACCTCCACTGTATATTCGTAGGGGATCTGATTTAGGTCATACGTGGAGGGCCTAGCGGTTTTCCCTACTTTTTTCAGTTTAAGCCTGAATTTGGCAAGAAGAAGCTGATGATCTGAGCCACAGTCAGCTCCAGGTCTTGTTTTGACTGCCTGTATGGAACTTTTCCATCTTTGGCTGCAAAGAATGTAATCAATCTGATTTCGATGTAGACCATCTGGTGAAGTCCATGTGTACAGTCGCCGTTTGTGTTGCTGGAAAAGGGTGTTTGCTATGACTAATGTGTTCTCCTGACAGAACTCTATCAGTCTTTGCCCTGCTTCATTTTGTACTCCAAGACCAAACTTGCCTGTTATTCCTCTTACCTCTTGACTGCCTACTTTAGCATTCCAATCCCCTATGATGAGAAGGACATCTTTTTTGGGTGTTAATTCTAGAAGCTGTTCTAGGTCTTCATAGAAGCGGTCAACTTCTTCCTCATCAGCACCAGTGGTTGGGGCGTAGACTTGGATTACTGTGATGTTGAAAGGTTTGCCTTGGATCCGAATGGAAATCATTCTATCATTTTTGAGGTTATACCCCAGTACTGCTGTTCTCACTCTCTTGTTCACGATGAAGGCTACTCCATTTCTTCTAAGGGATTCCTGCCCACAGTAGCAAATATAATGGTCATCTGAATTAAATTCTCCCATTCCTGTCCACTTTAGTTCACTAACTCCCAGGATGTCGATGTTCAGCCTTGACATCTCACGTTTGACCACATCTAGCTTGCCTTGATTCATAGATCTGACGTTCCAGGTTCCTATGTAGTATTGTTCTTTGCAGCATCGCACTTTCCTTTCACTTCCAGACACATCCACAGCTGAGCTTCCTTTCAGTTTTGGCCCAGCTACTTCACTCTTTCTGGAGCTACTAGTACTCGTGTTCTGCTCTTCCCCAGTAGCATAATGCCAGCAAATTTGGAAAACCCAACAGTGGCCACAAGACTGGAAAAGATCAGTTTACATTCCAATCCCAAAGAAGGGCAATGCCAAAGATTGCTCGAATTACCGCACCATTGCACTCATTTCACATGCTAGCAAGGTCATGCTCAAAATCCTACAAGCTCGGCTTCAGCAGTATGTGAATCGAGAACTACCAGATGTACAAGCTGGTTTCCGAAGAGGCAGAGGAACTAGAGATCAAATTGCCAACCTTTGCTGGATCATGGAGAAAGCAAGAGAGTTCCAGAAAAACATCTACCTCTGCTTCATTGATTATGCTAAAGCCTTTGATTGTGTGGATCACAACAAACTGTGGCAAGTTCTTGAAGAGATGGGAGTTCCAGACCACCTGATCTGCCTTCTGAGAAACCTTTATGCGGGTCAGGAAGCAACAGTTAGAACTGGACATGGAACAACCGACTGGTTTAAAATTGGGAAAGGAGTACGACAAGGCTGTATATTGTCACCCTGCTTATTTAACTTATACGCAGAGTACATCATGAGGAAGGCAGGGCTGGATGACTCACAAGCTGGAATCAAGATTGCTGGGAGAAACATCAACAACCTCAGATATGCAGACGATACCACTCTACTGGCAGAAAGTGAGGAAGACCTAAAGAACCTTTTGATGAGGGTGAAAGAGGAAAGTGCCAAAATTGGTTTGAAGCTCAACATTAAAAAGACTAAGATCATGGCAACCACTCCCATCACTTCCTGGCAAATAGAAGGGGAAGAAATGGAAGCAGTGACAGACTTTATTTTCCTGGGCTCCAAGATCACCGCAGATGGTGACTGCAGCCATGAAATTAAAAGACGTTTACTTCTTGGGAAGAAAGCTATGGTGAACCTAGATAGCTTAATCAAAAGCCGAGACATCACCCTGCCAACAAAGGTTCGCATAGTCAAAGCGATGGTTTTCCCAGTAGCCATGTATGGCTGTGAGAGCTGGACCATAAGAAAGGCAGAGCGTCGAAGAATCGATGCTTTTGAATTATGGTGCTGGAGAAGACTCTTGAGAGTCCCCTGGACTGCAAAGAGATCCAATCGGTCAATTCTCCAGGAAGTCAAGCCTGATTGCTCCCTGGAAGGACAAATGCTGAAGCTGAAGCTCCAATACTTTGGCCACCTGATGAGAAGAGAGGACTCTTTAGAAAAGACCCTCATGCTGGGAAAGATTGAAGGCAAAAGGAGAAGGGGGCGACAGAGGATGAGATGGTTAGATATTGTCACCGAAGCAATGAATATGAAATTGGGCGAACTCAGGAAGCTAGTGGAGGACAGGGAGGCCTGGCGTGCTGTGGTCCATGGGGTCGCGAAGAGTCGGACACGACTTAGCGACTGAACAACAACAATATATACTTTGACCTCTCGTAGAAACTCATTAGTTGAAAATGATGGAAGAGAAAATATTATTTTCAGGATATGAGCCCAATTAACATGCTGGGAGAGCCGAATTATCTCGCAGGCCGCACTATTGGCTGCTTTGTTTCTGCTGAATCATAATTGTGCAGCGCATCAGCTGAGAGGTGTTGCTGTCACTTCGCAGACAAGTAGTGCTGCTGAAGGGTAACCCACATGATAATTGGGCTCTCTGGCACCTCAGTAGCATCTCCCTCTCTCACACCTCTAGGTCTGTCTCTTTACCCATAGCATTCTTTGCCTTCTGAGGCCTCCTTCGGGCACCTCCCTCCCAGAGCATGAGCACAAAAGCACCGCTGCTGAAAGGGCAGTGCTGGGAGAGTCCAGTTACCACATGGGTCAGTTAAAGAGCTTCCGACGGCTTTATCTGACCCATGGGCCTTACGTTTGACATCTACGTCTACCCTAGATGGTCCTTCAGAATAAAACATGTCTCTTTTTTTAAAAAAACAACAACAAAGTGCAATACTACAAGATAAAACATCTGGAGCAGAGGATACAAAATTCTTTGCTGCACCATGGAGATGCTTTCCACAGGTGAAGGCAAAACATTGGACCAAGTCCCAGAATGTATTTTGATCCATTGTTTAAAGACGCGAGGAATGTTTTATGTTTTGAAAATATTTGGACCTTGCAGGATTGGACCAGATGTATCTAGTCTTACATCTTCTTTCCAGCAGTGGCCAGCCACATACTTCCAGGAAGCCAAGAAGCATGCCATCAAAGCAGCCTCCTTCTGTTGGAGGTTGTTGGACCCCAGCATCTGATACTTAGAGATATGGAACCTCTGAACCATGGAAGTTTCATTTACTTGCCAACAACGATTAGCCATAGCTATTAGCAATTGCCCACATAAATTAAATGGAAGCGCAGAGTAGCGCATGAGGTAAGATGGCAATCATGAATATTCTAGACCAAAGTGAAAGACAACTAGACTTCTCTGTCTCAAATTGTATTTTTCCAAACAACTTGGCTACCATCTCAAATGCTGAAGGCCCAAGCAAGCATCATTCCTGATATTTTTTTCAGCACTATTGAGAGTGCTGTGAGCAGGTTAGCTAGTGCACAGGATACTTCTCCAAGGTTTATCAGCAACAAATCTAGGCCCCTCCAAAGAACTTATAATAGGGAAGGCAACAGAGTGTGGGACAGAAAAGAGAGGAAGCAAGGGGTGAATGCACTTCTACTTTGCCATCATTGAGAATTAGACTATTTGAGGAAGTGAGAATGAAAAATAGCTGCTCCCAGTGGGTAGACTTGGTAACCAGTACACTGGTCCACACTGACGCACCTCACCAAGTCAAAGTCTAGGACTGGATTTATGACTGGCTAAAAGCCATTTGGCTAGCTGAGGTGTTTTCAGGAGCAAAAATAGCTGAGGTGTTTTCAGGAGCTGAGGTGTTTTCAGGAGCAAAAATAGCAAGTAGAGAAGTTTTCAGTTCTCCCTCCGGTCACTCCTTCATTTTACATTGCTTTACAGTTGTGTAGTGCAACTGTGGTCTAAGACACAGGTGGTGGTCTAAGACACAGGTGGTGGTGGCACCACCAAAGCATGAAGACTTCTGGGCAGTTATATGCAACTTTATTCCTCAGCATTATGTGGTTCTGCTTCAGCTACTTTGTCTAGTCTTCTGCCTCAACCTAGTAGGTTGTAATTTACATTTTAAGTCTTCGAAGAAGCCTGTATGTTCTCTGCTGTTCTGCCTTTTGCTCAGTGTTGCTTTACTGAGGAAAATTCTAATTTTCCTTTTGCCAAGGAGTGGGGCATTTATCCTATTAAAGCAATTTTTTTTTAAAAAAAATATCTTGCCACCTTTGTAAAGCAACCTCCTGAAAGGGGAGGGCGAAATGGGGAGAGGAAGAAAAGACCAAGCAAGGTCATTAACATTTGTAACACCTTCTCAGATACTACAAATCTTTTAATTCTCCTGTCAGTCATAGAGTGTAACAATCCTGTTCTAAATGGTGATAAGTATAAATCTTCTAGATTGCCTTAAACTATTGATATATCATAGATACGACTTATGTGCTTACAAACAAAGGTTTTTCCTGCTTGGCAAAAAAAAGAGACTGAAGATTTCACTTTCTGATTCAATAGGGGGAAAAAAATCTTTAAGCATAATTTGAATTGTCAAGATATGTTTACCAGTGTTGCGTCTTGCAGCATAAATATGCATAAATGAGCTAAACAAATTGGGGAACAAGACATTATCTCTGGTTTAAAAAAAACACCTCTTTTTAAAATTTGTTTCTAGTTTGTACATCTTGTATAGATTTTCGAACTATTTCCAGTGCTTTTCTTGAATTTTAAAAGTGTTAGTCTCATAGGCAAACCCTCTATCCCTCTAGTCAATTCAGGAGTAGCACTGACAGCAGCAAGGATTTCTTTGCTTTGCCAGCCATAAAGATAACGTATTGAATGGGAAGAGATGAAGGGTTTTCTTGAGGATAGTGAAGGGGTGCAGATGTTTGTGTTCTGAGCAGTCCTGTAAATAACCCCTTCCTGGGACTCTCCTTCTTGGGGAGTGAGTCAGTCTCTCTCTCTCTCTCTCTCTCTCTCTCTCTCTCTCTCTCTCTCTCTCTCTCTCTCATTGATTAATATACATAATGTACAGGTTGAATATCCCTTGTCTGGAATGCATGGGATGGGGAAGTGTCTGGATTTCGGAATAATTGCATAAACATAATCAGAAATCTCACTGTCACCCATAATCTCACTGTCACCCATTTGGGTGTCTGCTGGCCTCTTTGACATTTTTCAACAATGCCTAAACAAGAACACACAGCAGAGAATAGAATTTATAGCCTGTACTGTATTTGAGAATGAGTTTCAAGACTAGAAAGTCTTCACATGACAGTGTTCACACTTCAGAAAGACTTCTTTAAAAATCTTGGAGAAAAGTGGATTTCAGAATAGTCTGGATAAGGGGTAATCTACCTGTGAGGACCCATAGTCTATTCCCCCTGGTCCCCCTGGGACCCTAAGAGGAAGACTACAAAGAGGAAATTTAAAGAAGAGAAGACACCTGCCAGTGATTACTGGCAGTGATTACTGTTGACAGTGTTGGTCAACAGTACGTTTAGTAAATTCGTTTGTGCTGTTAGTTTTAAATTTCCAAAGGAGCAGAGAGGTAAAAACAGGGAAAGAAAGTGGAACTAACCATGCAGTAGAACTCATTTTGTTCAAAGTGAGAGCTTTCAGCAGTTTCAAAAAAGAAAGGTTATCTGAAATGAGATGGGCCAAATTTTGGCCCTGGGACCAAGGAACCACTCCACCAATCACGTGAATGATACCTTGGACTTGAACAGCAATATAGTAGTAGGGTGTTAAAAAAAATGTATTAGTAGTAGGATAGAGAGGTAAGAGATTTTGTATTAGTCAGATGAGTAAAGAAAATCCAAAATGTGACGGTTTTTCGCGCTCAGGGATGTAAAACAAATAAGTAGTAAGAAAATTTCAAATAAAAAATCTATATTCCTAATATGTATATATACATACACATACACATACACAGTTATATATATTATATATATACCCACCCCTGCCCTTGTCTCCTCCCACTAAAGCTATTTTAGCACAAGAACCTGAACAGGACTGGGATATAGTCTCCTGATACCTGAAGGGGTATACCAGATGCCTCCCCGTTTACCTGGTGGTGCTCTAGTCCAACCTTTTTCATTCCCATAAATTGCCACAATCCCACAACTGAGGTAGTTGCCACAAGGCTGAAGAACAGTGATGTAGGTAAAATTTAGTACCAGCTCCAGCCCTCTTCATAGTGAAGTGGTAATTTTGTTTTGAACAACAACAAACTATTTTAAGACAGCCCTTCAGCTTTCCTGGTCTTATTAACTACAGTGCAAGAAGCTCTTCCATCTGTTACCCAAGGATGCTGTTCAATCTGGAGAGGTTAAAGAGCTGTTGGGAAATCAGGCAATTGGATCTCTTTTTTTAAAAGAGCTTGGCACATAACTGTGTCTGCCTTTGGGACTACTTCATTAAGAGTTCATTTGTATGCAAGTGTCGTTTTCCAAGATGCATGCACATTAGGGTGATCCACCCTATCATAAACTTTGATAATGATCAGGTGGTGCAATCTGATCTGAAATTCTTTTCGATGAAGGGGTCAGGCTTCCACTTCAGTAACCCCAGCAGCTTTTCACCACCTCTTGGGTGGGCTTTTGTTATATGCACCTCAACATTAAGGGTTTTTACTTTCCCTTTGAAGCTCTAGCTTCTAAATGCAGCAGTTTATCATTGCTAGAACTCCAGGGTGTGTGTGTGTGTGTGTGTGCGTGTGTGTGTGCGTGTGTTTGTGTGTGTGTTCATTCGTTTGTGTTCTAAGGACACTTTAATTTTCTTTTATAAATTTTATCTCTCAGCATCTCTGTAGTCATTTTCTTTAGGTGTGTAACTGATATAAGGGATGTCTTCCTGTTGGTCAAGAAAACTTTGATTCAACCATTTCATAGACAGGCCTGGCTAAGGGATGGGTTAATTGAGACCAAGTAGCACTGGCAGGGCCAGCCCAGGACTTCTCGGTAGTTAAGACAATGAGCCAGATGCTGCCCTCCCCTTACCTGGTAAAAGGTTGGCCTTTGCTTTCTGAATTAGAAAAAGAAGAGGAGGACAAAGGAGAATGTGCAGGGGAAATGAGAGTGGTGAACTAGAGCACTGTGGCAAACATAAGGTCTGCGGGCCAGGTGCGGCCCCAGGAAGCTCCTTATCTGGCCCCACCTGCTGCTGAGCTGTGCTGAGCTGTCACTGCTGAAACAGCCGCTTACATTATAATTGGGCTCTCCCATATCTTGAAAATATGATCAAGATTTGTGTATTTTCTATCCTTTGCAGCTGGTGAGTTCCTAAGTGAGAAAAAGGTGCTTATATGCTTAATGACACCATTACTTCCTGCTTAACAACATCACTTCTGGCCCACAGCAGGTCTCATGAATCCTACTCAGCACTCTGTATTAAATGAGTTTGACACCCCTGAACTAGAGCATTGGGAAGAACCACCCTCTCCTCCCTTCAGCCTTTTTGGCTCCATCCCATTCTTCCTTTTCCAGTCTGAGGAGGAGGAGAAGTAGTGGACGTGGGTGAATGGATGGAAGTGAGGGCTCCTGCTAATTTATTGCTTGAGGCAACCTTCTCAGTCAGCCTCATGATTGGGCTGGCCCTGAATAATGGCCTGAGTTGCAACCTCCTGAAGATTTGATGGGTGATGGGGCAGCCATGAGTTGGAGGACTCTCTGAGAAAGTATGGTGGAGACAAAATCTCAGATAAGGCTGGATGAGAATTGGAGAGGCTGGCACTGTGGGCAGGTAGGGGAGATCTAGAGGACTTGGGCAAAGGGTCCTGGAACCTGTACCACACATAATTGCTAAGTCTCATGTTTTGACCCTGGCAGAAGAATTTTGCTTCTACTTGCACTGCAACGCTATGACTTGACAACCCTATTGAGACAATAAGAACCAGCAAGCGAAGGTTATTAACTTGAATCTCTGTCTGATTTTTGACTTCAGATTTCTAGAACATTGTATTTATGTAGTGTTTTTTGACTGTTCAAAGTATGTCCTAACAACTTGTTGGGAACATTGTAAGTCAGGGATAATTAATTAATACCTTCATGTTATAGATGAGTACTGGAAAGAGACAAAGAGGAAGACCAAAGAAAAGATGACATCCTAGAGCAGCAGTTCCCAAATAGTGGGTTATGGACCCTATTTTTGTTGGGTTGCAAAACTGACAGGGCAGATGAGGCTATTTGCAGCAAGGGTTTGCTACTTGGGAGAGCACTAATCACGAATCACTATTATCGCCACAGACGCTTGAAAGGCTGCTAAAGTTTTAGGTGGGTCCCAATGCTAAAGAGTATGGGAAACACTGTCCTAGAGTAGTGCTTCCCAATCTGTAGGTCATGACCCACCATTGGGATGTAGGACTGAACCATTCCCGTTTAAGGGGAATGGCCCAGCTATGGGCGTCCTGACAGCCCACTGCGATCGCGGCACTATGGAACACCCAAGGGCTTTAGCGCTTACCTGGGGGTTGCACTGAGGTCCGAGGGGGTCTGGGAGGTAAGCAGCCTCCTCTGCTGGCCTGCCCAAAGCAGAATAACATCCTGTTTTGTACATTATGAGCACTTCCTCCATTGGGGAGGCCCGCAGAGGAATCTGCGCGTCTCCTAGACCCCCTTGGACCTGAACTTGACCCCCATGTAAGCACTAAAACCCCTGGGTGTCCCATGGTGCTGCTATTGCAAAGACGCCATCGGGACACCCCTGCAACCCTAGGCCCCACCCCTACAATTACTTAGGAAGTTCCCAGTGTATAATAGGACTTTGGGAACTGCTGTCCTAGAGGATTTCAAATATGCAAAATCTGGTTTACCAACTGCCATGTGACTTTGTCAATCTCATGTGGCTTGATATCGAGGACGCTGCTATGTTTTCTCAATGGGAACTTGTTTCATAACATGGCCATCGCCACCACTCGAAGAGGGGAGGGGGAGAGAGAGATTGTAAATGGGAGGAATTAAGCTGGGGGTGGATGGCTTGCCTGAGATCACCTCCTGTCCTTTGAATCTCACCTAATGAGATGATTGATAAGGAACATTTTGTACAGCATTTTGATTATGCAGTGGGCTTCACATGTATTATCCTGATATAATCCTTGCAACAACCCTGTAAATGATATAGCAATGAGTACGAAAATGAGTTACAAATCAGGATTGCCCCGGTTAGTATCTCACCATTTCAACAAATTCATAAAGTGGACTCATGTAACCTATTCCCCCTCGGTCTCAGCTCACCAGCTAGAGCATATATAATATGAGAGTATAATATTTCTCTCTCTCTCTCTCTCTCTCTCTCTCTCTCTCTCTCTCTCTAGTATATATAGAGTATAATATTACTTTCCTTACAGGATTGTTGTAGAAATTATATCAAAAGAATCCATGTGAAGTGCTTTGCATGCTCAAAGTGCGATAGAAATGCTAAATATTTATTATAAGGTAAGTACACATGCCATAAGTGGAAGGCACAGCATTGCTTGTAAGCTCCTAAGTGTTTTGCTTTTTTAAAAACTACTACTACAAAATCACAAATTTTTATAAAAAGGCTTTGCGTTTGAGAAATGACTCCCTTTCTTGTTGCAGACTTTGCTTCAGATTTGTGGCGTGGTCGCAGTAGCCGTTGCAGTGATTCCGTGGATTCTCATCCCTTTAGTTCCACTTCTCATTCTTTTCATCTTTCTACGTCGGTATTTCTTGGCTACATCAAGAGATATTAAACGTCTGGAATCTACAAGTAATGTGGTTTTGATATGCCTTGATTTTAAGATTTGGTTAGAATTTAGTATCTTGCGATGTTAACATATTACAGTTAAATGCAGGGGCTGTATTAGTTCCTCTCATTCTTTGCAAACTGTGTCTTCACGTCTTTGAAGCCATGATCATCATATTTTCATTGTTCCAGCAACAACAGCATGTGTTAGTCATTTAAAATTCTGCTGTAGAGGATAGTGCAAACATAATGCTGTTGATCTCTCAGCGATTGATCCATTCAGATGCAGGCAAAGCCAGGATTCAATCCGTAGTTTGGAGGATATGTCCTTCCTTTTCCCTTCTAAATGTGAGGAATGATTGTGCTTTCATCTGTGGTTTAGAAGGAACTGGGATAAGCTATGACATCTCAACCTGCCACTTTTGGCTTGAGTCACCTTAGTTCATGTTAACCAGTATAGGCACAGGTATAAAGTCAATCTTTGTTTCAGATCCTAGTTTATTTTAAAACTGTGGTTAGAATAAGACAGGATTGATGGGTTCAGACATCACAGCGAATCCTAGCTTTCTTTAAATCATGATTGTGAGTAGAATGATGTAGGAAAGGGAGGGAGGGGGAGAGGACACTTTGCATTCTTAAAACTACGGGACATTGCATGAATGTAGGATTGAATCCAGGATTTGAAACTAGGGTTTGATGGCTTTTAGATTCTGGCTAACATCAGCAATACTTGGCATTGATGCAATTTAATGTTAACTCATTGTCAAAGTCAATAAGCAAGGAAGGAACCCCAAAACCTCTTCCCAATCTCTGAACCACAGTTAAAAATTTGATAGCTAGCTTATGCTGTACTGGGCCCACAAGTAGGAGAGAAGACTGCTTTTTTAAAATGTGACACAGTTTGGTTATCCTTGAGCAAAGATTTCAGTTCAATTGTTCCGTGTCTGATTTTTTTTTTTTTAAGTATTCACTACACTACAATGGCTGATAGATGTTCAAAGGGTTAGTTGGACCAGTGCTTTCTTAGGTTAAAGTGAAAACCCCATGAGGACCTTATAGCCTTGGAGATAGAAACATATTGCACAGGCTCTGAAGAGCTTGTTAATAAGAATGTGATTGGTGTGACCTTGAAGAAAAACTCACTGTTTGAAAATTGAGTAAAAAGTATCATGCATATATTCAGAAAACTAGTAGTAGGCATATGTGTCAATGTAGCCAGATGGTACTCCAGAGATATGATATTCCCTTACCCTCCATCTTGCAGCTCGAAGCCCAGTGTTCTCTCATTTGTCGTCATCCCTTCAGGGGCTTTGGACTATTCGGGCTTTTAACGCAGAGCAGCGATTCCAAGAATTATTTGATGCTCACCAAGATCTTCACTCAGGTTTGTAAATATTTACGTCTTAAACAGCTGATGGTGCCAGTTTAGCATTTTTTAATGTCAGAGCTTCTCCAGACTATATCACTTCAAGATGCAGGTGGAGATATAGATGCTGAAAGTCCCCCAAATTCAAGTGGGTGGTTATACCTTGCTGATGGGACTTCCAAGGGACTTCACAACTCATCTGCAGCCTGAGACTAATGGTCGCTGCTGCCACCACCCAAAACAGAAAGGGCCATCTTGGGGAACACTCCCAGAATAACAGAATAACTCCTTCAAAAGCCAGGCAGGAGTTGGGGGGGGGAATTCCTGGAGAGAAAGGGTAACCAGCAACTCCCAAGTGAACTGAGACCAAGCAGGTAAAACAGTACAATAAAAAGAGTTTATTAAAGAATAAAAGCTTCCAAAAGAACAGAGAAGAGACACGAATGACAAACAAGATGCATTGATTATGTTTTACTCCTTGGATTGGTTACTAATGGTCACCTAAGCCTCTTGATTTTTCCATTCTGCGGGGCTTCATAGCCCAATAACCTGGTTCACAGCCAGGTTTTTTGTTTACTGGTCAGTGGTAGAAGAAAGGGAAGGCCAGCAACAGCAAAGGAAAAATAGCAGCTCTGAAACGATGCAGTGCATCTTCAGGGTGCTAATTTAATACAGGAGCCTCTTTAGATGATAAAACAGGTGGAAAATATAGTGGAAAATCAGGGATTTTCACCACAACCTTGCTCAGTATTTCACAGGGTTCTCATGGGAATTGTTGCACCATCAGGGACCCAAAAGATACACATACATGTACTTATTGATATTGTTACTTTTTTGTACATATTAAAAATCACCACCCCATTTCTCTCTCTTGTTAGAGGCTTGGTTCTTATTTTTGACTACTTCTCGTTGGTTTGCTGTACGCCTGGATGCCCTTTGTGCCCTTTTTGTGGTGGTGACTGCCTTTGCTTGTTTGCTCCTTGCTCATAGTAAGTAGACCTCCTGTTTTATAATTAGATTGTGCATTATCATTCTTTTCTAATTGTTTCCAGGCTGACAACTGGGTGGATTGCTCTTTTAGCTCTTGATCAGGCTGACAACAGGGTGGATTATTATTCTTTGAGATCTTGGTCTCTCCCTCAGCCTTACAGAAACAAAACCCCTTCAGATGCCAAGGGTCATGACCTATATCGCAAACCATTCGCAATTGTTTCTCATAAAACAGTGGTCACAATAATCCCATGAATTCCCTTCATCTGTACTTACAAGTCAAACATCTGTAGTCAAGCATCATTCTTGTTCAAGAGAGTTAAGGTTTATCGTAATATTATTGTAAGTCAGGGGTCTCCACACTATCACCCAGAGACCACATCCGGCCCTCCACAAGATTTTATCCGGCCCACAACTTCCTTTTTTTGGTCAGAGCATTTGCTAATATTTGACATTTTTACTCATTATTTATCATTTCTCAGTTTAAGCATGGCATTGTTTCTTTGTAACTGTCACATTTCTCTTTTGTTCTGAATCATATGCTGATTCAAAAAAAAAAGATTCAAGGAAAATGTATTCATTCATTTAAATTTCATTTATAAAACTGATTTTTTTTGGCCTGCGAAAATGTGTAAAATATATGATTAGGTCCTCATACTGAAAAGTTTGGAGATTCCTGTTGTAAGTGGAAACTCAAATTTACTGTTTTCTGGGTTGCTTTTGTGTGTAAAACTTAATAAGCCCCCTTATACTTCTCACATCCACATAATAAACACATTCACACTATTCACACTCAATATACTCATTCACATGCACCGTTCACACATGTTGCTTATGCACAATCTTAATGGTTGACCTATACTTGGGTTGTGCTACCATATTATCTAGCTATTAAACTTGTTCTTCTCAATATCACTCAAATCCATCTGTTCTGAGAGATCTTGTTGTAGTCAGCTGAAGCTAGAGCTCTCACAACTACAACTCTCAAGGCTTTAAATGCAATAATCAATTTACCTCAGTTTTGTTGAAGTATATCTGATTCTTGATGGTAAACTGGTTAAACTTAAACTGGTACTTTCCTCATTGTGTTCTATACCTTGATACTCCATTAAACTCATAGCAACTACAATGAGCACCGTAAGATTATCTTAACGCTGAATTGAATTTCATGCCTATATTTTACAAGAGTACTGTAAGAGTTCTTAACTGTGTGGCATAATTTTCAAGTTTAGCATTAACAGTTTTGTAGAAATCATATTATTAAGCATTTATGCAAAAGATATAATAAGTTTTAAAAATTAAGACTCTTCTATAAAGTCCTGAAACTTCCTCTTCTCTTTCATCTTATAGCACTGGATGCAGGCCAAGTTGGTCTTGCTTTGTCCTATGCAATCACTCTCATGGGAATGTTTCAGTGGGGAGTTCGGCAGAGTGCTGAAGTTGAAAATTTGGTAATGTGCATATGTTCATTTTAAAGCTTTCCTGTGTTGTAGCCTGAAAACTGTTTTTGTGGCCTGCCAAGTGTAGCTTGGGCAATGTAGTTATAAGAGTTCTTTCCACAGGACTTTTGTCTGCAAATTTTTCTGAAAGTTCATGGAAATTTGAAAGCGCATAATTTCATAAAATATGAAAGTGTGCATTCAGGTTTTAGAAACAGTCAGCTGATCACTGCATCTTACAGTGCAACAGTCTGTACTGTCAGCTTTTATTCCCTCTGGCCACAGTGAAATTCATGACCTGCACTATAAACCTAAACTTTCCTGGGAATTACTTCTGAATATACATGCATAGGATTGTTCTGTTACTAGTGGATAGTTTATTAAGCTGTACAGGGGGGCCGTGTTATCTGTCATCTGCGGATTTCACTATCTACTGCTCTGCCAACCCTCCGAACCTGACCCGGAGGCTTTCTGAAGCCGCGGAGTATCCGCGCACATCAGTCTGTGGCCCCTGTGGCTTCAGAATGAAGAACAGTTGAGAACTATGTGGAGGCTCTTGATGAAGGGAACCAACACTGGACCCCTCCATTTGTTCTCCTCATCCTAGGGAAGATTCCAGTCATGCTGGACTTTCAATGAGTGAATGCCCCATACATTAGCAAAGGACCATACTGCATGGAAATCCCATGTGACCGAGTGGGTGGGATATATACATATACTGTACTGCACACTTTCTATATTAGAATATTACTGAAAAAATGTCAATATATGCCTTTCTGTTTTCAGTCAGTTGTCCTTTACTACCTGGCATGCTCCCCACCTAGTAATTCTTGTGTTGAATATTTTTATCAGTGTTGTAAGCATATTGTTCTTATCTTGCAGAATACTTACTGATATCGATAAGTCTGTAATTGACAGCAGCCTTGTAGATTGAATTATTGCTTTAATCCATAAGCAATATACTGGGTGTCCACAAAGTCTCTTTACAATTTCAAAGTTGTATTACAAAAACAAATGAAGAGATACATGTAAGGAAAGTATACAATATTAGGAGTATATATTGAAGTTTATTTTTCATCAATTAATAAACCTCTGTATGTGCACCATTGGTTGCACACAGCACATCAAGGCGATAATCGATTTCCTGCCATGTTCGCTGTAGCATAGTCTCATCAATGGTGGCAACGGCCAGTAATGTCCCGTGTCTTTGTTCTGTACACGATGTCTGTAACGTAGCCCCACAGAAAGAAATCTAGGGGCATGATATCATTAACACATCTCATCATTTGCATTTTTTGTGATTTTTTGCAATTGTAAAGAGACTTTGTGGACACCCTGTATAGTTGTTAGAAAGCAACTGACATTGACATTGTCAGTCTAAGCCATAAGTCACTCTGTAGCCATGTAAAGCAGGAATCGAACTGAAACCAAGAAGATCCAGTTGAGGCCCCAGCTAAGCAGGACATTCAGGACTAAGGGCCCAGTGCAGAGCCCCTTATTGCTGGCAGTCCATATATAATGCTGACTAAAAGTGTTGCAAATGTGCTGTTTGACACCGCATAAGAAACCACTGCTTGCCCTGGGCTGGTGCTAATTAGCTCCTGCAGCACCAACCAACAATAAGGAGATTTGGAGGCAGTGAGTGGGTGGAACAAGGTTTGAGGAGGGGAGGATCGGGCCCAGGAGTGGATGGCAACAGCTTCTGCCACTTCATTCTGAACCCCTTTCGGAGTCAGTCAGCCTGAGAAGAGCCTCCTCGACTTGGCACCCATTCATTGCTGAGGAGACCCATTGCCGCAGGATGGTAGAAGGGAGCAAATACAAAAGAGACCTCTGGTGGTATCCTGGCAGGGCAAGGATCCAGCAGTTGCCATTTTAGTGCTTCTGGAGCCCTGGGCACTGCCAGGCTCAAGAGCGGGCTGTAATTACCCTGGTTAGATATCTGTAACAGGAGGGTAATATTGAACTGGAAAGAAGCTACTGCTCTGATTCCTGATTTGGGTAGATTTTAAATTGTAGTCAATTAAAAAGTAGCACTTGCCTTTAGGGTTCACAGCACCCTTCCATGGTCCATTTGTGAAATCTAGAAAAAGTTTTTGGATGGAAGGGTGAAAGTCTTTGTGAAGCTGTTCACTGTTCTGCCATCGTAGAGATAGACCTGGTGGTAGTTGATAGGCTAGATTATTGAGTGAAGAAAAAATGGGGAAATGGATGAGAAAATGCATTGGGTTGAAAGAGATCCTGGTAATTTTGAATCCAGTGGTGGAGAACTGGAAAAAAAATTTCTCAACTCTTGTAGGTGCAGTGTTGCTGATGTCAGTAAATGTATATGCTCTTTTGCCAGATGATATCTGTTGAGCGAGTAATAGAATACACAGAACTTGAGAGGGAAGCACCTTGGGAGTCAGACAAGCGTCCACCTCCGGAGTGGCCTAGTGAAGGTGTTGTTGCATTTGAAAACATGAGCTTCGCTTACAGTGCAGATGGGCCTCTAGTGCTAAAACATTTATCTGCCGTAATCAAATCAAAAGAGAAGGTATGTACTTGCATTCTTTCTTGTGTCATTGAGCCAAAATGAATTTTGTGGGTCTTGTGATCAGACTTTTCAGCAGCTCTATACCTTTGACTTTCTGTGTACTTTCTGTGATCATTGTTCCCATGTTTCTAAAATGCTTTCTTCTCAGTTCTCAGTTGAATTCATAAAAAGAATACATTTCCCGTCTAAGAAATCCAATGTGTCTTTATTGCACAGAAATGACTTCATGGGAAAAAGATGGGTGGGAGTTGAAGCTCTTGAGGTTTTATATGGTATGTCTGTTTATCTCTTTCATACTTCTACTTGCCTTTGGGCCAGCTCTCTTGCAGTGGTAATAAGCCTGTCTAATAGTGGATAAGAAGATTTACATTTCACGGGAAGAAACAAACAAAATAAAATATGAGAACTAAGAGAGAAAATATGTTGCTCAGACAGTAGTTTGATGCTCCTGAATATTTTTTTATTTGCTTTGGATTTATTTTACCTGCTTTTCTTGCTGGAGTGATACTGCTATTGGCTGTGTTGTTGTAAAGTGCGTTTGCACCCACCTAAGCATTTCCTAATTCCTAGCAGAGGTAGGGTCACTTTTTAAAAGGAAAGTGACCCTACCTCTGCTAGGAATTAGGAAATGCTTAGGTGGGCGCAAACGCACTTTACAACAACACAGCCAATAGCAGTGTCACTCCTGCAAGAAAAGCAGGTAAAATAAATCCAAATAAAAAAATATTCAGGAGCATCAAACTTGCATTTGCATTCCACGCTTATCCTCATCTGCACAGAAGCCTTTCCTGTGATCAAGCTTATAATCATGGGGGAAAAAGATTGTTCTTATTTTCAAGGCCCTTTGTTTGGTCTAGTAAATTACATGCATTTGGAAAAATATAATGTGAAAGCATGTATTTGGCTATAGTGTTACCATTCTGCTCTGGCAAAATTGATGCATGTACAAATACATTACGTCAGTAATGGCAAGCCTATGACCCGTGTGTCAAGGGTGACACACCAGTGTTCATCAACACCTGACAAAAACTGAGGGTTTTTTAATTCATTTTTTATTTTTTGCAATTATCTGTTTGTTTATAGAATATATAGCACCCCATGTGATCGGACTGTGTTTTTTGTTTAAATAAATGAATATAAAGAACTGTTTCTCTTTCGTTTGGGAGGGGGAATCAAGTTAAATATTTTCCAAAGTTTTGACACAACGAGCCCAAAAGTTTTTCCATCACTGTTAGGTTGTTGTTTTTAAAATAAGAATTACTATTTTTGTGAATGCTAGAAAAGCCAGGGTAAGTTAATTTTAAAAAAAAATTACTGCCAGTGTAATAAAAAAAAGCCCCAAATGCCTCATAGAGGGGATATTGCCACCTTTTGATCATTTTATTTGTCCCTTTCTATATGTTCTGCAGGAGTGTTTTTTTAAATATATGAAGTCAATGGCGAACATAATCTCATCTACCTACTATATAGTTAGACAATTTAGGGAGAACACAAGAACTTTACATTGTCTACCTCTTTCAAAAGTATTATTCCATAGTTAGTGCATTTAGCTCATTGTCCCTAGGAGCTGGTGATTTCTGATGGTCTTATGTATTTTAACTATCAAGTAATAACTACTGTTCTAATGTATGCTGGTGGAGTTTACCTATAACTACATTTTCATTAAGCCATTCATTCCTGTGGGTCTTCACAGTGATTTCATGGCTCCATACAAAAATCTGAGGCCTGCTTATTTTTTGTCAAGAGCCATCTTGTGGTCTTTGACTTACAGAAATACAAAGTATTGTAGCACTTCGTGGGCTCAGACCGATAACCTTTACACCAGCAGTTCCCAAACATACCACTATTACGGAGTTCTTCTTTCCCGGCACCCTGTCTCAGCAATACCACCATGTTGGATCTCATGAGCTCTCATGTGATCCAAAATGGCAGTGCTGGAAGAGCCGGGAAGAAGAGACCACCAGGGACATTCCATGGTTAGTGCCTACCTTGGCACGCAATTTGGGAACCACTGCTTTGCGCAATACTGACACCTGTGGGCCTACTGACCTTGCAGTGGGGGCTTAAGACTTCTTTATTGTGGCTTATTTTCTCTAAATTGGCTAATCTAAGTTGCTCTCTGTTTTGGTTTTTTGCTCTGTATATTTTTCATTGCATTTATTGGTAGTTTGATTGGTTTTAGATATTGATTGTCGAGCACTTTGATTTTTGGGGGTTGTTTAAATAGGAAAGGCAGATGTAAGTGTTTTAAAATAAAATTCAGGTACATTTCCTGTGTCCATCTTCATACTAGCAAGATAAATTGTGTAGATTTTCAAATGAATAGAATTCTCAGGCTATATAATGGTAGATTGCAACCCCTCAACTCACACCCCCAAATCCAGCCTTAATGTGCTCGTGTGCCCATATAATAGGTCAATCCTTTTCAAAAATAAAATTTATAAAAGGAACAAAAAAAAAAGAGTTGTACTGTCCTAAATTCTGTGTTGCTGTTCACAGCTTGTAGTCTCTTCACCCGAAAAGATAAACCATTTTTTGTCATGCTCAGTGTATTCCTTTTCATTGGATGCCAGCCTAAACGAAGAATTTTTGACAATGAACCAAGCAGCTGCATTTTTATTTTAAGTATCAGTTTTTATGAAGTCCTTTTATGCTGCTAATGCTCTACTGTACATCAGTGACATCAGAGGAAGCACTTGAACTCTTTTGTTCTTATACCAAACTCTGCATAGTTGCTTGTGCATTTTTTTCCATTTTTTCATAGAGCTTTTAAATTCGCAGAGTGTAATTCTGAGGGAAATCACTCCAGTAAGCATTCTTTCAAAAATCCTTGTTACCCACCCTCCTCAACGCTCTGTTGTTTCTGTGAAGGGACTAGTTTAGGTCTACCCAGTCAATAGCAGGACTAGAAATGGGGCCTGTGCTGTTATAGTGGCCTTAGAATCTGGAATTAAATGAGCTTGCATTCTGACTCGGTAGTCCTGGGCTAATATCATTTTAGCCTCAGTTCCCCATTTTCATAATGGAAAAACCAGTGATCTACCCATTAGATTTGCTCAGGGGTTAGATAAAAAAAGGAAATGTTATTCCTATCCCAAAGAAAATGTTAATAACATTTTATAACCCACCCCATCCCTTAAGGGTTAGGATAGGCAACAATAAATTTATATTTGAAACAAATATAAAATTGCATTAAAATTTCAGATCAATCTAAACAGCTGAGACAAGACAGTTGTGCCTTAAGGGATAGAGTGGAAATCTTAATAAAGGAAATAGATTCTAACGTCTTAGATCTTATTAAGAGAGAGCTTTTGTTTTATCCATTTCACATAGGAAGGAAACAAGCTGAAATCTTTAAGCCTAGTAATGGTGCTATATCACTCAGGTGTGTTCAGATATTCCTGGGCCAAGACTGTTGTTTAAACAATCTTTTATTTACAATGATGTGATTTTTGTTGCCTTTATGTTCTAATATGTGCCTTGTAAATCTCTCCTAAAAGACTAAAATGTGCAAGGCAATTAGGAGCTTTAGAACAACACTCTGTTCATCAATCCTGGCTTCATCCATTGTATATGTGTCTTTTTCTCCAGGTTGGAATTGTGGGAAGAACAGGAGCAGGAAAGAGCTCTCTAATAGCTGCTCTTTTCCGGTTGGCTGAACCCCAAGGAAGAATTTGGATTGATAAGTATTTGACATCACAACTAGGGCTTCACGACTTGAGGAAGAAAATTTCAATCATACCTCAGGTACAGTCTACTTTGTGTATCAGTACATTCTAGAGGTCTAGTGCTCCCCAGAAACCTTACATTTATAATGGTTTCTTTATCTTTATTCTACACCCTGTTTGTACTATTCAGGAAACTTTTATATTTTCATGTGCCTTTTTTCTTCATTTTTGTGTATCTTAATCCTCTTTTTTCTTAACATTGACCAAAAAATGAAGTTAAATTGTTATGACTATTTTAGCAGTTTCATTATCTGCGTTTTTCTCATGCCCAAACAGTTTTTCATTTTGGGCATTAGTTATCACCACAGATGGCATTTATTTTGCAGCCTAACTAAGGAAGGTGTTCAGCAAGAAGGATACAAAGGCGACAGTCCAATCCTAAGCAGCGCCAACATAATAAGCCCAAAATAGGGCCATATCCTAAGCCCAGCATGAGGCAGCAGCAGCTCAGTGCAGGGTAAGCACATTATTAGTGCTTGAACCAGAAACATAGGGTATAGTTGTACAGAAGACTGCGCATGTGACCACATGCAGTTCATTTTCCTCAATAGTGAATATCCTTGGAGAAGGACTATAAGGCTGAAGGTTTGCCTTCCAACAGTATGTCTCATTTTAGAAAATAAATGCTAGATTAAGGAGGCAGGAAGCAGGATGGAGAGGGACAAAGTAGGGTGCTGAGGACCATCAGAACATAAAAAGAGCCGCACTGGATCAGTCCAAAAGGCGTATTTTGTCCAGCTTCCTGTATCTCACAGTGGCCCACCAGATGCCTCAGGGAGCACATTCGACAACTAGATACTGCATCTCTTGCCACTCCCTTGCATCTGGAACTGACCAAGAACTGAGGAGTGAAGTGTACAAGACACAAGGAAAAGAGGAACTTTCAAGTCAGTGGTTCCCAACTTTTTTTTTGTAACTGGACCCCCTTTTTGGGCACAGCAACCTATTGGTACCCCCTGACACCTAGGGATGGAAGTGATGTCATTAAGCAGGAACTGAAGTCATTGTTTTTAATAAACCACACTTTTTGAAAGTTGAAAGAACTTCACAACCTTCTTAGAATGTTCTGAATGCTATGTTATCTAAGTGATATTTGAGTTTTGCGTTCACTGATTCGTTCAACACTGAGAACAGCGTTGCACAGAATGCATTGTGACTTCTCTATGCCATTGTTGATCAAGGTAGTAAAGCCAAATTTTAGAGAATCTTCAGAATATTTGTTCTTCCCCATGGGCTGAGACTCACCTAGGTGTGCACATGGAAGTTGTGACATGCCAGCTTGGAAAGAGATCCAGGAGAGACTTCGTCACACACACCAAGACAAGCCCATAGCAAGGCTAATTTGCTTTGCAGCCACAAGCGTTGAGGAAGTGGCAGTTTAATTGTGAAGCCTTTTATGAAGCTTCCAAGACACCTGTCCAGCTTTTTAAGGTGGCTGCCCCATGCTCTTCACGACCCCCTGAAGATCAGCTTGTTTACCTCCTTGGGGGTCCCAATCCCCACATTGGGAACCACTGTTTTTAAGAAGTGAACTTGAAAAGTGAAAACAGTCCTTTCTTAAGGGCCTAGGGGCAGAATGGCCTGAGTATTATGGGCAGCAAGAGCTGTGAACAAGGCCAGGCTAAAAGCAGGTGTCTGGGTTATTTGTATGTTCTTTATGATGAATTAATTGCCACATTCTCCCCAGAAAAATCCACACTTTAGTACATCCTCATTTTGCTGTGGCTGTTAGTTTCTTGTGACTGGGAATCTGCACGTTAGACTGATTTATGTGATGTGTGAAAGTAGACTTTTTTTATTGAGCCATAGGTTACAGGCCAGGGTGTATGTGTGTCGCAGTAATTACCTTTATTTGGCTTTTTTTTGCCATTGTGTTTTAAAAAAAAGCTATGATAAAAAGTTTAGAAAGCGGAATGGCTCTCTAAAAGCCCTCTTTGGCTTATCCTTCTTTCCTCTTTGTTCAGAAACAAGGCAGAGAGGTAGGTATGCCATTACTAGCAAATAAATACAATTGGATTGCAGCCTAATGCAGCCTTCTTTTTTGTTTCTGAACACTGAAGGCTTCATTAATGCACAGTAGTGCTACTGAGTGAAGTTGGTGACCTTTTTGTGTCTAAAAGGGACTTTACATGGACTTAAATTCTTCTGTCTTTGTGTTTGCACAATGTTCTTTTCTCTTGAAAATGGACGATCATCAGTTCATTCAATGACTCCAGAGTTTTGAAAGCCTTTTTCCAGGCTATTTCAGGTGGGAGTTACATAGCAAAATACCAATCCCTGTTTAGCAAAATACATATCTGAGAGGTAGGAAGTCCAATGAAGTGTATTCAGTTTTCAATCCCTTGAGATATTTATTGTTATGTACATTATTGATGCATGAGCTTCCTGGTATGGTGTAATTAGTTTGACCCAAAAAAGTGCATGTGCTCCTAGTTTGCCAGTTCTAAGTAAGATTTTAGTCAAAAATCCCTTGAGGGATTTACTTTCTAAAAGCTAGCAGGTACAATTACTTTGCAGGTGAAAAGAGGCTTGTTTTTCCACTCTCTAGAGGGCATGAAAGCAAGTAACCATTACATGTTTTGGATTTGAAAGATGGTGAGAATGTTTAACCAGGTGTTTAGGCGCTATTTTGCTGTATATTAATGCAATATTGCTTTTTTTCTGAAAAGTAATATGTATAAAATGATGTTTCTGTTGGACCTGATTCTTGATAAGGTTATGTCTGCACAGGGCGCTTGGGTCCATAAGTATGTGTTTTTGAAAGAAAAAACCTGCAGTGGGCATGTGGTGGGCATAATCTGGAGGGGATTTGGAGCGAGGTGTCATCAATGTATCAATGAAGCCCAAACTTATTCCCTCTTTTCAGAAGATCCAGGCGGTGCAGTGGAAGTGCCAAGCAGGTGCTTGGAGCCACTGACGGGCTAGATGAGGGTTAATGAACTGCAGTCCAGTTCAGACAAGAAGGAGGTCCTGTTGGTGGCTCACTCAACTGACCAAGGATGTGGTGTGCGACCTGGTCTGGATGGAGATACAGTTTTCATTTTAAGGAAGGTGCAGCTGGGGGTCCTGTAAGTTCTGGCTCTTAGTTTGCTACCCATGTGGTCACCACAGTGCCTTTTGCAAGCTTAGACTGGGATGCTAGCTACAGCCATACCTGCATAGAGAGGTAGCTTTGGCTGTTATGCTCTAATCGGATTCCAGTTTTGATTACTGCAGTGCTTTATACATGGTTTATAGCAAATGGCATCCTGTCAAGTTTCTGTTCCTTGAGCAGTGCAGCCACTAGCTTTTTCTTCCCAAGCGCCTTGCCATATGACATGAAAACCATCTTGTTCTTACCCATGAACACGTTAAAAGGAGCATTAGGTTGAAAGGTGCCTTCCTTGCAGAGGCACATTCTGAGGACTAAATTTCAGCAGCAGTCCCTATTTAATTTGCTTCATTCTGTTGCTGTGGCATTCAAATTTTATTGCCTTTAGGAAACACTTCCCACCTCAATGTTCTTGCTGTAGCACTCTTGAACATTTGCCATGAACTGTGTGCATGAAAGGATTTGGGGGTATGTATGTACTGGTGCCCAGAAAGACCTATTATACTTCCCTGTTGTCCTGCAGTGAATCTTGGAACAAACCAAATATATTGCCATCTCCTAGACTTTTCCCTTTGCGTTCAGTAGCTTAGCATGTAGAAAATTAAAAAAAAATTTCTGGCACAAAGATAAAAATGAGAAAAAGCTTCATTTCTGTGAGTCACGCTGCTGCAATAAGGCCAGTAAAAAATGGAAGTTCTATCTGCAAAAATCTCAGTGTCTACATACAATATTTCAGTGGAAAATTGGTAATGATTGACAAGATGCCTTTCAAAAAAGCATGTCCACCAAGGGCGTAACTAAAGATGTGCAGGGGGTGCAGTTGCACCAGGCAACAAGCTGAGCTTCACACTAGTAGCCAAAATTCTGAAAACCTTGTTGGGTATGAATAATACCATCACATGTTAAATCATTGGATATGTAATACAATGCAGAATGCAATGAAACAAACCAGAGTTTCGTATCTTTACTATGTCAAAAGTTATGACCAAAAAAACAGAAAACAAAAATACAACTGTCATGTAAAAAATGCTGGCTTAGTTAACTTTTAAAGTGGTCATAAGAACGGGAAAAATCTGAGAAAGGTTTTTCTTTCATAAGAAAGGGAAAAATCCGACACCACTCCGAGCTCCTTGAAAGAAGGATAGTATAAAAATGTGAAAAATAAGAATGAGTGAGAGATTGAATGAAAATTTTGTCATATGGGGGATGTTAAAAATTTATGGGTCCCATATGTCAAATGACCTAGCTATGCCACAGTTCAGGGGTGACTGCAGGCTTGGGAAGCAGCAGGAGGGGGCACACTGCTGGTTGGAGGATGCGGCCCCCTATTTTTCATCTTTTTAAAAAAAAGCCCAAGTGTGCTCTCACTTTCTGTTGTGATGTCACTTCCAGGGCATCATTTTGCTCCTCAACACTGGGCCACACTTTCATTAACTACTCCACTGATGTCAACTATTACTTTCAAGGAAGCATATCCACTATTATGCATCTTCTCTTCAAGGAACCCTGATAAGTTGTGTCACGGGGCCGAGAGTTGATGCAGGAGCCGGCCCTGTTGAACAGGCAGTGCCAGGTGGCAATTACCACCGTCCAGGTGGGGATAAAAGGGAGGAGGGAGGACGGAGCGGGGTGGCATGTCTTGGGGCGGACTCCAGCAGAACCCCGTGCCCATGGGGAGAAGCACTTGGGCAACTCAACCACCTGTAGAAGAGCCCACCGGCCTGCACCCTACCTCGACATGTGTGCCGCCACTTGACTTCACAATGGTAAACTGAGCCCGCCCCCCTGACCAGCCGTGAGTAGGCCAGCAGCCCAAGGATACCCTGATCCCTCCTTTGCCCAGGAGGGCTGGACTTTGTGTTGCATTCCTCATTCCCTTGCCGGAGTTGGGGGAGGGGTTGTTATCACCGAGGAGTTTTGTTGGGACACACGGGGGAGGAAGGAGATTGTGTTCAGGAATAAATGATAGTTGTAGACGTTCCAGTCTCTTGGTCGTTGCTGCACGCCGCCCCCACTGCTTATTCACAGTCGACCCTTTTGCCACCCCCCTCCTGGATGGGGCAGGGGCGTCGCGGAGGTCTACAGATGTCACAAGTTGTTAAGGAGCTTTAGCATTCTCCAGAACACATGAGTTGGAATCAGGAAGTGAAAAGTAGCGCCAACATGCAAGCGGAAAAGGAAAAGGAGCATATAAACTCATGAAAGCATTCCTGGTTGCCAATCTGTGTTTTGATGAATTGACTGTTTAATCTGCTCTGGATTTGCAGGTCATTTCTGACCTGGATTGTGAAATAATGCTGCTTAAACTTCTAATCGGTTCTTTGGATATGGTTGTATACATCTTGTATTTTTCTCCATAATTCTTTTGAGATGCAGCAATATCTGTTTCCCTGACTACAGTTTACAGTTATTTACAGGTTTCATTTATTAACTTCCTCTCATGAAACAGGCAATTTTAATATAGCAATCTGTGTCAGAAATGGTAATTAAAATTTATCCTTATCTGCTGTTGCAGTACATGTGTGCTGTTGTAATTTTATAACAGTTATGAAGATTTTATGAATTCAAATTTCCCATTTTGCTGGCCTATAAAAATAGATTGAAATGGAAAATAATCCTAACAATAATTTCAAAATGCAGCCAATAGCATAAGATAATAAGTATTGTTAAAAATTATGAGCTTCTTAGGAGGGGAGAAACCTTCTAGTCGTTTTAATGCTGTTTCTGGACTCTTTTGATCAACAGGTTTTGTAATTAAAATTGCAGAAGCAGAAGTTCAGGGTTTTTTTGTGTAAATCAAACCCCTTGTAAATGAAACACAGATCTATTTTGTACTGTGCATTTGTTCATCTCCATTGTAATTTCATTCAGTCTTTTAATTTATAACTTAGCAGAACTTGTTTTGAAAGTACAGGTTCCCCCCCCCCGGTATCCACTGGGGATAGGTTCCTGGGGTCCCCATGGATATCTGAATGGAGGAGAGGAAACCTTATGTTAAGTATAGGGTTTTCCCTTGCACCCACTCCCCACCCATTACCTTCCTTTGTGTTTCCAATGTGGCTACCAGACAAGCAAAAGACGCAATAGAGGGAGAGATGGCCCAAAATATTAACAGGAAACAGCTTTCTGTCAGTCTCTCCCATCATGCCTTCTGCCAGCCTAGTCATCGTGTTCTCATTTAGTGGTGGCACTGCAGGTTAAACAGCTGCGGCTGAGCTTGCTGACCGGAAGGTTGGCAGTTCAAGACCATGTACCTGTGAGCTCCCGTCACTTGTTCCAGCTTCTGCCAACCTTGCAAAAGCATGTAAAAATGCGTAAAAGCACGTAAAAATGGAGTAGATAAATAGGTACCACTTCGGTGGGAAGGTAAAGGTGTTCTGTGCGCTACAGCGTATAGTCATGCTGGCCACATGACCACGGAAGCTAGGCCTCGGACAAACACAGGCTCTTTGGCTTAGAAATGGAGATGAGCACCG
This sequence comes from Lerista edwardsae, assembly GCA_029204185.1. Classification (NCBI taxonomy): domain Eukaryota; kingdom Metazoa; phylum Chordata; class Lepidosauria; order Squamata; family Scincidae; genus Lerista; species Lerista edwardsae. The sequence continues at coordinate 1,814,516 of JAJKFI010000045.1, forward strand.
CCCCCTACAGTCGGTCATGACTAGACCATTTGGTCGTAGGGAAACCTTTACCTTTTTTAAAAGCAAAAAGATTTTTTTAGTGACCCAATGTAAAAAGAAAGGAAGTAAGGGGGCCTCTCCAATCTGTGGATAATTTAAACCATGGATGCAAGATCCCTTGATAGGGAGGCTCACCTGTATTTTATTCTAAAAGCTGTCTTACTGTTTATATTGTACCTTGGTGTAGTATGCCAGTTCATGGAAATCAAAGTAGCTATATGGTTCAAAACCTTGTCAGCAGTTAATATTAAATTGTGTCAAAATAGTCATTGAAAATGTAATCATTCTTTCTGCTGAAAACTGTAGTCTTTAAAGAACTGTAGTTGCAATCACACCAGGAAATAAGAGGTGAGACCACAATTAAACTTGGGCCACAATTTCATTAATTGCATTATCATCTATCTGCAGCTTCAGTTTGCTAAGGTGAACTACAGCACAGGTACAACTGGGAGTAGATGCAGTTACGACACTGCTCCACCTTTTCAGGCGAGCCACCCGGGATCCAGTATTAGCAGTAGCCATCTGACTTCTCCTGGCTTCTCAAGACCACACAGTTGACTGTGTTGTGTGAGGCAATTGGTTGAATCACTCCCCCACCCCCGAACTTTTAGTTGATGGGGCAGATAGGTCCCAAAGGACACTCACAGGCCCAAAGCCTTGAGGGGTTGTTCCATGAAATTCCTTTCACCACAGTAGAGGCTCTGGATGCAAAGCAGTGTTCTTGTAAAGTACTCCTCCAGCACCCATGCTTGCAGTGACTATACTAATTAAGTCACCTTATGCTGGACCAGGGATTCTTAACCAGGGGTATCCGTATTCCTTGAGGGTATGGGGACCAAACGATAAGGTTATAGGACTCGATCTTTACACAATTAAAAATGTTTAGATTTGGGGGTCTGTAATCATAAAAAGCGCAGGGATGTGGTGGTGCAGCGAGTTAATCCGCTGCTGCTGGGCTTTCCGACCAGAAGGTTGGGAGTTCAAGACTGCGCGATGGAGTGAGCTCCCGTCGCTTGTCCCAGCTCCTGCCAACCTAGCAGTTCGAAAGCACGTAAATGCAAGTAGATAAATAGGGACCACTTTAGTGGGAAGGTAACGGCGTTCCGTGTGCTATGGCATATAGTCATGCCAGCCACATGACCATGGAAGCTTGTCCTCAAACAAACACTGGCTCTACAGGCTTTGAAACGGAGATGAACACCGCCCCCTACAGTCGGTCACGACTAGACCATTCGGTCATGTGGAAACCATTACCTTTAATCATAAAAAGGTTAAGAAGCTCTGCGCTAGAATGGTAGCCCAGTCAATTTTCAGTATGGAGTATAGTGAATGTAAACATTTTCACTTGTCCTTAAGGCAACCAGCTAATCTCATATTGAAAGTATACAATGAATATGTGTGATGGAGGGTGTTCCTTGCAGTTCATTGCTCCACTGCCCTTCTGTTGATCTGGCCCATCAGTCCAGCACTTTGTGGGTTGATGTTCATCCTTCCTGAGGCTGTGAAACTGAAGTAAACAGCGGTTACCAGTACAACATTCCTTGACTTTTCGCCCACTTGTCTTTCGTCTCTTTCCTCTTTCAGCCGTTTTTTGTTATAGCCGCGTTTTAAATTGCATCCACATACTTCCCTCTTTCGTTCAATTATCACTGTGTGCAGCCGCAATCCCACAAGGCCCCAGCAGGAGAGGGCAACTTCACATGCTGGTTCTCTTAGAGTTCGTTCTGGGCTCAGCTATTGTACTGGTGCGGCGGGAGGGAAAGGAGCAGACCCAGCATTCTACTTGCCCAAGCACCAGGCCCAAACCCAACTCCCTGGGTGAGGAGGTAAAATGCTGCTGAGCTTGAGGCCCAGGAGCTGTGTGTCTTTGCAGCAAGTGGCCAGAAGCCAGGGGCAAGGCAGGTTGATGTGGCAGGCACCCCAGAATGCGCCACAGAAGCTGCGCCCATGATTCTGTGCTGCAAATTTCCTAATTAAAGCTGTTTAGATACAAACATAGGTAATAAAACCCAACAGCCACATCTTTTCAGCTAAACATGTAGTTCTGCCCTAACTAACTTTTCATGCATGTGAGAGACATCTTTATCAAGCTACACTGAGTTTGATAGTTGTGACTGAATTATCAAGGTAAATTATCATGGTACATTATCAATTACCATAATACAGTTGAAACATTTTGAATGTTGTGTTATATTCTAGGAGCCAGTTTTGTTTACTGGAACTATGAGGAAAAACTTGGATCCCTTCAATGAATATAGTGATGAAGAGCTATGGAATTCTTTGGAAGAGGTAATCTTTTAAAAAATGATTCATTTTGTAGACTACCATGTGCATTCTTAAGAGTGTCTGTAGTGTTTGTACATATTGGGTTAGCAGTTGCACACCCAGCCCTGAACGCAAGAGTCGTCGTCTTTTAGAAAATTCTGAATCATGAATAGATTTCAAATTAAATTTGAAGCACAAAATTCTTGCTCTGTTTTTATAACTGATTTGCTTATTACTGGGCATATTTCACCTGCAGGTTCAACTGAAAGAAGCTATAGAAGAGCTACCAGACAAACTGGAAACACAACTGGCAGAATCAGGATCTAATTTTAGTGTTGGCCAGAGACAGCTTGTGTGCCTAGCCAGGGCTATTCTCAAGAAGAATAAAATATTGATTATAGATGAAGCAACAGCAAATGTGGACCCAAGGTAACCCAGGCATTATTCATTTACCCCCACCACCCCCCTTGCTGATTTTTTTTACAGAAAGTGATTCATGAACAAAATAAAGTGAACAAACTCTTAACATGTTCTTTGCTCTCTCTTGTGGTTGTTGTGATGTTTATTCTTTAATTAGTATGGGGAAAAAAAGAATAGGCGAGTATTCCAAGGGACTGGGATAGTGGTTTCCAACTTCTGCACGAAGGTTGGGACCACTGTAAGTATTTGCCGGGGGAGGAGGGCAGCAACGGGATCTTGGGTAGCTGCTGGGGAAAGGCGTTTTTAAACGTGCCTGGGTGTTGCTTTGCACTCTGGAGGATACGAGGCACTCACAACCCCTCTGCAGGACTCCCCACACCTCAGAGCAGCTTCCCAATGCAGTTGCGACTCTTCCAGTTTTGCAATAAAAACCAAAAGTGGGTTGTGATCACATTAGGGAGCTGTTCTGATGTACAGGGAGGCCGGCAGAGGGGACTGCTGCCCCCCCCCCACACCCTCCGGGCTTATTGACTCCCAAATATATTTTTTAAAACTGTTTTTCCCCTGGAGCAGTGCGATCACTGAGCTGCTGTCACTGCATGTCGCCATCCCCCTTAAAGTGGTAATGACTGTTTTCCACTGTCCTGGAAGGTCACAACTCTCAGGTTGGGAACTACTGGATTAGGAGGACCAAATCTTGTTCCCCTCAAATTCTTCCTGTCCAGACTCCTGAAACACAGCAATGAGCTACCATGTTACTTGCACACACTTAGGCTGCAGTTCTGTGCCCACTTTCCTGAAAGTAAGCCACATTGAAGACAGAGGGACTTACTTCTGAGGAGACAAGCATACGACTGTGCTCTTATGGAAGAGCCTGGAAGAGCAGCTGCCATTAACATTGTGCCATTACTCTACAGTGTAGCCCTAATAAAAGCCAGTGGTGTAGCAGTAAATTTTGAAGTGCAGGAATTTATTATGAAAGCCCCCCCCCAGCCACGCCCCACTAAGACTGTATAATCAAAAATCAACTTTATATTTCTTCATTAGAATAATTTCATCTCCTGCGACTTGTTCCTATGTAGTAACTTAGTATATTTAATTTCAAGAACCAGCACTTTTCATAATAATGGCTTGGCGTGGGTTGCAATAGTACAAAAAACTGAAAATAGGATTTTTAAAAAGTCGAATAAATTCAAAAGGTATTAGCATAAGCACCATTCTTCAATAGGACTTTCTCCAAGGAAACTTGCATGGTATTGTAGACGTCATGTAACATGAGATACATACTGTTTCTCATGCAGATCTCTGGAAAGACAAAGGCATGTCAGCACATGACCACAAGTCGGCATTTCAGTTTGCCCCTGCTGCTGCTTTGTGGCTGGGGTCCTTGAAAACAGTTTCAAAAGCAGCACTTAAGCTGATGCTGATTTCACTACTCCTGCTGTAGAGGAAGTCCTGGTGCTCCACTCTCTTTTAACTACACGCCCGATAAAGCTCCTGTATGCCAAGATTTTGAGCTAAAGGCTATCATTCCGAATTACACTTCCTCCAGAGCTTTTCCTCAGATTATGTGCATGTATATGTATGTGCAAGAGAGTGAGAGCGCGCAGTCTGGCTAGCTCCACTCCATTTGGCTGGGCGCATATCCTGGGGATGACTGAACTGATGCTCTTTCCCAAAGAAGTGATTTTGATTCTGTAGAAAAGCTTTGTTTTGAAGACAGCATAGGTAGCTATTTCTCTCTCCTTTCCAAGTTGGGACAGGGAAAGAAGTAGTATCATGCTTCCAGAATTACAGGGTAACAATGCAAATGGGAGAGTCTGGTCTAGACATCTGGAAGCAATGCTTATTCTTACCCGCAGGTGACAGAGCAAGTGTTGTTTTCTAGTCCATCTGAATCCATGCTCATTAACATTAATGCCTCACCTATTTCACAAAGATAATATCAACACAGTTTATGCAGAATGCATTGTGAACAGGAATAAGCTTTGATTCCACTGTCCTTCGTAAAAAAAAAAAAAAAGTGTATCCAGGATTTCATTCTATTGCATGAAATTATACTTGTATAATTACATTGAGTTAAATCTCACTTTACTTGAGTTTTCTAAAAGTGAGTATTTAACAATAGGTCTTCGGTGGATAAATTTTCAGTGGTACTTCTACTTTGGAGGATATGTTGTATGACAGGGCAGCCTGACACAATGCATATTTACATTAAAAGGAGGTATTTAATGGCATATGCATAACTGTCTAGTAGCCTTTTTTATAGGCATTGGTTGTTTCATGTTGTTGTATTTCTTGTCTGACTGGCCAGTTGTAAATTCACGTAAGAACAAAAATCCTCTCATTTGAGTAATTATATAAAATTATGGCTTTGAACTACCAAAAGAAAGCATGTTACATGTAGCCAAAGCATTACCATTGGGGGGGGGTATCATGTGGGGTAAGATTCTCATATGTTGTGTGGTTACTTTCCCTTTCATGAATGTTATTAATGGCACCCAACAGTGTTTGTAGTTGCTCTGAAGGAAAATTTGTGAGGTGTAAAAGCAGCAATTGTCATGCAGACTTTAGGAGGTTTCTCTCTTTTTAATATCTGATTAATCAAGGCCCAGAAAATTACATGAAAAGGAGAAATTTGGTTCCTTATTTAAAAGAGGTTGGACACAGAAAGAGAGAACAAGCACTGCATTCAGCAAGGGTGATGATGAGTGGCAAGTTGTAGAGAGTAGCCTCTAAATTTTCTAGCTTTCTTTTGGCTAAAACCGCCCCTAATGCAGCAGTTTTCATCCTTTTTTATCGCATGGCACACTGACAAAATGCTAAAATTGTAAAGGCACACCACCTGTTTTTTTTGACAATTGACAAGGCATACCATGCTGCTGGCAAGAGGCTTGCATCCTCCCAGTGGCCCTGCTAACAAATGACACTCCCAAATTCCCGTGGCACAACTGCAAAACATCCACAGCACACCACTGTGCCGCGATACACTGGTTGAAAATTGATGCTAATGTTTCAATGCAAACTTTATCATTCTCCTTTTGGTAATTTTTCAAAATAAATATTTCTACAAAAACAAAAGCCCTACGCATATGGTCATCTTCAGTGTGAGAGAGATTGAAATCCAAATGCTGACCAGGCCCAGTGCACTTGACAGTGACACTCTGGAAACCATGTTTGCTTATAGACCGCTGTTGCAATCTGTACAGCATAAAGTTAGAGCTCAGCATTTGCACAGAGAATACTTTCTGTGCTTTGCAAATGTGGCATCCAATTGCAGACAAGTTGAAGGAAGTACATAGTCATCCTGATCTTGATCCCTCACACACTACACAGATAATAACTGTGTAGGGTTACAGATTTTAATGCTTTCATCAGTGCTTAGCTATACTGCAATGTATGACAGAAAGGTAAGGATGCTTCCTATTGTCACTGTATAGACATTACATATTTAATTTTATGACAGTTAGTGCAGAAAGGAAAACTTGCCAGATACTGAATGTATTTCTTTGCCAAACAATCTTTCACATCTATATATTGTGTTTATTTCAGGACGGATGAGCTGATTCAAAAGACAATCCGTGAAAAGTTTGCCCAGTGTACTGTGTTGACTATTGCACACAGACTGAACACTATTATAGACAGTGACAAAATCATGGTGAGTAACATTTTAACAGTGTAAAATAAGAAGGGAACTTTGTACAGGTAGATGATCCCTTATCCAGACTATTCTGAAATCAAGACATTTTTGTCCAAAACTTTTTTTTTTGAACAGAATGTCTTGTGTACATTCCCATGTACAGGCTGTAAATTCTATTATCTGCTCTGTGATGTGTGCCATTGTTGAAAAATGTCAAGGAGGCCAGCAGACACCCAAATGGGTAACAGTGAAAAGAGCAAGAGGAAGCATTTCTCATTATGCAATTATTCCAAAATCCAGACAAATCCAAAATCCAGATACCTTCCCATCTTAAGCTGTCCGAATAAAGGAAACCTAACCTGTATTTTGCATTTAAGTTGACAAAGCAAGACTAGGATCCGACTGGATAAAATTGTATAGTAACTACAGGCATGTATGAATGTTTACAAATGTAACATTAAAACAAGAGTCATCAAAGATTTTTCTCCTGTGAGATGAACCCAGTTTTCACTGGTATCATAGTGAAACTGGCAGATATGCCAGTGATTTATAAGTCAGGTCAGTTATTGGCCTTGCTTTTCAACCTGCACTTGTTTTGGTTTCTAATGTGATATATGGAAGTTCAGCAAAAACATTAAAGATCCTTGCAGAACCTTTGGCAAATATCGGACTGAAGTCCTTAGAAAATCTAAATGGAAATAAACATTGGTCTTTAATATGCTACAAGACTTCTTGTTGTTGTTTTTAAAAATACTAAAACACTCTTTTTGTTACCTTTGCATAGTACTTGTCAAAAAGAGTTGTATCTCTGAGGACTGGGATGTATTGTGGGAGGGATTGTGACCTTGTTGTGACCAGTGGTTTCTTTGGCAAACTTGCAGAATTATCTTTTTTCCAGTAGAGAAAATAGGGTGGGTTTTTTTGAGCAGAACATTGTGAATGTTCCTTTCCAGATTGATGTCCACTGTTCAAATGATAGTATGCCTGTATACAGCCTTTCTTGGTTAATTTACAATTTCCATGTGTTGTCATATGCCTATGAAGTACCCAGGCCATGTAATCTTCCCCTTTCTTGGTCATAAGTCAGTGGGAGAGCTTCCTGTTCGTGTGTGGATGGTCTGAAATCTGTCACCTCCAGTTAAAAGGATCTCCAGAAACAGTGTTGGGAAAGGCCTCTGCTTGGGACCATGGACTGCTGATGTCAGTCAGGGTAGCTAATGCTAGGCTAGACGCAGAGGCGTATCTGACCGGATGCCCGGGATGGCGGGAGACATGGGCACCGGGCAGCGGCGGGGCAACATTGTGCGCAGTCTGCACAGGAAAGCACGCGCTTCTTGGCCCTCCCTCCCTCCCTCGCCTCCGTTACGCTTGGAAATGAAGCATTTCCAGGCTCAGGGAGGTGTTTCCTGCAGGGGAGGGGCGACGTCCTGGGGGCGCGGTTTCGTCGCCTGTCATGGACGCATTCCAGCCTCTGTGGGTCCCTGGCTAGATGGATCAATGGTTTGACTTGGTATAAGGGGGCTTTGATATATAATAGCTGATCCCTTCTTTGCTGCAGGACTCCTCCATTCTTTGGAGGCCTATATACTCAGTATTTTTCTCCTCATTTCTTTTAATTTTTCCTATGCTTGCCTTTCCCCATTTTGTACATCCGCCACCATCTGATATGGTAATTACTCTATCCCTTCCTGGCTGATGACTATTTCACTCTGGCCCACACCTGTAAGCACAACTTTTGAGGTGTGTCCTTGACCATGAGGTGTCTTGGGTTAATTGGCTTTAGGCTCTCGTGTACAGTTGCTATTCTTTTTTGTCTTTAAAAAAAGACAGTCTTTTTGTCTTTTTTGTTTATTCTGTTTTGTCTTTAAAATGTTTGCCCCATTAGTGTAAGTCTGTTTCCATCAAAAGACTTGAAGAATCTTTTTAGGAAACCGCCGTGACCTAATTTTGAAGCGTTTTATGTCCAGTGGGTTTGGGCTCATTAAGCACTATTACCAAGTAAGATTGTGAGTGCTTTTCCAGTTAGGGTGTGGTTCTTCCCCCCTCCCCAGTTTTCATTAAATAGGGCATAGTCTTAATGACAGCTAATTGTTGGTTTTGATTGAATCAGTAGCTACAAAATACAGGAGGAAGACAAATTAGACAGCTCCTTTCTTCCTCAACTATTTGTTCTCTGATTACTGAAGGCAGTTTCTCTTTGTACTTCAGAATTAGCTTGCCATTTCTGACTTTTTATTATGCCCCTTCAGCCAATGGTTTCCAGCCAAAACCTTGAAAACACTTCTCCAACCATCAGATGGATTAATTAAAGGGTTCTGTGCTGGTGGAACATTTTGAGGATCAGAGGATAGTTTCTGTAAAAACTCATTATGCCCTTACTATCCTATCAAGCTTGTATTAAAATCTTCTCCACAGCCTTTGTTAGTATTATTTATTATCCCATGGTTATCATCTGTCTTGATATCCCTATTTTTTTTCACCAGTTTTTTCACCTATTTTTTTCCACTTGAAATTCCTTACAATATTCCTACCATCTTTGAGTGGCCAACTGACATGTTCATATAATATTATAATAAGCAACATCATGCGGTGCTAATAATTATTTAGGATATGTTGGGTATGAATCATAAAGGTATACTCCCACTGGAAAATTATAGGGAATAGTCTTCACACTGTGACTGTTCCTTGCCATAAATTTAATAATCACAGATGAAAATGTTAATCCTGCATGTTTGATCAGTTGACACAACTTCGTTGCTTTTAAGCTTCATGTAGGCTAGGGGAAGTGCCCGTATTTTTGGACGAAAGGTTTTGGTGCAGACAGGGAGGTGTTCCCCAAAATAAGTTCTAGAGCTTGCCTTTGGGGGAGGATTTTTAAAATTCCACTGGGACACTTTTTTAAAAAAATACAATCCTATCTAGTCAGAAGCCATGTTGTAAGTGTGATGACAGAACCAAGACAAATGGGTTATGAAGTTTGACACTGTGATGTTACTAAGGGTAAACGTTGCCAATTCAGAATAACAGAAATGTTTCCTATATCATGATGCCCTCATTCTAGATGGGCAAGGAGTGCAACTGCTATTCTGGCCACTGCCTCCTAGATCAATTTGGTAATTGTTCCAATCTTCCATATTGCCGCAAGTGGTACCCTCTTCTGTTGTCTGCAAGCTGAGCTGCAAAAACTGTAGATCTTTTCAACTTAGCAACAATGAGTGCAGATCACATAAATAATACCTGTGCAGGTATCTACAGTTTCTTTTGTTGCATATAAAGGTTCAGAACAGGATAATGTTAAATTACATTAAATTCTGTTTTGTGTCAGAGCATAGACATTTTAATGGGGTGAGTGATCTCTAGTATACCTTACAGCTACCATACTCAACTCAAGTAGATCTATGTTTAGATCTATCTTTGTAGATCAGTGCCCGGGATGGCCAGCTTTCTATTTGTTATATTTCAACTATAATTGTTGAAGAATTGATACTTTGCCAGATCTGCAGGAACAATTACTAATGTTTCCAGTTTAATATCTAATTAATGGAATTGGTTTTTCTGTTGAACTCAGAATTCTTGTGAGAGTAGGGGTAGAAAAAAATTAATACAGGCTCCTAGGTAATCTACTTGTGAGGAATTTGGCCCTGCCACACGCTTCAGTTTGACAGCCTCCTGTTCAAAGCTAACATGTAATATTCTGTTGGGAGCACTGCCTCTTTCACATTTGTGGCTCAACAAGCTCTCTCCAGAATGTGGGCAGAATGTGGTTACCCAGTGTGCTGGGCTACCTTTCTTCTGCAGCCATGTTTATCTCCTAAAAATCAGAATAGCAAAGTAAGTTGGGTAGATACCAGCAAGCCAGTCATTGTATTTACATCTAGCATGTGCTCAGATACCATCTTAGATTCTTCTGCTGAGAAAATCTGCGAGAGATAATTATAAAATGCCATTTGATATCCTAGCACTGTAATTAAATTAAAATCACTTAGTTCAACTATGTAGTAAACAGAAAACATAGGTTTATGCCAGTTTATTGCCAGATCTTGACAGTTAGCAATAAACCAGCATTCTCAAATGGATCATAAATTAGATATATTGAAAACTCAGCTCAGTCCAGGGTAATTCACTAAAATCGCCAATTCATTTCCTAACAGAAGCACTTCTCTTTTTAAGAATTGTGTGAAAAGGAAAAAAATTCTTTTATTGTAGCTTTCTTTATAGCTCTATTGTTTGGAAGCTGCTTCTTGTATTTCATCCTGTCATGTAGCTCTTAGACCCAGTTTGTGTTCAGAAAAAGCACATGTATAGTTGTCCCCTAGTATCACTTTGGAATGCAGGCCAGGCATCGCATATTGGAATGTTCCCTAATAAACAAAAACTTTCTGCTTATAGGAAACAAGCATGACAGGGAAGAAGGCAAGCTGGAAAATAGCATTTCATTTCATCCATGAAATGCTGTTTACCTATAGGCAGGGAATCAGTGGCTTCACTAGGGGTCGCAGACTGCACTGTTGATGCACTCAAGAGTGATGGTGACCACACTAGTGGCCAAAATTGTGAAAATCTTCATATTTTTGAACAATCATGTTATGTCATTCAGTGCATAGTTTAATGCAGAAGGTAATGAAACAAACCATGCTGAAATATCTGTATTCTATCAAAAGGTATAAGCAAATAACTAAAAGAACCCCCATCTGCCTTATGTAATGAAAAGTGGATTTCCTTAACTCAAAACTGATTGAGAGCCAATGATGAGGTGTTACGACACAACAGGGAACCAATAAGGTGTTAGTATGAGCTCTCATTTCCATGTATCAGAGCTAATACTAGACCTCTTTTTCAGTTGTGTGAGCGTCATCAATTTGGCCACTGGTATTTTGTTACTAATTTGTTGGGTGACCTTTACTGTACATATTAAAATAAATAAAGTTGGGGTGATTTGTGGGGTGATTTGTGCAAAGTGACGCTTCTGCAAGGAGCTTTTAAGGTGAGAAAGCATTCAAACATATGCCCTTGATTCCTTCTCTGGATATGATGATCAACATTTAAAGATTTAGGAGTCTGGCACAAAATGTACTAGCAATTGTATTTAGTTACAGCCCAATACAATCCTCCCCTGATGCAGCCAGGCTCAGATAGTGTGCACTGCATCCTGCAAGGAGAACCGTCACAGAGGTTTAAGGGAACATTTAAGGGGTAAGGGAACATTTGTCCCACCATCCCTTTGCCTCCTCTTCCCACAGTGTCCCACCTCCCCTGCCATCCTACCTGAGTCAAGGGTCCATGATGATCCTTCACCTTGCAGGAGAAAGTTCCAGCCTTCCCACCCTGACTCTGCACTCAGCCGGAATGTATTGTGTTACTGCCATAAGGCAGTTAACACTGGCAGAACATTCATTCTGCCAGCATAAGAGCCCCATAGGAATAGGCTGTCAGTTCCTAATTGGTGAATTGCCAGTGAACAGTAATGTCAGTGAACTTCCTTGGATGATGTGGAGATCAATATTGTTAAGCATTTCTCGTACCATTTCCACAAAACAATTGCAATAAGAAATCTGTTTACTGTAGAAGAGACATGTCTTTGTAGTGTAGTTCATATTTTGCAGTGTTTCAGTGGTAAATATAATCCCTCTTTTATGCACTTAGGTGCTGGTATAGTCAAAAGTAGAATTTGTTCAGCAGGTGATTAACTATTTAAGAAAGAAAGCACTTTGAATTTAGAAAGAAGGGAATTATCTATGTAATGATTATACATTTTTAACAATTAAAAAAAAACCCAAGATCATCTGAAGAGGTTAATGGTATAATTTTCTACCATAAAAGCACATTCAAATTTAACTAAAGCACCCAAGACAAGCAAAAAATAAAAAATCTTAAATACACCTGTGATTACATAGGTCAAATTATTTTTAATGATATTTTTACATCTTAGAAGGGGTTTAAGAAAACCCATAAGATATATGTGTGGTGGGGGGGGGTGGCTCTTTTGAGAAAACCATGAGCAAATTGTAAAAACAACAAAAAAGGATTTATACCCTTTGTCATGATTGAGCTTTAGTCAGAGTAATGACTTACCTTCGTTTTTCATCAGGTTTTATTTTACTTAATGAGAGGAGCCTCCTGAGAGAACAAAAGGAAGAGAACAATACACTTTACACAACAGCAGACAAAATTGGCCTTAGGAACTGTTTAATTCTAGATTATTCCCTCCTCCAAAGCCATACTTCTAGTTTCACAGTCCCAGTCACGCCCTGATGAGAGTATCTCCACAAAATCTTCCTTTAATTATAAGTATGCTTATCAAACTTCAAACAACTCGAAATCATTGTATTGTGCAAAGTGATACTGTCCTAAGACAATCATACCAATGAGTAATAACGTTTTGCTCTTATACAGCACGTTTCATCTGGGAATCTCAATGCTTATTATTACAAACATTAATTAATTAAACTGCACGACACCCCTGCCAGGTAGGGAAATAAATATAGACCTATTGAAATCATGCTGGGTCACAGCTGATGTTTTCCTGTTAGGCACCAGTTTAGTAGTGCCATAGCTTTATGTGACCTAATAATGAATCTAAAAATACGAATGTTTTCTTTTGGGAAGTTGTTGTACAATCTTGCAAATAGGTCCACATCTGTTACTAGCTCACAAAAACACTTCCTAGCCCTCTTGCACACATGTATCGATGTTCATAATCTATGAATTTTAAGAAACAACTTCCACAATGCTTCTTTGCCTAGTTACTAGAAGGGCAACCTAACCCTAAACTGCACTGGCGCAGCAGGGCCACATGACCTCTGCTGTATACAGTGCAAGAATTAGGCTGGGTAACTCCTTGGTTAAAGGAATATTTTTCCCATTACCCGGAGTAATAACCCAGCCTGTGCTATAGGGCTACTTGCTACTACCTAAATAGCAGTCACAAGTCTGAGCAGCCCTATGTAAATTTGACAGGCTCAAGGTGGGGGGGGGGTTAGGATACAGCAGAGGCCTGCTCTGCCAATCCTGCCCCCTCCCAGGCCGGATCCACCTCCATTCCACCCTCCCCTGCTCAGAAACTACCCTTCCCTGCCTCTATTCTACTCTTCTGCCACTCCACTGCACAGTGCCTTCCTTACCTCTTCCGGTTATCAATCTCTTGGATGTGGATTTGGCAGGGCGGCACAGGCCTGCACACCGGCACTGCTTACTCTCCCCAGATGTGTGAACATGCTTTATGACAAAGCAAACGTGCTTTGTGACACCCTTCATTGGCACAGGAACCACTGCTCCAGTGAATCTTCTGGTTTGGATTGTCATGTGAGATATTTAGCACAGCTGTCATGAAGACTGCTGCTTCACACTTAGCACAGCTGCTTATGACTTCTTTTGTGGTTATCAAATTTATTTTACTAAAACATTTCATTGAATTGTACTTGATTCCACAATGCTCTTTAAAAGAATTTTGAAGCGTGGCATTTCAAGGATATGCCAACCAAAGTTGTTCACTAACCAAAATTGAAACACTAAATGAAATGTTTCATATAAGTCCTTATTACATTTGCAACCAACTTCCCATTATTGAATCCTTTCACTGCTGTGGTTTCCAACATTTCTGCCTTTAAGCAACCATTTCCTTGTCCACGTGATAACCCCGTGACCTTTGCTTTTTCTAGAGGATCCTGGGATCTGTTTTTGGGTGTGCATTCTGGACCAGTAGTCCACGTGCATTGATCGTCTGCTGTCTTTACAATCCCTTGCCACTTGTTCCAGAAGGGTACAGAAAGTGATGGGCAAGCCATCTTACGTAGAAGCTGGTCTTGCCATTGGTGATCTTATCATTTAAAAAGCCATTGTAAATTTCTGAGGAACTCTGGTTTGAGCCTGTTCCAGCAGACACAACTTGATTTATTTAAAGTGGTTTCAGATATCAAGTTGATCAGCCATCATATAAATAACATAATGCTTTACAGGAGTGCTACCATTTTGCAACCAGATGATATCATGCTAGACACCCTTAAAAATATCAGTGCTCCTTGTATTTCCTTCTACTACATGATAATCAATACCATGAATCTCTGCATTATGTTTCTGAAATTTTCCAGAGTTTCATGGTACGGTGTTTTGTGTATGTGTCAGATTTAAAGCAGGGAATGTCACTAGCACACTACGTGATTATCTCCCAATTGCTTGAATGTGTGTGTACTGTCTGAAAACAGGGTGCCTGCCATGCATCCAAGCAATCTGAAAACAGCTGCCTTGGGATATTGTGATATCACAACCTATTCACCGAAACATGAATTCTTTTTACTTAAGATGAAGCATATGGCTCTTTCGTATACTTCAGGTAGTTATATGAACAATACACAGGAATCCTCCGATATCCATGGCGGTTACATTCCAGCCCCCACCCCCCCAATACAGAAACTACAGATAAAACAGAACCCTAACTCCATGCCCACCCCATAGGAAGCTTCCTGTAACATTCTACCTGTATCCCTCAGGAGTTCAGGCTGCCTGGCTGCTTTCCCTTCTATAAGTTTGCCTACTTATGTATTTTATTAACTTATGTATTAATTAGCATTTTGTTAATTTAAAGGGTATGCTTGCTTGATGCCAGGGATAAGAAGAAAAATGAAGGTAACAGACACAGGGGCAGCAGGCCATGGAGAACCAGGGATAACATAATCCGCAGATATCACATCTATGGATACAAGGGGACACCTGTTCTACCAACAAACCAATCTAAATTAGTACTGAACAGATGCAGCCCAGCACATTTTTTATTTTGAAAAAATTGCATTCTTCAAGCTCAGAGCCTGCAGAAAATGTCATGTGATACAGATTTTCTTGGATTGTTCTATGTCAGACTGTAGGTCAAGGAGGGGGAGAAATATTGCATGTCTGGATGCTGCCCCTTACAAAAAAAGAAAACATCTTGGTGTTCTTGAATCTCATGAGAATCTGGTGAGAACTTGAATCTCAGGAATTGTCTCCAAAAACGTGTTTTTTGCTGACTCATGTGGACTTGAGTCACGTGTGTCAAGGACTCTGGGATGACTCAAGTATTAATCTGAAAAACCTGAGTCTGAAAACATACAAGTCTGGGTGTGCTTACCTTCCCCCCCCCCCCCGTATGGGGCCATTGAATGCTGCCAGTTTCAGTAAGGAGTCAGGGAAGGGTTAATGTTTTAATCCAGGAGGCAGTGGGGGGGGGGGAAAGCAGGAGTGGGATCTCTTCTTGACCATCTCTGAAGGAGCCATGATCATTGGACAGGAGGGCAGAAGGAGGAGCCTTCTGATTCTTGCTTTAGGATTGGCTGCAGAAGCCCAGGGAGGCGAGGAAGCCAGGAAAGAGGTTCCTAGTGATCATGCCTTGCTTTCCAGTCTTATGACTCCTGCTGTCCCCATTACTTGTGAAGGAGGAAGCTTCATTGCCTGCAAAAATGGGACTACTTATGAGTAGACCTGTAAAGGATTGTATTGTACTGGTAAGCCTCCCAGCTCAGCTGCTGCATGCGATCCTGCTCCCGCATCCTTACTACTTCTGTTCCTGTTCTTATTCTGTCTGTCCTGCCCCCTCCTATCTTGCTTAGTCCCTTTTGGTTCGTGCCCTGGAATGTCTGCTTCACAAAAGCACCTGATTCAAGTCAAAATGGAGTTGAGATGCCACAGGCAAGCGGTAGGACTCGTGCCTGAGTCTTGTCTTGTTTTAATTCTCGCCCCAGTCCAAACTGCCGTTCCTATGGTATATGTAGAACACTAGCGCATTTAAGAGACGACTAACCTAGCACCCTTCTCTCTGACATGCTCGTTTTCAGAGAGCAAGGAGCTCTCGTGAGGAATGTTCAAACTTGCAACACTTTGTGTGTATTCTAAATGAGGCAGACCAAGAGAATCTTCATTGTTTGATTCTAAATCAGGTTGTCAAAACTCATATCACACACGTATCAAACTCATATCATCACAGGCCGAACAGTATTCATTAGGGCTGGAAGTCACTTCATTAAGCAGAAAAAGTGATGTCATTAAGCATATTGATCTCATGTAGGAACACATTCGCTGGGAATGACAGAAGAGAAAATACGTAGATCTTGATATTTTCAAGATATGGGAGACCCCAATTATCACAACTGGGAGCTGCAACTGAAGAAATGCTGGAAGTTTCAGACAGCTGAAGGGAAAGATGAGCCAACTGAAGTATGAAGAAATGTGTCCTGGATTAAGAACCTAGAACTCTCCGTCATCTGATGTCTTCAGTTTTGATCCAGATATACAGTGGCAATTTCCTAAGGAGGCACTGTCAGATTCCAGCTGAGCTGGAAAATATATTAGCATTGATTATTTGCCTTGCCAAGTCTAAACCACACCTTGCAGACAAATTGGCACCACTAAAAGATCTCCCTACAGAAGAGTCAGGCTCAGAGTTTCAATGGGATGCCCGGAATGAGTCTGTCTTTGCCAAGCCGAAGCACCTAATTGGTAGTGCTCACGCCTTGTCCTCATGATGTAAAAAGATCATGCGTGGGTCTAGAAAACACGTGTTGATAATCAGATCTGATATTTAACTTTTTTAACAAGAGAAGAAGAGAGCAAAAGTAGGAAAAAGTGCAGGGAGAAAACTGAAGAGGGAGCAGGAAGAGAAAAAAGATGGGCCCATACTTTTTAGAAAAAAAAATTGGCGTGGGCTCCATGTGGCAAGGGTAAAACAGACTGGAAAATATTTCAAGGTGATTGCTCAAATTGAGAATCCAAAAATTACTTAACTAAAACATTACTTACAATTATCAATTTATCACTGCTATTTTTGTATATATATTTCTTACATTTCAACTTTGCAGTTCACATTTCAGCTTCAATCCAATGCGGCTACAACAGTAGACAATAAGTTAATATATAAAATAGCATTAAAATAGAATTAAACAGTTTAAAACAGTATCCTAAAAACCAGAACATGTTATCCAGAGACAAAACCAGCCCCCATCTAAAAATGTTTCAAGCACTATCTGAGCCCATGTTAACTTTTTTTTTAATGTATCAAGAAAAGCCTTTCTAAAGGAAAGGTCTTCATTTCTGAAATACCTGGAGTGAGCCAGCCAACCTGGCTTTTGTTGTGAGGGAGTTCCACAGGTAGGATGCTCCAATTGAAAATCTTCTTGACCAGGTTACCATCCACTGAACTTCAGGCGGCAGGGCTTCTCAAAAAATGTCTTAAGGCCAGGGAATACATGTGAGGAGATACTATTCGCTTTATCTTGAGTCCAGACAATAAAAGATTTAAAGGTTAAAACTCTGAATTGGCCCTGGGAACCAATGCAGTTCTTCAAGGACTGGTGTCATAGAGTTCATCTAGTTTGTACAGTTACCACTTTGCTATCACTATTTGGACCAGCTGCAATTTCTAAAGATTTTTCAAATCAAAAACATCCCTACATCAAGCTTACTCTTGAGGTTACTGTAATATGTAACCTCAGATTATAGATTGTAATTCTAGAGATTATGAACGTCTTCTGGACCATTGGTAGAAGGTTACACATTCCAAAATGAATTTGGCATTTACGCAGAATCAGATTCCACCAAAGGGAATGTACCACAGAAAAGTTGGAACATTTGATGGGTTTTCTCTGAAAGCGCAGATTGTACAAAGGATCTTAAATTGTTGTTTTCAACACACAGAGCACATAGAGTACAGGCATGCCCAGTACCCGCTGGGATTCTATTCCAGACACATACTATGGATACCTGAAACTGTGGATACAGTTCCAGATCATAGTCCCTCCCTGCCTGGCACATTCTAAGCAGCAACTAGGCAGGGGCAAGAGTTTTGGAGCTGTAGCAGCTTCTTTTCTACTTGTGCTGAAGTGAGAAAGAGGCTGTCACTGCTGTAATGCACTTCCAGTTTTTTGCAAGAGAATCAAAGCTTCCAGTAGAGTTGCAGGCTGAAAAGGATAGCAGACAGATGGGGGGGGTGGCTTACCCCCCAAGGGTACCACTCCATGTCAACATTTCAGGTGGCCTCATAGTTGGGGCACCCTGACCTAAGTCCTTATTAGTGTGAGTAATTTTGAGAACATATTCAGGAGCCAGCAAGCAAGTGAAGGTTGCAAGTTAGGCCACCTTCACCTAGGTAATGCATGCAGAATTTTGATTTGCAGTATCTTGTGTATATATACATTCACATTCACAGATACAGTATCACAAAGAAATTTTTCACAACTTTTCAATGTACTACTTTTCAACAGAGTCGGTTTACACATCCAGTTGCTAGCCATCAAAAGTACAATAATCAAATTAAGTGAAGCATGTGTCTGAAGAGTCTATAAAAGAGTGGCTCTCTGGAGAGGCTATGAATCTTTTTAATAGCATATAGATCTACTTCATTACTACACCAGGACTATAGGATGTTGATGAGCATTTTGACCAGTAGACCACACAATTTACTATCCAAATATTTACATGAACCACACAGGATTTCGCAACAGAAAAAAACTGTATGATATTTATCAAACAATGTTATGAATAAATAATAGTATGAAAGAAACAGTTATAAAATTAAACAGAAGAAAGGGAAACAGGATGGAACCCTGCAACAGCCACAAGTCAAAGCTCATTAGACCAGTGATGTCATGCAGGGGGTACGCGGGGGTACGCGAGTACTGGTTTCTAGGATTACAGCTGGCCCCGCCCATTCGCCCGCCCACTAGTCGACTCCGCCCTCTGCAACGTTTCAATTTCCTGCATGTTTGAGTTGCCTGCATGTTCTCAGAGCCAGGCAGGCAGGCAGGCAGCGAGCGGAGCCTTTCCTTTCCTTGCCACTGAAAAATGAGTTGCTCTGGGGTTTTAACATGATGCCAGGCCTCCTTAACATGTTCTGGGGGTGCTGTGGAATACTGTTGCAACTGTTGGGTCAGTTTAAAATCATCTGAAGCCTCAAAAAGGGCTTTTTTCATGTCACTTCCTGCCACGACATCACTTCTGGCTTATGATGTCACTTCTGGTGGGCGGGTCCCGACACGTGCCAATCAAAAGTGAGTACCTGTTCTTAAATCATTTAGATGACACCACTGCATTAGACTATTGTAGTCACACAACGCCTCTGGCAGCAACTTCTAAGATAGGAGTAGATGCAAATGGGTGTCCACAACAGCCAGTGCCGATGCAGAAGAATCTGGTGGTAAACTTATCAAAGACCACTTAGGCCACAATCCAAAGCCCATGGTGGGTCCATATAAGTCTCCTGTGCCAGTCCAGTGGTGTTGCAAATGTTCTGTAAGGCATTTTGCGCCAACTTGGGAGTTGGCTGGGCCGGCGCAAGGATGTGCGCAGGCCCTGGGAAGCTGCATCCAGCCTCCACACCACCCTGGGGAAGTGCTGGCTGAGTTAAAACAGGGCAGGAGGAGGAGGGCAGGCCCATGGGTGGACCAACGTGCCAGGATTCATTAATGTCAGCCCCGGCCTCTTTGGCCCTACCTTGGCTGCTCGGAATTACACTACTGATTTTGCTGACCCAGGTCCAAGAGCCCTATTGGGACTGCTGGGGTGTTACTCAGGATAATTAATGCCCCTTAGTCCGAGTTGCACTGTATGCAGCCCCAACCCTGCAGTGGATATGGGGCAGGCTGGTTCCTATTGCCAGCCTGTATGTGCTCCATGCTTGTAGGCTGGCTACATGATCACACAACCTGACTTAGGTGCCTCAAGAATCTCTGCTTCTCTAGTCCCCGGCAGGCAGAAAAACAAGAAAATTGAACTGTAAGAGGTCTAGAAGGAAGGGCAAAGTCACACTTCCCTTGTGTGACTCCAGACACACATTGTCATCGAGTTTTGGGCAGAGCCAAGACTGTCCTATGTGCAGACTAATATGAGTTTGCTAAGTATCTCCTAAGACTTCCTGAAACTAACGACTCCAGCCTTAGCTGGAGATGTCAGGTAATGAATCAGGGGCCTTCTACATTCAAAGCTCTTTCCTGATCCACTGGAAGGCTATTTTTGGTAAACTGGGTTATGTGGTATTTTTTCTTACTGGAGTTTTAAGCTCTTTACAAATGCATAAGTGTGTTCTTAGTGAGCATGTTAGATGTCGGGGATTAAGAAGTGATCATGAGCACTGCTTCTCTTGCACCTGCCCATGACACTGCCCAGTGCCCCATAACCCATCCCCCCTCCCTGCCACTGTCATCTTGTTGTTCTTGTTGTTTTACACAGATGCATGTAAATGAGCAGCTCTGGGAAACATCAAAGGGAAAGGTGCCACACCAGACTTGGTTTGGTTAGCAGCTTTCATCTCTGAACGTGGTTTGAGAGCAGGTTCCTATTTTGAGACCCATCCAGTCGTGTTTGGAGGTTACCAAAAGCTCCAGGAACAGCCCAATCAATATCCGAGTAGAAAAAATGAGAGACAGAAAAGGTCACACCAATTAATTTATACAAAATCTGATACACAAATCATGCCCTCCTGATTCAGGAGGTATACAAAAATATCACTACCTTCCTATCCTTTGAATTATTCCTGTCTTGTCTTGTAGCAATTCTGGGTCTGTCTGGGTTATGAAGATGAATTTAGCTGCTGCATTCCATAGAGGTGTCTAGGGCAAAATATTAAGTTGTCATGTTCAGTAGGGTGAGCAACCACAATCTGAATGTAATTTGATAACAGAAGAAAAGTACAAATGGTTAAGGGTGAGATTCTGCCACTCTTTTCACTGCATATCATTGCTTTACTCCTTCCTGTGTGTTCGGCTTATGAAGTTAAAGATACGACTCTGTCTGAGCAGGAATGTCAGAAACTTGGCTGAAGTCGTAGGTTTTGATTTTAATTTATGTATGCGTTCGTTGGGATAGAAGTGCCTATCCCTTGCCCTGGGCCCCGCTTTGACATCTCTGACATGGCATCAGGTGCTATTCTGAAATATAACATAATCATAGAATATACTGCTCTTGCAGTCTTTTTCCTCCCCTGCTCCCCCCTTTAACCATTTCATTCCAGCCGGCTGGCTAAGATTTGCAGCCTTCAGCACTTCCCACCAGATCTTTAAACCACTTCTTTGCTGTTGCAGATTGTCCCTTGAAGCGTGGTTCCATGGCATGGGAAATGCCATGTGAAAGTAATTAAATTCCTAGTAACTAGGGACTATAAAATGGGATGGAAATTGAATAGTTTACAGCCCACTTGGATAATATCCTACCAACTGCATGCCCACTTGTAAAAGTGCACCTGCATATGCTTCTATTGCCAGCCTGTATGTGCCCCATGCTTTGGAGGTTGGCTACATGGTCACACAGCCTGACTTACATGCCTCAAGAATCTCTCCTTCTTTAGTCCCAACCAGGCAGCCAAACAGGGAAATTGAAATTACAGTTATTGTATAACCAGAGAGAGAGAAAAGTCCAGCCTGGCTGTGTTTGCTTGGTGGTTCTTTTTTTGCTTTTGTGTGAATTGTGGGGGTGTCTCCCCCCTTCATATTTTTGTTTTGTTTTACTTTTAGCATTGTCCTTTTGGCAGCTTTTGTGCTTGACTCTGTTTCCCGTCTGGCAAGTTGGCTAAGCTCTACCTATAAACCTATTCTGGGTTCAATTTACACAGCCAGAAAGTTGAGCTATCTCCCAAACACCAAGACTTGGGAATGCTAATGGTCGCCACCCATTCAAGGCTGGGGCGGGGAAGGCTGAGCCAAATGGCCAGCTCAATTTTGTGTCCCCATTTGCAATGAAAATGGGAAGGGGCTCTTCAGGATTGGGGCCCGAAATCAGGGAGTGCAAAACTTACTAGTGCCAGAAAAATTCCAACTGGTGGCCGCCATCAGTGTTACTTGGGGAGGGGGAATCGGGGGAAATAGCAGTTGCCTGGAGCAGTTGCCTACTATTGCTGGGTTTAGCCGTGAGGGGAGGGAAATGGCATAAGGGTAAGTAAGCTGTTGTTTCATCTCTCCCACTTTTGCCATCCATACTTCAAGCCAAACGTTCTCAGTGAAGAACGTTCAAGCTCAGCCCTAACATGAAGCTGCAAGTTGTGTGGACTCTAGATGGAACCGTGACACTGTAGAGAACATAGATGTTCATAGAACATAGTGAATGGCTGAAACCATGTAAATTTGGCCACAGAACACCCAGCATGACAATTGTTAGAATTGGGTTGAAGTATTTATAAGGGTTGGTATGAGAAAAGTAATTCTTTAGTATTTGTATCTGAATGTTCACAGTCATCTATCCCCAAGTGCGATTTAGTTAAAATGACATCCTTATAGGTGTCATAATACAGCAACAATAGAAATACTGATTCCTCCTTGAAATGGCAAAATTATTGGCACCCATTTTGTTTTGTTTTTTAAACGTGGCTCATGTTGTCATTGCTTCTCATTAGATCTAGGGGGGCGGGCTTTTTTGCCTTGTATGCTTTAAATATTTTGAGATTGGCTTTTGATACTCCAAAGCCAAATTCTTCGGCACATTCACTATACCACAGTCCAAGTGGCATGTGCTGATGCACAATGATATCCTTGTGTCTCTACTTAGTACTGGTGTTTTGCAAGATACTTGAAGGGGATGAGGATTTTCACACTTTAGCTCAATTGAATTATGATAATAGATAATAGAATTGTGCTCTGGAAAGAGGCATCAACAGCTATGGTGGCTAATGGTTCCCAGAGCAGCTGCAGAGAGCTGTGCTTCATAATCTTCCGCCAGTCACACTGCCCCCTTCTAGCCATCTCCTTGCTCATATATTTTGGGCAAGGAGAGAACTGCCACTGCCCAATCACCTTTTTCTTTCTATTAAGAAAAAAAAGCTTGTTGATGTGCAGGTTAATAAACAGTAGTTTGATATTCCATTCTCCTTCCTCTCCAAAAGAATGAGGCAGAAATATAGTTTGGATTTTGAAGCACATCTAGAAGGGAGTCACTACATCCTCATGAAGGCATATTTTCATACAGTGCCCTGTTAAGAGGCAGATGTATTATAGATGGTGGATACTGAGTTTTGTGTAAGAAAAACGTTTTATCCTCTGTGGCTCTTTGCAGAAGAAAGCGAAGCCTATATTTAGACTGTGTGTTTTCTTTTTCCTTTCATTTCAAAGGGAGTGGTTGCACAATAGAGAGCTATACTTCTTTTAAAAAATTACACATTCAAGGCACCTAAATCGAAATGCCAAATTATAGGACATCTTGATTGTTGTGCCGATACTGTGTATATGAGAGATTTAATTACCCTTAAACTCTTAAGAAAGCTACTCTTAATTATGATTAAGTGTAGTAAATAAAGGACTGCAATGAATGTTACATTTGTAATGCATTCTTGTACATATAAATTAGAGAGAATAGAGATGAGAGATTTAAATGTACAGTAAGCTGACTGCCTTTGGGTGTCAGGAAAAATATTTGCAATGTCGTGTAGTATTTGAGTATCTAGCTAAATGACACTGACTAAGTTGCTGATGAGTTAGTATCAGTGTGCACAATTTGGTTTCCTAATGTGCATTTTACACTTCTGTGGGACATTGCAAATATTTTTCCTGACACCCAAAGGCAGTCTGCTTACTGTACTTTTCAATCTTTCATTTTACCTTTTAATGTTTGCAGGAAGCCTTTCAAAACCTTCCTTCCTTGGCTGAAAAGAGTGCTAAAGTACAGTCTACGTTGTTGTCACACAGACCTAGGGTGCAATCCTAACCTGGAGTTAGGCCGGCACAGTTAGGCCAGCACAAAGGACACTGTAAAGTACACTTGGACCACTCTCGGAATCAGAGAGGCCAGCACATAGACATGCGCCATCCTCCTTGACTCCGAGAGTGGTCCAAACACGATTTATGGTGGCCCTTGTGCCTGCCAAACTTTGCTGGCCTAAATGTGCTGGCCTAACTCCAGGTTAGGATTGCGTCCCCAAGGTTGTCATTATTCCTCCTCCCTCCAATTCCATTTTGGATTTTCTTTTTCCAGGCCAAATTTACTTGTTTTGGGGTTGTTGTTTGTTTTTGTTTTTGTTTTTGCATGCCTTAATATTAACCAGCTCATGTTCATGTGGGAGAAGTGGAAGAACAGTTTTATGGGCCATGGCCTTCAAATAGCAAGGGCAGATGGGCAGGTGGTTGTTCGTGCACTAGATATTTTCCCCTTTAAGAGCTCTTGTTTGTTGACATGGTTAGGACAATTTTGTCACACAGGCAACTGAATGAAGACTTGTGGGGGATTCTACTATGCTTAGTGTCAAAGTATGTCCCTAAGGCCATAGTAGGCCCCAAAGCTCCTTATTTTTAATGTGCCGATTGGTTTGGATACTATTTTTTGGGAGTCTTTGACAGTACCTCTGCCTGATTTGTCAGAAACTTCAAGATACGTATTTCCCTCTTCTGTTTGTGTGATAAGGACTTGAGCAAAGAAATAATATATTTTCCTGGCACATCTTTAGCTTTCTTTAACTGCTTTTCTATTTCCTGATACACATTATAATCTTCATCCTGTGAGCATGCTTATCTGAGACCAGATTAGGGATGGGGAAAATGTGGTCTATGAGCTTAGAACACAGCTGGCTTTACTCAGAGTTTCTGCCCCATGGATTTCCCTGGTCTTCCTAATTCAACTTCTGCAACATCACCTCCATATATGCGCCCCATTGACCATTGGAGTAATTGACAGTTACGCTAGCTAGAGATATTACAAACCTGGAGTGTATGTGTGCGCGCGCGCAGATCTGAGCAAGCTGTGGGCCTGATGGAGAATTGAAGGTGAAGTATACATGAATGGACAGTGGTTCCTATCTCCAAACTGACAACAATTGAGGATTGGCCCATTAGCCAGAGAAGCCAATGTGCTCTTGCAAAGGAGATCGATGCTCTTGCAAAGTTGTGATAGCAAGGCCTGTGGCAGCAATAGATTGATTCCAAATGCCTACAGAAAGACTAAGGATTCACTGCCCTGCTTCTGTGGGAAGGGATAGTGGTCAGTGGCTGGTATTTTAAATCTTCTGCTGGCCCTGGAGGAGTGATCTGGAGCATCTTAAGGACCAGAGGAGGGGAGGTGACCTCAGAAGATTGCCTAAGGGGCAGAGAACACAGAAGTAGGTTGTGGAGAGATATGGGACAGAAGATTTAGGAAATGATGAACAGCTAGCGTGAGGTAGGGTTGTCAGGTCTAGACCCTAAGAGGTTTCCTATCCTTTTTCACCATCAAATGGAAATGAGTTGAAGTCTGTTAAATCCACTTTGCAGCGAACTGATTCCGTTGAAGAAGTCTGAGTTTAGATGGTGATATTTGCATTGTAAGAGTACACTGTATGAGTACCTTAATGACATCTTTGTGATGACTCAAATATAATTAGTTTGGGGGTGGTTACTTGTACCCCCCCTTTTTTGGGTTTGTTATGAGTTTCCATTATCTGTTTTCTGGTCCCTTCCACGAAATCCCACCCCTGGCTTTGTAATCCTTACAAAAGCAAATGCCTGACTTGTTCATGAAATACTTGTTCAGTATTACTTACTGTATCCAGTAATACCAAAGGCAAATGATTGTAAGTCACTATGGAATAGTTACAGCATTACTTCTCCTGTTAAAAGGGTATCTGAGTATTTAGCTCTTTGCCCCTGTTGTGTTAATGTGAAATCAGGCTGTTGTGCCAAGTGAGAAGTATGTTGTTGCCAGATTTCACCTGTTAACCAGCTTGCTTCTGCTGATTCATCAGGTTTTGGATTCGGGACGGCTGAAAGAATATGATGAGCCACACATTTTGCTACAAGCAGAGGAGAGCCTGTTTTACAAGATGGTTCAACAAGTGGGTAAGGCTGAAGCCGCATCCCTCATGGAAACAGCAAAACAGGTAAAGCTCTTCCCACCAGCCCCTTCCCTTACAAAATGTTGTAATTAAGTTTGTCTCAACCATTTACTTTTCACAAGTTAGCATATTCAGTATTTCAGAAAGCCCCAACCCCTCCACTATAGTTAAAGCTCTCGTTGCTTTTCAATTATAAACCCTTGTTTTTCAGTGCTTTATTACTGGGATTTGGCATAATATATACCCAGTGCTGAAAATGACATGCTCCCGTTTCTGAAAACAACTAGGCTTGGGATTGTTTTTATACGTGTGGGGAAGATAATACACAGTGTGGTCCTAGACACACTCTGATCATGCATGTGCTTTTCACCACTACTTTTACACAATGTGGTCAGGGCTGAAGCTTCACCATGATAGGTTTTGACTAACAAATTTGCATTTTATATATGTGCACTGCAACGTACTTAAAGGAAATTTTCCTAGTGGCTGCAAAAGTAGAAAAACTGATACTGTATTTTGAGCTGCTAGGAGACTAGAACTCCCATGGCCGTCTTTCTCTAAGAAGTGTGAAGCAGGGCTTGGCTTTCACCTCTTTCCCCATGTGAGGTGCTCAAAACAGAAACGGCAGAGTTAAATGAAGGAAGCCAGGACACCAGTCCTACTAAGAGAGAGGTTGTATCTGTGACTCCACGGAGGGGATCTCTGTCCCCTTTCGCACGGTCCCATATAAGCCCCAGAGGCTGATGAGAAACAAGTTGAAGGGCCCACAGCCGTGTTCAAGAGCCAGCTCAACTACCTTTCCAGCTTTGCATACAGCATCTTCTCATCCATTGACCTGCTCAACTTCCATGACTGCACCATGAGCACCAAGGGATTCTGATTCAATTGGATTTTACAATTCTACATTACTACTAAATGAAGCAGTTCATGATACTAAGGGCACAATTCCAACCTGGAGTTTGACTGGCACAAGGGACACCGTAATATATGTTTGGACCACTCTCAGAGTCAGAGAGGCCAGCACACAGATGTGCACCATCCTCCCTGACTCCGAGAGTGGTTCAAATGTGCTTTACGGTAGCCCTTGTGCCAGCCAAACTTTGCTCGCTTAGCTGTGCCGGCCTAACTCCAGGTTAGGATTGCGCTCTAAGTGGAATTTGCCCAGGCAAGTGGGACTTATTCAAACAGGGTATGTGCAGATGTCATGCTCTCATTTCCTTAACCATGGTTAGGGGACTGTGAGCAGGTTGCAAATTTGCATGCTCCCTCCTCTACCATTTACTTTCATATACAAATTTCTTACCCTAATACCACATCAATTTAATCCACAATTAAAACTTACATTCAGCTCTGACCTTAACTTTGATTATCTCACCAGATTAACCAAGAATTTGAAATCAGCTTCCAGCTCTGGTTTCAAATACTAGTTAATAACAAAACCAGCCTGGCACTGAGCATAGCTAAAGTCAGTGTGCAAACTTGAGAGGGAAAAGGCTTGGAGGAAGATCAGGGCCTGATCCCAGTCCATCAACTCTTTTCCACGTAACTGGGTCGCAGCTTGCAGTGGCAGAAAAAAATAATTTGAATGTTGTTAGACCATGGAACAACTCTTCTGGAGAAGCTGTGGAA
The DNA here is from genome assembly GCA_029204185.1 of Lerista edwardsae. Taxonomy (NCBI): domain Eukaryota; kingdom Metazoa; phylum Chordata; class Lepidosauria; order Squamata; family Scincidae; genus Lerista; species Lerista edwardsae. The sequence goes on from JAJKFI010000045.1 coordinate 1,842,250, forward strand.
TTTCTGTGCATGCAGACCCTTCAGAAGAGGGTATGTAGGTCAAATGAGGGTTTGCATTAATTATTCATTGCTGAACCAGGTAACCCTGTGATTCCTTCCAACACATTGATTTGGAGTACATGTGGAAAGCAAAGGCAAACGTTTCAGCAAGATCAAGTAGCTCCTTCTTTTAAAACTTTTAATGCAGGTATTGTGGGAGAAGGCCATAGTTCTGTTTGGTGCAGTATTGGAATCATGTGGGGTTTTTTTCCTTGAAAAGCTTTCAGTCAGATGGTTGAAAAGCTCCTGCTTCTTTCACTATGTCCTAGGGTAATGTGGTAGAGTTTCACATTAACACTCTCAAAGAGAGCTTGCTTTTATTACTTGAGTTAAAATTTTCTCTTAAAATGCTCTCTTTCTAAAGACTTAACTAGATGAAACGAGAGGCACAGAGCTGTCACCGTTCCTTACCTCTTTTCCTCTCTTCCATGGCATGTCTCAGTAAACACAATATATGGTGTGATAGAATCACACTCTGCATTGCACATTGGAGGAGGTAATGCACAGTTTGATACCATATTATGCATTGTGTTTACCTATGCTGTGTGAGGAAAGGGGCAAAGAAACATTAAGTTAACCCCCATGTCTTCAGCTCCTAATATTGAAACCCTGGCAGTCAGCAAAAAACCCATTTTCTTGTCTTGCTCTTTGTCAGTGCTAGACTCTGCTTCTCAAAGGCCTTTCCATCCTTTCATTGAATGATGGTTCTTTGAGTCTTCTTGAACTTTGTTTTTATATATGGCATAATATATGCATACATACAGATCAAAGTTAATGAACCTGAAGTCAATAAGTACGTGTGGATGAATCACACCAGTCTTTGTGAGTAGGGGAGGGGCAGGGCATATAATGTGGAAGCTTATTTCCCAGATGTTGAAACCTGGAGTCATAATAATCCTAGGACCACACAAAGGGGAAAGTGCTTTGCTCATGACTGACCGACATAGGCACACCTTATGCCTTGTGAGCGCTGGCTCCTCTTCCTTTGTTGTAACTATATTATGAATTGAACTTTTTCATTTTTGACTGTTTTTTTCAGGGTAGTCTTAGCCTATTATCTCAGTGCCTATTAGCCTATTAGAACCAATGCCTATTAGCATATGTGTGTCACTCCTGAAATATTTGTGTATACTGATGTTGTTGCATGTCTGCGTGCGCACACTCTCAGAGCGCACTCCTAACCTGGAGTTAGACCGGCATAAGATAAGCCAGCAAAGTTTGGCTAGCATGAGGGCCACCATAAAGCATGTTTGGACTACTCTCGGAGTCAGGAAGGATGGCTCATGGCTGTGTGCTGGCCTCTCTGACTCCAAGAGTGGTCCAAACATACTTTACGGTGGCCCTTGCACTGGCCAAATTTTGCTGTTTTAGCTTACGCTCCCGTAACTCAGTTTAGGATTGCGCCCTCATTCTCTTGCACTTAACTGATGCTCAGCTCAGATGCTTGCTGTGCACAAACACAATTCATGTAATGGAGGAGTGGGCACAAAACATCCATCCATGTATCCACTATAATGTATAATGCCAGCACTCTGTACAGAGGCCCATACAAGCATAAGCTGTGTCATTTTCTTGAATTGGAAGAATCATGCAACTTGTTTACTGTGCAAAGGCCTGACATTCTCATAACTTCACACTAGCCACTCTATGCTGTGTGTGAGGGTGTAGAATCCCAAGACGCTGTTGAAGCTGAAGTTGTCAGCCATTTTTGTGGAAGGGTTTTAGTGCCTGAAAGAGCTCTGACAGGTAGAAATTCAAAGGTGAACGCTTATCCCAGTACAGAGATTCAGTAAAGAGAAAAGGTTAACCTGCTGAATTTCTGCCTTTCACCCAGCTGTTTTAAGCACAGGAGGCTTACCAGAAAATAAATTAGGAGCCCTATTTTGAAACCAAATAAATTTAAAATGCTGTTGTGTGTATGTACATGCTCTGCTCAGAAAAGCGAAATAAATGTCTTAGTGCGCATGCTGAGTCGCATCCAGAGTTTTTATTGTGTTCACAAAAGGAGCACCCGGTCATGTGAGAGTTCTGCTTCCGTAAGTGAGCTCCTTCTGTGAGTGCAGGTCTTCTCTGTTGAACAGGGAAACACTTTGGATGCAACATGGCAATCCATTCCCAAAGTGTAAGAGATCCACTGAATTGTGGCTCATATTTGTGTATGAGAAGAACAGTTTATTATCAAAATAATGACTTTGCTGGGAGCATCCCCCCAAAACGAAAATTACTGAAGAATGGTTTCATACTCTATCTCCAGGACAGCCTGAATATTAGACCCAGCTCATGACACATGTCGGCCTTAGGGAAGATAGTGTATTTTTTCTCTCTGTGTGTGTTTTTTAAAGACTCAAACAAAACTTTTCACATTCTTCTTTGGGGGAAAAATACACTTTGAAGTCCTTTTTCACCCAAACACATTTTCCGATAAGAGCACACAAGTCTTGACATTATTTCATTTTGTTACATGCATCTGTCAAGGAACCGAGATATGATACAGCTACTAAAAACTGATGATTGTGGAACAGTGAAACTTGACAGCATTTCATTTCCTTTATGTTCTGATTATACATTTATCAGGAAACCTGTATCTCTTGCAGTTCAGCTAGAAATTGGTAGAATTCAAGAACTCAAAGGCTCGGCAAAGAACTGTCCTATTATTTGGTATCATCTTACATTTTAGAGAAGTTGCTTGGTAGAGCCATTGTTACAGCTTTTCCTTTCCCTTTCATTATTGTGGCACCCTATCCCCAGATCACATTTCTATAGGGCTCTATGACTCCTCCACGGCGCAAATTAAACGCTGGGATATTTCATACGTACATCCTGAAGTTTCAATGGTTGTCAATCATAGTTTGTAAAATACAGGGATTACAACCTTGATATTAACATCCAAATCCATTGTGCTCATTTTTATGTGTGAAAATGAAAAGCCCTTGTGCAGACACTAGATTTCGGAGCTGCTTTGTTACCCTGTTTTTAATTTATCTCCATTTCTGAGCCGGTAAAAGGATTTTATTTATCAGTTTAATGTCGAGTGGTAAAGTTATCTGTTGATCTGAATTATTAGCACTTTGAGTGGGACGGCAGACATACATGTTGATACATTTTGGCGTTGCTGCAAATTGTTGGAAGAGCTGAAGGTAATTTTACTAATGTCTTTTAGAGGAAATAGGTTTTTTATAGTCTCTTTTGCTAAGTTTTTCCTAAAGAAAATGGATGTTTGTTCTTATGTTTAGAACCAACTGTTTTATAAAACTAACATAAGGACTTTTTTTCTCCTTCTAGGTTTATGTCAGGAAAAATTATCCTGAAGTTGTTTCAAACGGCCACCCAATCACCAACTCATCAGATTCTCAAGGACTAATCATTTTTGAAACTGCATTATGATCCCTTGCAAACATGGGTGCTATTTTTTAGCAGGATGCAGAACCAATATAATGCAAACCAAATGTTCTTATTCATTGAAAGACTGTTTTTGCACTGGACAGCTGCTACTTGCGTTTTGAAAAAGAATGATTTTTATTATTACTTTCATGACTCTCGTTCCTTTCATTTGAATGTAATACTGTTCCATATTTTTAAAATGCTGTATATTTTGAATTCTCCTTTTTTGTAACTTCCTAATTCTGTGGATTAGCATACACTAGTTTGCCCACAAAATCCACCGGGCAAGTGAAGTTCAGGGCATCATGTTTTCCTCACTTGTTAAAAAGTGCCTTGCATGGTCAGGTTCCATTCCTGATCATGGCTCCTGGGCCATTAAATGGTCTTTAGGTTGCTGCATAAATACCTCTTACTCCGAATGTGTGTCATTTAGTGTAGCTGTACTATACAGGGGTAGAGAAAATATGCGGAAGTGGCGGTGCTGATAGGACCAGCTGCTGCATCAAAACTAGCTTGGTGCAGGCTTAGGTTTGGCTAGTGATGCCACAGGGCCTGTTGTGGGAAGCCCCTTAAGCCTGATTTTTTTTCTCATACTTGGGGACTCTGTGCCACTTGTGAAACATGAATGCAGCCCACCGACTACACATAGTACCCTGTTTTGGGGATTCCTGGAGTTGCAAAAACTGGTTTTCAAGTGACTAGCAGACCACTATGCAATCTAGCAGGCTGTATCTGGATTGCTGAGTCTCATGGTGAATAGGCAAGCAGTAAAGGAATGAGGCAGATAAATACATATGTTTTTTGACTTTATACTACTTTAGATATTTGAACCACTGGTACAGGACACCTCACATTTTGAAATATCAGTTTTCTCAGGTTGGAAATGTATTTTTTTTTCTAAATTTGCATATAAAAGTAATTACTTTTTTCCAAAGTACAATCTTATTTATGTCAGCTCAGAAGTAAGCGCCATTGAATTATGAGATTTACTCCCAGGTAGGTGTGTATCGGATTGCCTTAATATTCCTTTGCCTTAAAAAATGTCCGGAAGTCCTTGGCTGTGTTCAGGACATACGTTTACCCGTGCTTTTAAGCAATGTTATAAATAGGCCATCCAAGAAATGAGCAAGCTTAAAGTTCCTTCTCTGGAGGAAGGTTTTACACCTTCTTGCCTTTAAGTTGCAAATAAGATTTAGCATAAGCACATCAGGCATCTGGAAACTTTCATTTTTTTAAAGGCTCATGTGCTCAATAGAATAATTCTGGTGGGCAGGGACAGTTCCAGGAAAGTTAGCTTTTATTGGTTGTATACAATATGCCTTGTAAAGGGTCCTAACGGGTTTCACATAAACCCGTTCACATGCTACTGTACATGATGGGGTGAGGCATTTTCTCGTGTTCGGAGATGACGTCATATGTCATTGCTTTGAGCTCTGTGGCTACACAGCTATGCAGCTTAGCGGGAACAATGGTTATATATGCACTTTCAGAAGAGTAAAGTGAAGGATGGCACATTATGTGAAGGAAGATGATCCATTTACTCAATAGTAATTTATTACTAAATTCTTGTAGCTTACCACTTGACATACTTACCAGCAGTAGCAATGGGGGCCAACCTTTTGTGCCTTCTTCCCACACAGTACTTGTAACACAGGAATGAAGTTGCTGTGTGGGAAGGGCTTGCTTTTGTAGACACTATCAAAACAAAGAGTCAGAGTCTGGATTGTATTGGGGAAGTGGCAGTGATCTCCACATACATCTCCCTAAGTGATCCATCCACTCCACATGGCTCTGCTTTATCTACATTGATTGCTGGGGTGACAGAATGAAGTCATCAGAAAGAATACCAGTAATGTGTGAATAGGTCCTGCTTGTGATATTCTAGCAGTTACGGGGACAATTATACAGCAAATCTGTTGCATCCAGTTGCATGTGGAGAGGTGGTACAGTAAAATTCCTCACCAGCTGGCAGTGCATTAGATAGTTGTCATACTTTCTTTGTTAAACGGCTGCCTGTATTTATTTATTTTTTAAGTCCAGAATCAGACAAACTGATTTAGATGCACAATCTCTTTCCCAGTACTACTGGATTCATGACCCTAGTATTCATTTGATCTATATATATAAAATCGGATGTTTGTATGTATGTTTGTGTGTGTGTATGTTCCACATAGGCTCTGGAACGCCTGGAGTGATTTGCACCAAACTTGGTACGCCTTGCTATCTAGATAGCCTTGCTATCTGGAAAGAAATACTGCAGGGGTAAGACCCCCCTAGCACCCCTAGGGGTGGGGATATGAAGGGGGTGCCATGTAAAAATGATCGAAAACGGCCGACATCTGTGTCGAATCCATAGTTTCCGGGCTTGCCAAGACAAGCGGTGACGCTCCCGATGCCGTTTGAGTCCGAGTTCGGCCCCCATCAGCATGGGGGGGGCAAGAAGGGGTGCAAAATAAAATGTCCACCATGATCTGCTGGAACGCCTGGAGTGATTTACACCAAACTTGCTACACATATACCTTACGATCTGGCAACAAATACTGTGGGGGTACGACCCCCCCAGCACCCCAGGGGTGGGGGTGCGAACGGGGTGCCATGTAAAAATGATCGAAACAGCCGATATCGGTGTTGAATCCATAGTTTTCGGGGTCGCCGAGGCGAACAGTGATGCTCCCGATGCCGTTTGAGACCATGTTCGGCCCCCCTCGGCATGGGGGGTGAGAAGGGGTGCAAGATACAGTGCTTGGAAATAGAAGATCCGCAACACGCTGATGGTGGCATAGAGGACACCGTTTGCTTTCAGATTTCACAACTCATCCCACTTCTAGAAATACTATGGGGGTACGACATCCCTAGCGCCCCTAGAGGTGGGGGTGGGAAGGGGGTGCCATGTAAAAATTGAAAATGGCCTACATTAGTGTCGAATCCATAGTTTTCGGGGTCGCTGAGATGACACTCCCGATGCCGTTTAAATCCACGTTCAGCCCCCATCGGCATTGGGGAGTGAGAAGGGGTGAAAAGTAAAATGTCCAAAATGACCGACATTACTGTTAAATCCATAGTTTTTGGTGTCACTAAGCTGATTGGTGACAGTCCCTATGACATTTAAGCCCAAGTGTAGTCAAATAGAACGCACCCCTGGGGGTGGGAAGGGGGTGACATGGAAAAATAAAAAATGACCGATATTAGTGTCGAATCCATAGTTTTTGGGGTCGCTGAGATGAATAGTGACACTCCCGATGCCGTTTAAGTCTACATTCAGCCCCCATCAGCATTGGGTGGTGGTGAGAAGGGGTGAACAACAAAATGTCCAAAATGACCGACATTACTGTCAAATCTATAGTTTTTGGGGTCACTAAGATGATTGGTGACAGTCCCGATGACATTTAAGCTCAAGTGTAGTCAAATAGAATGAATAGAACTCTGTAGAACCTTCTGGAAATTTTTAGAAATCATTATGCCCCGGTCTTGGTCTCCAATCAAATACTTGCCATGTTACCAGGCGTAGTCACTGAATACAAGACTATCAATACCGTAGGAGATGCCTATGAGGTTGTCCATTTCCCATCAGACTTCCTACACTCACTTGATCCAGCTGGATTGCCACCACATAGTCTTTTACTTACAGTGGGATCTCCAATTATTTTACTACGAACCTCGACCCGCCAAAACTTTGCAACGGCACAAGGCTGTGTGTCAAGAAGATGCTGGGTACTGTAATTGAAGCGACTATCTTAACAAGAAACGGAAAGGGTGAAACAGTGTTTATCCCAAGGATAACACTCATTCCGACTTATCTCCCTTTTAACTTTAAGAGATTGCAATTTCCAGTGCGACTTGCATTCTCGATCACAATCAACAAGTTACAGGGGCAGTCTATTAAGTACTGCGGAGTGGGAGATTGCCGTGTTTCTCCCACGGACAACTTTATGTGGCTTGCTCAAGGGTGGGTTCACCCAAGAATTTATTTATTCTTGCTCCTGGAGGTGAAACTAAAAATGTTTAAAATCCAGTTTTGAGTTAAATTATAGTGAATTTGTAAAAGATTTTACTTTATAATTTTTATACTGTACTTATACTTTTAATTACCTGTACATAACATTACTTCGATTTTACACTATAGATAGAATTCATTCCTTTTCCTGTGTAATAGAAGCTTGGGATAAATAAATACCTGGGCAACGCCAGGTAAGGACAAGCTAGTTGGTTATATACTGCAAAGTTTTTTGGCCATGGAAACACACAAATACATTGCAGGAGGTGTAGCAGCCATTAATATATGCCATGGCTCTTGATCAAGCAAGCATTCCCCAAATTAACTAAGAGTACAATCCTAAACTGGAGTTCGCCTGGCATAAGCTAAGCCAGCAAAGTTTGGTCAGCACAAGGGCCATCATAAAGCATGTTTGGACCATTCTCGACATCAGGAAGGATGGCTCACATCTGTGTGCTGGCCTCTGACTCCAAGAGTGGTCCAAATATATTTTATGTTGTCCCTTGTGCTGGCTAAACTTTGCTGGTTTAGCTTATGCTGGCCTAACTCAGTTTAGGATTGCACCCTAAATTTTAAAAATGAAAATGGTCATGTTGTACAAGCCTAAAAATCTATGTAAGACAATATTGTCATTTTTGTGCACATGTGTTAAATGTGTATGTTTTTGCTCAGGAAAAACTGCCTGACAAGGGAAGTCTTGCTATGGCTCTTACTAAAGCTTTCAGTTCCTTGCTTGCTTTTTGATTTTAATGTACATTGTCCTGGTCCTAGCTGAGGAAGGGAAACTGTCTCATCCTCAAGCCTCAGGTGGGACTTCATGTGATAAAATGTGCTACGTTAAAGAAGAAAAATACATTTCTAATTGTACAAAAATTAGACATTAAGGAGAAGGCTATGCTAGAATTCTTCTCCCTGGCTTGCCAGTTTTCTGTGCTGGGAGGAGTTTTGCACATATGGCAGAGAACTCAATGATGCAAGTCCTATCACTATACTGAAGTGGTGCAGCCATGACAACTTTGCCACCTCAGTGAACCTTTTCCGCCTCAGGCCATTGTCATTTTTTTGTTCATAATGCAATGAAACAAACATATTTGAAACTAAATTTTCCAAGAACAAACCTGGCATGGAAGCTATCTAAAACAGAAATCTAATACTGGATTCTTGTTCTTTCAGAAAGCAAGAACTAGGCCAGTTAAACCTGTCCAGCAGTGGTTCCCAAACTGAGCTGTGGCTCCCCGGGAGCTGCGGAAACCAGACAGGGAAACCCTGGAATTCTCACGAAAAACCACCGCCATATACATAATATGATTGTGGCTCCCCTTAATGGGTAGATCAAAGGAAGCACTAGTTGAAAAAAATTGGGAACCACTGCTGTACAGTCTTGGTCAGCATTTAGGTGTACTGAAGAGTCATTTGTGGAGAGAAGGTTTGGAGAAAGCCCCCGTAAAAGAGGACAGCTAACTACTCCCATGTCCAAAGTTTCTGCTTTCAACACCGATATGCTTTTTCCCTTTGGGTAGTCAACTGGGGGCCAGATTTGGTCCTAAGGTTACCGGTTGCTCATCTCAACTATGAACCCCAGCACTGTTACAGTGTAGCACTTAAAGTAATCCTTGAGAAGGCTAGCATTCCAAATGAACTTTCTTGAGGATCAACACCTTAGCTTTGGAAAAAGGTCACCTACACTTTGAATTACTAGTTTTAGAGATTTTTAAAAAGTCAAATGCCTTTTCCTGGTACTACAACAGACTGGAATGACTCCAGTCTTAAAGACCATGGGATTCGACCAAAGAACAAAGCATCCCCGGCTGATAGTTTGGAGTTGAGAACTCCTCTGGCTGAACAGTGAGTTGCTCAAATAAAGGAACCAGAGACAGCATTTTAGGACTAGGTAGCATCCCTTAGGTTCCTTGATGCCTGCTGCCTTGATCACTGTATTACCTCCCTCTGGCCATCTGCAGTGGTGGCTGTAACAACCCAAAGAACAGGCCCGGCATCTTTCCCCTCCGACAAGCTGCAAAAGTACTGCGTAGAGCAGGCCCAGGGGTCTGCTTCTAGTGCTTTGCTCTCAGGTGTCTTGTTTTCATGCTTTGATTTTGCAGGGCCCATGCTTTTCAAATTTTATGTTGTGACCAGAAAGCAAGAAAAATGAACAGGGTTGCCAGTAGTGCATTTATGCAAATAAATAGAATTATAACCCCCTGTAGACCTACTCAAGTGTTAAATAAAGCGTACATATCATCATATGCGTTGGTAAGTTGAATGAGTGACCTCAGCCCTTTTCAGGCTGTAATATGAGTCACCAAGTTCAAGCCCGACACAGTATTTTCTTTAGAATGCGCCTCTAAAATATACCTGCTAGGTACTTGATTAATCCATTTAAATTTCACTGTTGTGCAAAAGCTATATTTCATGTTTGGGGGAGAAACAGCAGCTAAAGAAGGAAGATGCGGATCTAGACTTGGAAGAGCTCTAGTAAATTGTTCTGTTGGAAAGAGCAATAACATTGACCAGAATGGTGTTACTCGTTCTGGTTGGGAAAAGAACTGGCTCATTAGCTATCTGAGAACTTTTTTGCTTGATCTCTTGTTGATTCCATGATGCGCTTTAGAATTAAGGCCTAGAGAACCTATGGCCATCCAAGGCAAATCCAGCCATTTGTTATGGCCTTCCAGAAGCTTAATACTTACCTATTTGTAAACATTTGTTCTGATGAAAACTGCATTTGTTCGGAAATACTGGATTCTTTAACACAATTGTTTGTCATTCTGTCTGTCTCTCTGTGTGTGCGCTGCATTTGATAACACTGCCCTTCCCCACTGTTCCAGCAGGCTTACTGAGCCTCTGGTGGGCTACTATATGTGGCTTAATGGGCTTTGTTTTGACTTGGTGGTTGGCTACAAGTGACTTGGATTAATTATAGCTGGACAGGGGCAGGAGGGTAGTTACGTAGCACATTTTGCTGTACAAGAGAAGTGGGAAACCATTGCTGTAGGCTGAGGGAGATACCAGTTTTAGCTAATACGTTAGGCATACAACTTCATCATCCAGAAATAAAAAAGCGCTCCGTCTGCAAAAGTAGAAACCTACCTCTTCAATAGAGGCTACTAATGGATCTGTTTTAATCATGCACTGTTCAAAACATCCATTTCATGTGCATGATGACAAATCTCCATTTTGCAGTGATGCAGTTCTTCTGAATTGTTAACGTGAATGCACATTTACAACATTGTTAACTAATTAATATGCTGTCATTGCCCTATTTGAACAACGAAAATCAATTAATGTGCAATATTTAAGGTCTGTCCAGAATATCCTTCAGTACCTGGGAGATTTGCATATATTGGTTCAATGATAATATAAATCATTTCAGCCCCAAATTGAATCCAAGTTCCTTTCTGCTCTCTTGAGTAGTAACAGCAAGAGATATTGGCTTCGGTAGCCTTCTTGTCAGGAGAGTCAGACAAGTCTGGCTATCTCACCCTGTAAAAGCTGGATACTCTGCTTACTTTCCATCAGTTTGATTCTGTCACTTTTAGAAAGCAAACAAAAATGCTAGGTATTTGTGAGAATGCTGAATGTACTGTTTTAGCGTGTTTTGACAGGATCATCTTGGCTTTATGCAGCTGATGTCAATGTAATAGATACCAAAATGAAAAATGCTGAGTTGAATGGAGACAACCAACAAATTATATTTGTGTTGGGAACCTTTCTCAGTGTCATTAAATCTAACATTTTTCTTTTTCTTTTTAAAGACTTAATGATGACTCATGTGAAAGCTGTGGCTTGGCGCCAAAGCACATGCATGCATTGGGGTCACTGATGTTCCCCCTGGCTAGCAGCAGCCACCTGTACTGCATTGCTTCACTACACTGGATGTATCCTGGCTTGCAGGAGCAACTTTGGGAGGACATGAGGTTTATGCTGAGGGGCAACACTCTTTCCCCCACCCCATGCCAATTTCTCAAACTGTTGAATACTGAATGATTTTATATCAGTGGGAGATATATCATTCATATCATGTTGAATATTAAAATGAAAATACATTTTAAGCAATACGATTTCAAAAACAATCCACTGTTCAGATTGGGAAATTGTCCACTAAGTTGTCCTAAATAACTTGCCTCATACTTTAAGGCTGAAATGCAAACTGATTTGCCTTTTTAAGGTATCTGCAGAGAAGTCTGCCCCTTGCCTTTTTTCCATGTTCCATTCATACACCTCATTCAACTGTCTGTTCTTTGCATCTGCATTTTCCCCAAAAATTTTAGTTGTCAATTTAAAATTGAGAGTAAGCTATGCATTTCTTCCATGTTTCTGAAACCAGCACATTCAGTGTATTTAGAAACCACGACACAGTTTCAACACATTTTGCAGATAACTAGATATGGAAACATCAATCACCATGTGATTTCTGCTTCATGTGACATGTGAATTCTTCTAATAATTCTGCTAATAAAATGTGACAGAGTCACCATTTTCCTTTCATTTTTTCATCACCAGTTGCTTTGGTAATTAGCTTATGCTTTATTGTAAACTTAACAGAAAAAAAAGAGGATAGAGTATAAAGGTTTTTATAGAAACTCTATAAAAATAGAAAAAAGAGGATACGTGTTAGCATAAAGCAGTGGGGGAAGTTCTCTGCTGCTATAACCAATTGGCATAACCAATACCTCATCAAAAGGAAAGTCCCAGTCCCAAAATCTGAGTAATATATGAAAAAAAAATTTCTTCTGAAAAAGCGCCATTGAAATGAATGGGACTTTAACTTAAATCCCATTGATTTCAATGGTGTTTAGTCACAAAGCACTTTCTTTAGAGACGACCTGTTGCTTCTGGGGTAGAATGGAAGCAATCACTTAAAGACAGATCCAAAGAGATACAAACAAATTTCTGGATCAAGATACTTCTCTGAACAGATAAACTGGAAATGGCTTCTTAGGCTCTGTATTTTTGCTAAATCAATAAATGTATTGTCTAGGTGACATCCTGATTTGTATTCCTATGTAACGAAAAAGGTTTGTTTGAGTTTGGGTAGGTAAAACACTAGAGGGGAAAAGGCATGGAAGGGACTGGCAAACTACTGCAGTTTTCCCATTTTCTATTCTTATTTCTTGTCCCAATATCGCCTTGGTCAGTATCACTTTTGTGATCTTTGGCGTACATTTTAATTTTGTAAGGTAGTATGGTCTGCCTCTCTCTCTCTCTCTCTCTCTCTCTCTCTCTCTCTCTCTCTCTGTGTGTGTGTGTGTGTGTGTGTGTGTGTGTGTGTGTTTAATTTGAATGTGTTTATTTTAGTGCCTTTGGATTTTTTTTTATAATGGAAGGTGTATTTTTTTAATTGACTATTTCAGCCACAAAACTTGTAACACAGCAACTTCTGTAATACAATAAAGCCAGGCAGTAGAAGCCTTCTAAATGTGTAACAAGGTACTTGTTCTGTCAGAGTCAAGGATTTCAGGGGCAATGTACTCTGTTTCTCCGCACATGCCCAAAGAGGTTGGTGTCATGAACTTTCAGAAAATCATTACAATTGCATTGCAAAGCAGCTTAAAATATCTATGAAGGATTGGGCTCAACTATGGAGGGTTTTGCAACAGCGGAAGACGCTTCCACTACTGCAAAATGGCTCCTGACAGATAATGGAATATTCTGTTGCTGGCCATTTTGGAGGCATTGCCACAAGAAGAAGCAGCATTCGCTATCCATCTCCAGACCAGTCTGTAGTTGCCGGTTTAAATAAAGCTTCAGAGGAGGGGTGAAATGAGGTAGGAAGGGGGAGAAATGGAGTCAGGAAGGCTTGGGAGGGGTGAATCTGGTGGCAATGCCATACAGCTGGATCCTAGCCCCTTTTTGGCAGCCTCCCTGCCACCTTTTTCACCTTGGACTTGCACCAGCTGAGGCAGATGCGAGGAGACCCATTGCAGAGTGGAAGGCTTATGGAGGGGTATGGGGATTTAGCTTTGCAATGTCTGAAGCCTTGTAATACCCTCCAAAGCCTCACAATTGCCCCCTACTGGATATAGCAAGCTCCTTCTTGGTGAGGCTGCACCACCATAGGATGAGGGAGAATAGGATTAAGCTTTTAGTGTCATTGTGGATCTTTTAACGTATTATATATTATGTTTAACGGCATGCAGGCATGAACGTATACGGCAGTATACTAGCAGTGTTGGGATGACTTTCGAAATCCAAGTTGAATCAATTCTCAAGTCTCCGCCCACTTGTGAATTGACTTGTGCACAAGTCTAGTGTGTGCCCTTGGTGATTCCACCCACGGAATTTCATGAGTCATTTTCACTCAAGTTCCAACTCTTTGTAGCAAGCTGCGATACGGGTCAGGTCCGCACACAAATACAAATGATCAAAAATGGGAGGTGTGGGGGGCGGCCAGAGTTGTTGTGTCACACTTAGCGTTAACGTTCTGGTGGGCCAGCGCTGCGCTGCTTACAGCACTTGACTCCTTCCGCCGTTGAACCGCCATTTCATTTATAGAAGTGAAGCATCAAAGCAGGGCTGATCTGTGGCAGTTACTCAAGCGAAAAACAAGGGATCCTCAGGGACCTTCCAGCGCCATACGGAACTGGCCGCTGTGATGAAAATCCTTTCCCCCCCACCTCCATTCACATCACAACTCAGAAGAATTGAAGGGTAAAAAATAGCCCCGGCTGTGGCAGATCGTTCATTCAGTGAGACCTTTCCCCCCCACAAAAGCTGGGCCAGCCAGTGGGTGAGCATGCACGGCGGCAGCTGCAGGAACCCGCCATGACAAATTACGGCTCAAAAACTTTTAATCACCATGTTATAACAGCTGTTATGGAACTGCTTTCCACAAAATTGCTCAATCATTTATTTCTCTTAGATCAATTATGAATTTAACTGGTGGTCCAGAAGTCCAACACTTAGATCTTCCTCTTTGACTCCCATATCCCCCAATACCAAAGTTCTCTTGCACAAGCCAAAGGCCCTGTCTCTTCCCCCCGCCCATGCATAGGTTCTCCTTTGCGCTGTGTTTTGCCCAGTGTTTCCAAAACTGTGAGCTGTGGCTTCCTGGGGAGTTGCCAAAACCAGCCAGGGAAGTCATGGACTTCTCATGAAAAACCCACCGCCCTATACAATGTATAGGATTGTAGCCCTAATGCAGAGTTGCGGCCAATGGCCCAGTAGGTCAAGAGAGGTTGTATGAGCCCCATGTATGAGCCCAAACTCAAGCAATGGACATGTCAGCTGAGACATGTAAGGAAAACTCAGCCAAACTCTCTTTTTCTGTTCATGGTGGGGACAAGAACGTTTGCTCATGTGAAAGTGTGTCAGAGATGAACCTCACAATACCAGAACCAGAGGACATCCACTTAAATTGAGTGTTGGGAGAGTTAAAACAGATAAAAGAAAATACTTTTTTACTCAGCGGGCCACTGTGAGATACAGGAAGCTGGACTAGACGGGCCCAGGGCCTGATCCAGCAGGGCTCTTATGTTCTTAAATATTATGTCAAAGCACGAAAGTAAGAACAAAAAACCCTCACTTGAAAATTTAAACTGTTAACACTCACAATAGGAATATAACAAGAGTAAGATCTGCAGCTTCCAAGATTGCTGCTCCCAGCTTTCCGCGACCCACCAAGTGGGTCCCGACCTACAGTTTGAATAACACTGTTCTAACACTATTTGAGCAAAGTCCCCAAGGTACAGGGGACAGAGACCATGCTTTTTTTCCCCTCTGGTATTTTCCATTATATATACATATACATACATTTATATAGTATACTTGAATGCTCAGATTTAACCTGGAAAAGCCTTTTGAGTTGTACTCCTGACCTCCTGAAGCCTCTTGTTAGCAAATAGTATTTCAAGTGTGCTGACATTTGAAAATATGCCGTCTTTGCATAAAGAGCGAAGCCTCCATGGCGGGTGGGCAAAGAAGAGCTGTTTACTTGCAGTCAGCAGTGTCATCCTGGCGGAACGGCCTGGTACGCCGTTCCGCTAGTTCCGCGGACGGGCCTGGGCCGCGCTGCCTCTCCCGAGGACGGGCGAGCTGCTCCTGGGTCCGCCCTCCCGCCCTCCCGCGCGTCCGAATTGCTCTGAAATGGAGCGATTCGAGGTGCAGGGAGGCATGGCTGCCCTCCGCCATAGGGGCGGAGGGCTGCCAATCATCCGGGCGTTCCGGTTCCTGGCGTGCCCGGATGACGTCTCTGCTTGCAGTGCCTTTTAAAATGGGGAAGGGGGTAATATGTGTTTTGTGTTTGGTTTGTGACATTTTTTGCTCACTGGGTTTTACCATATCAACCGCTGCACCTATTTTTAGATGTGCTTGAAATCTAAATTCCCCTTTCCCCAAGGCCTCAACCAGAATGTTCTCCAACAGTAAGCCACTCCCCAAACAAATATCATTTACCTTTGAACTTCTCCATGGAAGATTGATCAGTAAGTAAATATGTGTGTAAACCACAGTGCCCATTAAATTCTCTGGCACTGGTAGACTTTGAAGTAGCATAAATGATTCAGTGAAATGAGGATGGGGCAAAAAGATCATTACTGTGTCTTCAGTCTGTTACACAAAGCAGCATTCTTGGGAATTATTCAGTACTTTTTATTATGGCTAACCAAACTTAATGAAAGTCAGGAAGCCAGCAGAGTGAAGCAAGTGCCCATGAATATCAGCAACCACATAAATCCAAGCATTATAAGGCGAAAAAGGCGTGGTATCTTAGTTAAGACTTGTATTAGGTTAGGTTCCAAGGGATTAGGCAGGTTGAGTTGTCAGCAATACAATCCAGATCCAAACACAGTAGGCAATCAGATGTTTCAGGCAGTAACAAGTAATTCTACAGGACTTCTTAACACATATTCCAAGTCCATATATACTGTAACACACTGGTCACAGAACACAGCAGATACTGCCTATCAGATACACTGACTCTCAGATACACTGACTCTCACACAGAGAGATGCTAGAAACACACTGTCTGGAGAGAAGCTTCTGGATGCTGCTTGTATCCATCACAGTGGTAACTTACTTCAGGTGAGTGTGCCTTGCGGCAGGTACTTACAGCATACAGTTGTGCTGTGTTGCCTTAACTAGCTGCTCTTCTCTCAGTATTTCCCAAGCTACAAAATACCTTAGTCTGGTCTCTTTAAGCCTATTACAGCTTCACAGCCTAACACTTTTAAAATATGAGGCACTGTCACTTGAGCCCACCTTGAAGCGTGCCCCTGTCCCCTCATGAAATGGTTTTAACTCTGCATTCCAGGGATCCTTGAAGTTCCTTAATGGAAAATTTCCCCGAATTATGGAGCTTATCCATACCTACTATGAGAAGAGTGTGCATGCAAGAGCACTTCCCAGAATCCTCTGCAACCAAATATACCTAACTTTGGCCTTGTGCTAAAATCATTTTCTGGACTGTTGCAGTTCTCTGCCCACACACCGCAAACATTCAGAGCCTGATTCAGGGCCCAATCCAACTGTCCAGCACTGCTGCAGCCATGCCAATGGGGCATGCACTGCATCCTGCAGTGGGGGGGAGTCACAGAGGCCTCCTCAAGGTAAGGAAATGGTTCTTTCCTTATTTAGGCCCTTCAGTATAGCTGCATCAGTGCTGGAAAGTTGGATAGGATTTGGCCTTCAGTATAGTAGTCCCCCTGTACTGCAGGCTCAGTTTCCACAGTTTCAGTTATTTGTGGTTCTCAAATTGCCTCTGTGAGTTTTCAAAACAACACTATCAGGAAACTAATAGCAGAGGACTTTTTTTTGGAAAAGGTAGCAGATAACAGTGAGAATGCTAAGATGAAGCAGACTAGCATTCTTGCGGTTTGTCTGCTTCCTGTTAGCATTGTGCTCAGGACTCATCTCTGTTTGGAACCTTGCTGAGTAGTGCCACAGTAAACATAAAAGTTCACTACTATCAGCAGTTTCAGGTATCTCTGATAGCAATAGGAACATATCCACTGTGGATATTGCGGGGGGGGGGGTACTGTAAAGGATTTTGAGATAGTTAAATTCTTACCTACTGACCATACTTCTTTTCACACTGGACTTTTAAAAAATTTATTTCTCAGTTTCTCTCAGACTATTATTTTATGTGACCTTCATGGAAACCTTCAAACAACTCCCTTGCAAAAAAAAAAAAAACTAAAAAAAAAACTGGGGAAGTGGCACAGTCTACTTGGAATGATTGTATCATTTTGGCATATTGGAACTGGTCCCAAGAGAATTGGAAATTTGGTTTCTTCTCTAGAATTATCAACATCTGAACTCTACCCTTATACACATGGAAATGTGGAAAAATTTTCCTCTCCCATGCTGGACAGCCACACCCACCCCAATATTTTAACATATGGGAAACTTGAAAATTTGTGGTTATTACTGCAGACAAAAAAATTATTTCCAATGTAGTAATAATAGTCCACTGGTGAACATATAATGAATGAAAGAGGCCTTAAAAACAGGTGTATATATTTCATTGATTGGACTTAGCCATTGCTTATTTAAGGAGAGTCTTGTGCCTCCTTAGGAGGTTGTCCTTAAATTTTTGCCAAGAGCACATCCTTTAAGAACCGGTTACTTGGTTGCCAAGGTTCATCTTGCTTCTTGCTATATGAGTGGAGCAAATCTGTCATCTTTCTCCCAGAGCTATGACTGAGATAAGCATTCATCCAGGGTGTATTAACATCTCGTGTGAGTTTTTTGATCTGGCTTGAACATTTCACTCTTGAACAAGGACTTGTTATTAAATCTGTTTTGCTTGACTTTAGGCAATTTGTTTGGTTTGTACATGTTTCCTTAAATGGTTCATCTTACACACAGAGATTTAAGAGAGGAGATATCCTAGACTACTGTTATGAGACAAAGAATTCCATTATGACTTCATCCAAGTCCATCATTTGTGTCCTCCATTTTGACACAGTCAGGTTTTTGAGATATTCTAGACAAACCTTATCCTTGGGATATGCAGAAAAACTTTTCACTTGCCTGATAAAAAAGTATTGTGCTACTTTTAACAGGCTCAGATCTTTCTCCCTGGGAGGAGCCTTGAAATGCACATTTTACTGTTTCGAAATTTCAATGCCAAAACATTTAAACGTTTTCAGGAACACTTTGAGAAATGTGACTATTTTTCCCTTGATGCGGCATTTTGTTCCAGATGTTCCTGATGATTTTCTGTAGGGCCATGTCCCTGAACAAGCAAACGTACAGAACACCAAAGGTTTCCGCACTATTTCTACCCTTGGGAAGAAGCCCCTTCTTTTACAACTCCTTCTTTGCCCGTTTTGCCTTATAAAAAAAAGTATTATACTCTTTGGAAAACGCTCTGATCTTTTCTCCCTTGGAGCAACTCTGAAATTCACTTCAAAGTTGACAATGCTGGTGGCAAACCTAAAAATGTCTTTGATTGTTTCTGGGAAATAATTTTGCTGCATACGGACTTCAGAGGTGCAGGGCCAAGCTCAGCCAAGAGCCCATCCCAGCCAGACCCTGAAGAAGGGGAAGGATGTCCATTGTTGCTGCCCCGTCTGATCAGCCTCTCCATTGAGCCTTGCTTCAGACAATCTAACTGGGCAATGGTAGACAGCAGCAGACATTGTGCTCCTTCAGTGTGCAGCACCCTTTTGTGTTCCACATGTCCCACCCCCAAATGGAAATGATGCCGGATCAGAGCTAGGCTTGAGCTATGACGCTCAGGCCTAATCCACACTTTTACGAGGCGGCTACACATATGCCACTGTCTGCTGCATGTAAATATTATTTCCATACAACAAACACATTATAAAAAAAATATTATTTATAATCCATTGTTATAGCCAAGGGCTCTGGAGGGGTAACCGTTTTACCAAGAAAAGGCACAGACTCCACAGGACCTACATCACAACTAAATGGCACAAAAGGCATGAGTGTACAAATGAAGGTAAAAGATTGTAGATGTGTTCGCACAAAGAGCCAAACTGGCAATCAGTCTTCTGGCACTTTAAATAATTATAATACCAGTATTTATATACCGCCTTTCTGGTCATAGGATTTCTCTTCTGACTTTAATCAAAGCGGTTTACAAGGGCAGGCTTCTCTCAACCCCGTACAGGGGTTGTTACAATCACAAGTTCTATCTTTCAAGAGCACGACAATCTAGGTGGTCTCCTTCACAGTCCGGCATCTCCCTGGCTGTTCACACTCCCACACACGGCTTGACAGGCACTCCTCCACTCTCACTGGAGGGGTCATCCTCCTCTCCAGCTGGAGAGGGTCATCCTCCTCTCACCAGCTGGAGAGGGTCATCCTCCTCTCACCAGCTGGAGAGACTCATCTCTGTCAGCAGCATTTATCGGCAGTTCACGGTGACATCTGGTTGGCTTGAACGTCTGGTTGGCTATCTGAGGTGACCTTCAGGCTTCAGAGGCGGCAACTCTTCCAGACCCTCCTGCCCAACACATTTATTGTGGCCTGAGTTTTTGTAGATGGGCACCTACTTCATCTGGTGAAGCACCGTTCACACAAACAAGAGAATAAAGACAAAAATTACTGAATGTAATATATTCAAAGGAAGTCAGTCATATATTTCCCATCAGCACCATGGAAATAATTGAGATAAGATAATTGTAACTAGTTTGAGCGCCCAATCCTAACAGGCTTAGTGCAGGCAGTATTAGCGTAATGCACCCATAGTAAAGGTGTAGTAAAGGCTTCTGTAGTAAAGGTGTTCCGGGGCAGGGGTGGATGGGACTGGTGGTGACTTTTGCCACTGATCCTGACCTCCGTGTAGGGGCATGTGGTTGCTACACACAGAGGCCCTAAATAGCTGTCACAGAGGCAAGTAGACCTATCTCAGGATTGGGCTGCCAGTCCCGTGAATTTCAGTGAGATATCAGCCCTATTTATATGTTACATTTAAGCATATAAATGTTACATGGGGCATGCAGGAGTACAGCAGCAAACATTGTCCCCACAATGAACTGCTACGACCTGACCATTGACTGCATATGAAGTTTGCTTGCTGTAACAAAATTCTGTATTTAGGCTGAAAGTGTCCCTATGCTCTGAAATACCAGGCTGTGACAGGGGGTGGGGCTTAGAATCACAATGACATGTGGGTGGGGCTTTCCTTCCTTACCCACCCCCCATGATGTTTGTATGCTTGAACATCACATCTGAACAGTGCCTTAGTGAAGACTGGTTTTCTTGGGATACAACCCGCTGTGTGCTTAACAGGTTTATTAATCAGCTGGTTTATGAATTTCCCACTCATTTTGAACATGAATGTTATTTGTTGGGAGAGCACAGAGCCTGAATGAAATTGCAATGTAGCTTACAGAATGTGTTTAGTCTGTAAACATACAGTAAATGTGTTTAGTCTGAAACGTTCATGCAGGTTTTCTGAACACTGAAGGACGGTACTTTCTTGACTCACATGTGGGAACCTAGATGGAACTTTCAAACTCAACATGCTTACTTATGCAGTAGTTATACAATTGTTCATCCTCCTCTGGAGGAGATTAAGAAATGTATTATATTCTGATTGAATTCAATTTATATGTTGATTAGTTCCCCTGAAGAGGAACACTTATGTTCAAAATATGTTGGGAAATATGAAAAACACCACGCAGAGATAGGCACGCCTAAGACCATTGCTTTTGATGTCTCACCTCTCACTACCTAGGATAGACTGTTAACAAGCCTGTCTTGTACCCATTTCCTTTACTTTCTCTGTACCTTGCTGTGTGGCAGAACCCACTTTCTAGTTGCATGTAAAAAGCAGAACATATTTTCTCTTTTCTTCCTCTCTACTCATGTTTCCTTTTCCTCACACATCAAGCTTTCTAGTTTTGCTTTCCAACTTTTTGCCCCAGTCGCCCTTCTATGGCCTTATATACACATGAAGCAGAATGTGATGGAGGAGCAGACTGCTCCATTCAAACTGCAGGTGTGGAATGACATTTGTAAAAATGCTCACCTACTTAAAAAAAAACTCCCTGCAGTGAGAAAGCAGCCCAGTAAACTAAGCTTTGGACTAGAATCTTTCTTCTTAATGTGCTACTTTTCTATGTGGATGTAGGGTTTTATGTTTTTTGGCTTAAAAAAAAAAAGATAGGAGAATGTTCAAAAGCAGCATGTCCCACCTTTAACAGGAAAGTGGTATAGTCCATTCTAGGGACATGGTGGCACTGCGGGTTAAACCGCTGAGCATGTTGACCGGAAGGTTGGCAGTTCAAGACTGCATGATGGAGTGAGCTCCTGTCGCTTGTCCCAGCTCCTGCCAACCTAGCAGTTCGAAAGCACCTAAAAATGCCAGTAGATAAATAGGTACCACTTCGGTGGTGTTCTGCCAAATTCCCTGCCGGGCCACCCCAAGGGCCCTAATGCCCACACTAGGCTAACTAGTTTCCCCACAGAGCGGCCTCAGAGATAGGCAAGAGGGAGGGGTTCAGTCACCCACTGGGCCTCCTCCTCTCTTCCTTTGTTTGGGATCACTGGCTGGCCAGCCTCCTCCAGACTGCCCTCATCACTGGCTTAGCTCCAAACTAACCTAGCACCAACAACCCCCACCACCAAACAATAGGCAGCCAGTTTGCCCAAGCCACAACTGCCTCCTCCACTTGGTGGCTCCAGGGACGTGGCAGACATACAACAATTCCCAATGGTTATTCCCCACAATAACCTTACCTCAGTAATGGCATCTAAATGATTTAGCAACAGGTACTCACTTTTGATTGGCACTTGTGTCGGGGCCCGCCCACCGGAAGTGAGGTCATAGCTGGAACCCAGGAACCACCCCCAGAAACCGCCACACCTCCTCGGGAGGGAGCCCCAGGCAGCCTACCTGCTCACGCTGCTGCCGCCATTGGTCTCCCTCGCTCCACTGCCTGCCTGCCTGGCTCTGAGAACGTGCAGGCAATTCAAATATTGCAGAGGGCGGAGCAGAGCGCCAATGGAGTTGACGAGTGGGCGGGCGAATGGGCGGGGCCAGCCCTAATCCTAAGAACGGGTACTCGCGTACCCGCTACATGACATGTCTGCCTTACCTTCTCCAGTCCTTCAGGCAGTCAGTCCAGCCAGCATTCCATCAGTCAGGCACTCCATCCAGCAATCCATCCATCCAGCACCTTCCCAGGTCCTTTACTCCAACTCCTGCCTTCCACTTTATACTGAGGCCAGCCAATTGGTGTCTGTTGCTAGGCAGGCTCTAGCATCAGCCACACCCATCTGCACCTGTGCTAACCTCTCTTCATAGCCATGGGCCTCATCAGCCTGCAGCTGTTTTCCCTAGGCTTGCAAAATCCTTGGGGGTTAACCCTGTAATCCCTGGCTAATCTGGGACAAGGCCATTGCTGATACCATTCCCTATATCCTTGGGGTATCTCCTGCCTGTTCCAAGGTGTTCTTTGAGCCTTGGCATACAGTCATGCTGACCACATGACCATGGAAGCTTGTCCTTGGACAAATGCTGTCTCTTCAGCTTAGAAACAGAGATGAGCACTGCCCCCTACAGTTGGTCACAACTACACCATTCGGTCGTGGAGAGACCTTTACCCTTTTATAATCCATTCCATTACCTCAACATTGTTTTTCCTCATTCTATTGCATCCATAGATCTAGCCTCAGTGTGGACAGGAAGGAGCTCCATGGCTCTGTATGTTTGGTGCACATGTATGTATCCATCCTGACTGATTTATTAGGACATGAATGAAGCTTTTATGGCCCACAGTCTATTTGATCTGATGAAATAGAGTCTTGCCTATGAAGACTCTCCAGCCACAATCAATCAGTTATTCTCCAAGGTGCCACAGCACTTGCTGTTTTCATATGAAACGGTTACTCTCTAGCAAACTAAGCAAAGTAAATGCTGTGCCAATTAACAGCTGCCCTTTTATGGCTCAACAAATAACACCCCATCCCCTCTTTGGCCCTGGTTTATGTGCAGAATGTATTCAGTTTCACGATTCTAGAATTGAGCCATTGATTACATGTATGCACCGATTATCATTCCATATTTTTGTGTTGGAGTATTCAAAAAATAATACTCTGTAATGTCTTTGGGAATCAACACTATCATCAGGAATGAGGGAGACCTTCCTGGGGTGGCTTCTCTGTGAGTTCATTAAGGTGTATGTTTTCTGCTAACTGGCAGATTTTTTTGTTGTTAAAAAGAATATTTATATGCCAATTTTGAATGAGTTATTCATGACCTATTTAAGTTTTCAAGTGCTATTTTAATGGTTTAAAATGTACATAAATAGATGATTATGTGCGGCAGGTATGCATTTTGGGCTATGAAATCTGCTGTGCAAAGTCTACATTTGAAACACGTAGGCAGCAGTCCTATGCATACTTACATGGGAGCAAGCCCCACTGAGCCCAATGTGACTTACTCCCTAGTAAACAAGCACAGGATTGCACAGTTGGTCATACAAAGGGGCTGCATGTTGTATATATTTATGTTGTTAGAAATGACAACAAAGAATTAAGGAATTCCTTAACTGTTGTGTGTATGTGAGAAGCATCCCATTTTAATGCTCCTTCTGTAAGCCATTGGCCTCTGATAGCTTCAGAAACATTTAATATTTATAGATGTTGTGTAAGTACAGGGGAAAAAAATGCAAACCCACATGGCGCTTATACTGACACGAAGCAAGCACAGTTTGCAAACGGCTTTTCTCTGAGCATCTCAGCTGCTGCTTGCTTCAGATGAGCTTTGGAGAGTCAGAGGGTGAATTGGCAAATAAATGCAAAAAGCACAAATCAAACATTATTTTGAGGATGCTCAGAAATGAAGCAGCAGTAGCAGGAGGGCAGGTAAGAAAAGCGGGTGATGAAGGAGGCATGAAATCCAAAGTGACAAAGAAACAAATGCGGCTGGAAGGAAGATCCGATTTTCTTAAGCAGCATTTGTCACACAGTCTGAATTCAGCAGACAATTAGCTTGCAGAAACTGGTCAGCAACATGCTCCCTTCTGCTGGTAAAACAGGTCTCCTTGTGGGCTAGAGAAAGCCGATTAAAGAGCCCACCTTTCACCAAAATAGGGCTCCTTTCAGTATTATAATGTAGTGCTAAATGCACTGAAGGGAGGCGTTTCAGTGACCATGCACACAATTTATTTCCTCCGAGGCTACAGCTTATAATGCATGTACTTTATATATGTAAAATATATTTCGTGAATGTATATGTATTAACTGTGTACAGTGCTATTGAGAAAGCTATGGTGTAGAACAGCGTACTGTATATAGATGCATACAGCACAGATACATTCATATAGAATTGATCATGCTTTACGATTATTCTGTAACATCATTTTGTTGTCCTTTAATGCTGGATTGAGTTGCAGTCTTTTCATTTTCTTTTCTTAACAGGAGCTATATTGGCTTACTTGTCTACCAGATTCTGAGTACCCCTCAAATGCTGTTTTCCCACTACAATAATGAAGGGTTTCTAGCTGGAATATTGAAAAAGCACCCCAAAATGCTATCAAAATCCAAAATTTATCAACTTTGCTTCAACTGTGTTTCCTGAAAGGCAGCCTAGTCTAACTTTAAAAATAGGGAATTCTTGTGTAAGAGTTAACATTGCACATTGTTTTCTCTTCTATGTAAGAAATATAATTTAAGCCATACTGCAAGATTAAAATATACACTGCCATTTATGCAGAGTATGTCTGTATGCACTGCCAGAGTAGTAGTGGTTTAAACCAGCTGCATCTTGGACAATATACGGTACAGAAAACATCAGAAATGAACATATTTGGCTAGCGTGTATTATTTAACCAACAGCTTCTGTATAACTCTGATGCAGCCATTCTAGATAAGTAGCAGTGAATTGTTTTATATGGCACATGGATGCACATTGTGTATAGAGAAATGGAAGGAGAGTTTTCAGGCTTCCCATAAAGCTTGCTCCAGGACCGAGTAAATGCTGACACACCTGAGTAACTTTTCACTCACACATTGTCCTGTCAAGCTCAACCATATGATAGCTGAGGGATTGAGAAAAGTATAAATGATTAGAATGAATGTTCAGTAGAATGGTCAGAATTAGCTTTCTGAGATATCATAACCACGATTATTTTTATGGTATAAAAACATAAATTTTCCCTTTTGGGTTTCAGAATAATTCAATGAACTGGATAATGGTTACTTCTCAATAATGTTATTTATTTTCTTCAAAACAATACAGCTTTCAAACAACTGTGGGTTTAAACTGAATGGATTTTTTTTTCTTCACTAGAAAATAGTGGAATGCCTCCAAAGGGACGTCAAAGTCAATCAGACTGGGCTTGTGATACACATACAACTGCACACACTGCATGGCCTGCTGCAAAACACATGCTTCTGTGATGGGTGCGGGAAGCATTTATCCGATGACAAAATATTGTGATGAGGAAAGGTGATACCCTGCAACAGTATCAGTACTTTGTGTGGATTCTATACATTTATACAAATGCACATACAAAAACAGTATGTTTTTGTAATAAGCAAACCAAATACAGCTGGAAAAGTTTTTATTCTTATATTAAGGATTATCAGCAGGTGATTCAGGGCCAAACGTGGCTCCCTAAATAGTACAGATGTGCCTCAGTATCCATAGTTTCAATTATCCACACATACAGTGGTTTCTGGGGATCCCTATTAAAAAGATAGAAAATGTTTTTAACCTTATTGCAGCAAAACCACTGAGTTTCTGCTATCTTTAAAAAGTGGATACCGGTGTCCCCAGTATCCACTGTTTCCGATCTCCACAGTGGGTTCTTTTCCCCAGTGGATACAGGGGCATGTCTGTATTTATCCAGTGTTCCCCTCAGTTTTCAATTCTGAGGGACTCTTTTATAGGTGCTACTGCTATAAGTCTAGTTTAGGGATTCAGTGGGTCCAATAACATTTTAATACCTGCTGAGGACCAGAAGTGGTGATTAAGCAGGTGATGGCCAGAAATAAGCACTTTTTTCCTCACTGAGGAACTCATTAGTTACAAACAGGAAATATGCAAATCTTGATCATATTTTCAAGATATGGGGGAGCCCAATTATCATGCAGGCTGCCCTTTCAGCAGTGACACCTCAGCACAGCTCAGTACCTGAGAGCAGCTGATGGTGGTGCTGGGAGAGCCCAAGGAAGAGCCGGATAGCTGGATAAAGAGCTCCTGCAGGCTGCATCCAGCCAGCAGGCCCTATGTTACACCCCTGGTCTAGCTAATGGCAATAGAGGGCCTTCTTTGTGGTGGTGCCCTTTATGTGGAACTATCTTAGTGTGAAGATCAGGTTGGCTGGAAGATGCATGAAGATTTATTTATATTCCTTAGCAATAGGGGGCTGTGCTTTAATTTTGCTGGGTCAGGTGTTTCTGTTTTTGGTGCCATCAGATTTATTTATTTGGTTGTTGGGCATTGTTTTAACGTGCTGCTGATGCACGATACTGTTGTGTTTAACATTTGTTTTCCGTTTTAAGATTTTAAAATGTGTTCTAAGCAGTTTAGACTGCCTTCCTATGGGAGTGGAAAAGTGGAATATAAACGTTTTAAATAAACAAATAAAGGTGACGGGTCCACAGCTCAGAGCATGTGCTTTGCCTATTGGAGGTCACATGCCCAAAATCTGGCACTTATGGGTAGAAAGACCTCAATGATCAGGTCTAGGAAAGACTTCCTTCCCAAATCTTTGAAGTCTGAACCCAGTCAATAGTGTAGCTGGAGGGGGGGCAGGTAGCTAAAGCTAGGTGATGTGATGACACCCTTCTCATCATCATGTTATCCCCACACCTGCACTGTCACCTCCTCTTAAGCACATATGTGGCCCTAGCCAGAAGTGGCTCCATCTGAGCTATACGGGGACAAGGGCAGAGAGAAGGGCCAATTTTACAGCATTTGCTGCCTGCCACCGTGTCACTCCCCAGCCATGCTGCATGTCACTCCCCAGTGGAGATGGTGGAAAACTGCCATTCTGCCATGGGGGACATTGTACACCCCCCCCTGCCCTGGCTTAGCTGTTTCCTGGCTTTGCTGTTAAGCGTACAGTCCTGGCCGTATAATCTGAATAAGGCAGATCGTATAAAAATATATATTATAGCTCTGTATCTTAGGAAATGCAATGGAATTATACTGGGGGCGCACCATTTTGTAGTCCAGATATCTAGCATAGCTCCTTTTGGCTCCTCTGCATTGGCAAGATAGCTGAGCAGTGTGAAGAGGGAGAGCCTGGAAAGTAGAGGAGAGGTGGTGGTGATTAAGAAAGAGACACAACATGTTAGTGAAAGAGACGAATGACCAGGACAGTTGTTTCACCCTGTCCCGCCACCACTAATGAATGCTTCACCCGCCTTTCCAGCACGGTGCTGAGTAAGCACCATTGACAGGGGCTGAGGAGACTTTCAGCTTCAGCAAGTCTCCCACCTCCTCTGCAGGAGGATGAGAAATTGGTGGTGGTGGCGGCAGCCTTGGCTGGTTGTGTGTTCTCTCCAAGTGCCTATTAGAGGATAATTACAGAGGTCTCGGCCTGGTTTAATAACAGGCTTCCACTTTGTTAAGGTTCGATCATCATAAAAGTTAATGTCTTCACTAGTCTGAAGGGAAAATGTCTGCATGGAGAACAAGCTAAATAACCCTTTCTGAGGGAAAACAAAACAGAAATATGCCTCTGTGTGTGTGCGTGTGTGCGTGTGCACGCGCACGTGTGTGCGTGCATGCGCTTGCATGCTTGTGTGTGTGTGTCTTAAAACACCTCAGGCCTTGTTGCTTGGCCTACATAATGAGCTCATGACAGGAAACACTATTTTAGAATCTGAATTGTAAACAACCACCTGAGCATTCTTGAGGCCTGATTCACCTTTGGACATTCTACCCCACCTTTCAAATGTAGAAGAATTGCCTAAGTGTTAAGTCCTTCCCGGATCTCATGAAGAAAACTTTATTTTTAAGACGGGAGCAAGCACATTTAGGATAATTATGAGTGGATTGAAAAACCTGGAAATTGAAACGGGGACAATATTTCAAGTTCCACTATGAAGCCTCAAATCTTCCAAAATGCTTTTAACACACACACATGTATATTTTTGAAAAATGGCGATATTTAGCATACTAGGCTGCTTCTTAAATGTGCCAATGCCTTCCTCCTCTGTCATCTTAATGCAGAAGCTCAATGCAAAGGTTTCCAGTATAGTAAGCCGGGCCACTTTATTGCTGTTCACAAATTCACATGCATTTATTCTGTTTAAAATATGATATAGGGCATTTTTTTGTATTCCCATTTATCGCTTGCCAAGAAATAATTAAGAATAGGAGCTAGAAGATTAATTTTAAATAAAAAAATCTCCTCAAATGAAAATGTCAGGTCATAAAAATTCCTTTTAAATCATAACAGCATATAAATCTTTGAAATTAACCATGTAATTACAATGTCTATCAACTTCTACCTTGAGCTTTGAGCCTCTCTTTTTAATCTTCCATTCTTTTTTTAATGAATAGCTATTTTGAAATTAAAAAGTACTGTTCATTACACATGCCCCACTATAATAGGGTTTTTATCATATTTGCTCTATTTAAAAATACTTGCTACTTTGTAATTATTCACACGCCGATCCCTTCCTATATCGAGCAGAAAATAAAAAATGAAATAGAAGTCAAAGGTGCTTCAGAGCTGAATGATTTACACAATTCATTAAGGACGGTGATTTTTCAGTTAGCATCAGATTAAATGGTTACTTACTCTCAAATAGCCCTTGGGGAGTTGAATTGCTGGGTAGCAAACAGATTAAAGTTTGCATTGAAAGAAAAATTGAATTCAGAGGTAATCAATAGCATAATAGGGGCAGTGAGTGGTGCCTGCTGCCTGAAATGAAATTACCATATTTTTAATCTTAATTTTCCACTCTGTTTATCTGACAGTGTGGATGTGCAATCCAAACAGATAATGAGAGAGTGGGATATTGACACTGCTGTCCTCTGGAGTGCTTGTTTTCAGTGATTAAATGCTGTGATCTGTGATTACTTTGTGCAGAGATGTCAGAGCTGCTGGCCAGAGCTATGGGAGGGACACTAACTCAGCAGCTGCAGCTTCTCTGTCTCTCAGGCCCTAATGTTTGAAATTCATTTTCTGCCAGCTCTATGGCTATAAGGGAGTGAGGCAGAGGGATGGGAAGGGATGGGGAAGGCAGGGCAAAATGTTCTGCTTATGTATATACTGTACCATGACTACTCTGCAAACTGACAGCAATTACTCCTTGTTTCTCCTGATCTTGAAAAAGTTTCTAATTTGATAAATATGCAGAGCGTCTACTCTTCAAGTGTGCTATGTTTATTCCCCACTAAAACCTGCAAGGAGTGGGAAGAAATAAGCCACTATTGAGAGGCTGGGAGGTGGGGACCTGCCTACCAAACTTTGGAGATAACGTGAATTATCTTTAACAGAGCTGGATGAATACAGTATTAGAAAGTCAATGTCTGATGTTGAGATCCAGTAAAGCCAATTGCTATGGATGTACGGAGAAATAGCAACATAAATTTTATCAGCACTCAAGCTTATAAATTTTAAAATAAATTTTAAGCTCAAGCTTAAAATGCAGAGAATGCAAAACTGAAGATTGATTTCCAACTGGATTTTTTTTTTATGGCGTAGAGAGGGAACCTGAGTTTTGAGAAACAAGGGCTGTATTTGTATAGGCAAAATAGTGGAATATAGTGCATGTTCACACTCGGTTTTTACAGCACAATATTTTATTGTAGGTTTTTTAAAAGTTTGTTGTATAATAAATAAAATGGCGTACTATATGCAAATTCTATAGCCCTGGATTGGTATGAAGGACAGGAGACTGGACAGGGGGGTTGTTATAGCAGGAACACTGTTCCTGTGTCACAAGGAACACCATTTGCAATGATGCACTGAAATAGTTGTATGTGTTTCTCACAAATGTCAGAATACAATTTTTATATACTTTTCTCTCCTAAATAGAGATAAAATTTGCATATAACCCCTGCTAACTGGGCAAGAGGCACTTTTTCAAGTGGTGTCCTCTTATATTTAGCAGGGGGAGAGCAATTGTCCCTCTTCACCCCAGCACAGTGTCTTTCTCGTGGCTGTTGCTGGGGGTGTTCTCCATTCTTTTAGATTGTGAGCCCTTTTGGGACAGGGAGCCATTTAACTTTAATGTTATTATTTGCCTGTAAACCGCTTTGTGAACTTTGTGTTGAAAAGCGGTATATAAATACTAGTGATTGATTGATTGATTGATTGATTGATTGATATAAGAAACATCATGTTTAAACAATCATTACACTGGGCAATGAAGTGTACTGGAAAAAAAAATAGGGCCTAGTCCTATCCAACTTTCTTGCACTGATGCAACTGCAATGCCGGTCTGAGGTAAGAGAACAAACATTCCTTACCTTGAGGCCTTCATGACTGCCTGCTCCACTGTGGGAAGCAGTGCACACCCCATTGGAACTGCTGCATCAGTGCTAAACAGTTGGATAGGATTGGGCCCTCAGAAAATTCAGGGATCAAACAAATTACCTTCAGTGTCATGTTATCCAATCTTCCTTATTTTGTGTGTCATGGCATGTACTGTTTCCAAGAATGATAGAAAGCATGCACTTTTCAACATGCTAAGTGCCATGCAGAAATGGGGGTTTGGGTCTTAAATGTATGCAATGTCTCAAGCAAGGGTTAAGAGTTTGAGAGCCACTATCTGTTTGCTCCTTATCTGGGAAAATGAGGAGGAATTGCTGAAGAGCTTCCAAGCAATCAGGCCACAAGCAGCTGGTGCACAGCCATTGTGAGCTGGTTCTGGTGACATGTTGTAACCTGATTTATGCAAAAATGTTGCTTGTGTGTGCAACATAACACAGAAGCAGCAAACTCTTGCATGTTAGCATTGAACAGAACAACTGTGAGTTCCACTGCTCATGCAGGCAGACAGAGCAAAGTACTGAATTAATTAAGGAATTGTCTGAAAAAGACATTGGACTTATTTATAGTGGTTGCTCTGAACGTGTGAGCTTGCTACTTGTGTGTGAAAAGGAGGCAGTTTGTGGCTCATTTGGAAGAAATGGCAGCAACCAACGTTCAGAATGAGGAAACTTGGGCTAACGCCTTAGACAAGAGCTTTTGACATATATACTCATTCAATGTCTGGAACTCATAATGCCACCTCTCTTATCCACTTCAAAACCTACCTTTCCTATGAAGCCTTGGTACACACTCCGCCCATTACCTTGCTACAAATCAGAATGTGTAGCTGAAACAACATCATATTCTTCCTGTTGTTATTCAGTCGCTAAGTAGTGCCCGACTCTTTGCGACCACATGGTCCACAGCATGCCAGGCCTTTCCCCTGTTTAAAGGTAAAGATTTCCCCACGACCAAATGGTCTAGTCATGACCGACTGTAGGGGGCGGTGCTCATCTTCGTTTCTAAGCCTGTAGAGCCGGCGTTTGTCCAAGAACAAGCTTCTGTGATCATATGGCCAACATGACTATACGCCGAAGCACACAGAACACCGTTACCTTCCAACCGAAGTGGTACCTATTTATCTACTTGCATTTTAAGTGATTTCGAACTGCTAGGTTGGCAGGAGCTGGGACAAGCAACGGGAGCTCACTCAGTTGCATGGTCTTGAACTCCCAACCTTCCGGTCAGAAAGTTCAGCAGCAGCAGTTTAACCCGTAGCGTCAACATGTCCCCTGTTTACTCCACCTCAAATTTCCCTCTTTCTTTGTTGTTTCTGTCTCTAGCTTGTAAGTCCCCAGAGCATGGACCTAAACCTCTCATTCTATATACTACATGTGGGGGTGGGGGATGGAAGGACTGACAGGATGGCCCAGTAGGGGTAAGTAAAGATTCCTTACTGCCCTAGGCAGGCCTACTGCAGATATTTTGTTGGTATAGATATTTTGTTGTTAGGAGACTCGTGGGAGGTCCGGGCTGGGAGGACTCCAAAACATTGTTGGTCATAAAGTCTTGTTGAAGTTCAAGGAATGCTTGGCCTTTTTTCCTGCTCTTGTTTTGACTTCCTCTCAAGTCAAGCAGAAAGTCAGAGAAAGTCAAAAGACTGTAAGACGCTTTTGCCTGTCCTTATACTTGCAGCTATCAGTGTAAGTAAGCCGCAAAGTGTATGAAGCTGCAAAGAAAGGAGACAAAATCAAAACCAATCACTTGCTTTTCTTTCTGTAAACCATGATATTCTCCTTTGAAAAAGAGTTGTGCTGTCCTCCTTCCCAAAATCAATAGAATAAAACAATGGCAAAAAAAGATGAGCTAAGATAAGCAAGGGAATCTGTTGATTGGAAGGAGCTTCTATGGGGATGTCAGCTGTTCCTGAGGATGAGAACCCCCAGGGTGGGAGGCATATAAGACCATATTCCACTAACCCTAAACTCAGTGTGTTGCATGAGTTTAAAAAACAATGACTCTGTGGAAAGCCTTTATTGCCACATTTACACAAGAATTCACATTTGTGTGCCTTTCTTCATTAAACTGACAATTTTACAGTTTCATCAGCATCAGCACCTGATGCTCTAGCATATGACAACAGCTGCTTCTTGAAATGTATTAAAGAACAGCGCTTAATCAGAGTCAAAGTTTATCAGGGCTCAGTCCTGTAGCCTATTTAAAATGCCAGGGGTCAGGCCTGGAACACATGGGAATGCTAAAGAGAGCCACAACCACAAAGGGTCTTGCGATCACAGTAAATCTGATAGGCTGCAAACCTCTGTGCCATTTCCTGCGATAAGTTCCACTGAATGCGTGGGGCATATTTCTGAGTAAAAAAGCATAGGGCTGTCTCTTGGTTTTTAAGATGCTGTAGGACACTGTGGTGTTTTTGCTGCAGTAGACTATTACAGCTACTTCTCTGGAATGTCAGTGTATCGGAAAATGCACAAAGAGCATTTCTTTTGCCAGTTAGAAATCACTATACTACAAGCCCTTCATCATTTAGAATTAGCAGACTAGGCTTCTAGGGCAACAGAAGTGGTTTCCAGTTGCTCTTGAGGTTTTTTCTTAATTAAACATTGTGAGTATCAACAGTGTGTGCTACCCAGTGTATGGAACAGCAATAGGCACTTTCTAAGCTAGGGGACAGACTCTTCCCAGCACATCAAGGTCATTGTCCAGCTCAGAACATTAAGAGCCAGATCTTGAGAGCTCTATCACTCTTGGTACAAGCTTAATGCTGGTTCCAAGTTGGCACCCAGAGAGGAGGGAGCACCAGCGCTGCGCTTGTGTCAGTCGGCACTGTGCCCCAGTGCAGAGGAGACAGCCAGCTGGGGCTCCAACAGCACTGGCCAGTGATAAGGTTATTTGGGGTATGGGAAAAGTGGGTTGGGGCGGGACAAGGGGGCAGAGATGGCAGCAGCCTGTGCCGCCAGATCCTAACCACATGTGTGCACCGAGCAGCCTGGCATGGGTCTCCTTGGCTCTGTGCCCATTCAAATATGAGCGCACAGCAGAGGGGGGACCCTGGTGAAACAGTGATGTTACCTGGGATGAAACCAAAAAGTAGCCTTGGCTCCCATTGGATCCAATGGTTGCCATTTTTGTGCAGGGCTTCAGAACGTCTTTTGAAGGCAGAAAAACGTCACTTTCGTTTTTCCTCCAAAAAGCGGGCGTAGTATTTTTTTTGCTTCTGTGAGGCATTCTGAACCAGCAGAGGCCACAGGCAAATGTGTGTGGCCCCTCCAGGCCTCAGAAAGCCCTCTGGAGGCAACAGAAGTGCAGCTCCAGTCACCTTTGGAGGGTTCAGGTTGGACCAAATCTGTCACAATGCAAGTCCAGGGGACCCAGATTTAGCCAGATCTGCAGATTGAAAAATAAATAGGCTCAACCTGTATATTTTTTCTTCTTGTTTAAAACCTTCTTTTTCCTTTTTATATTTGTTATTTTGTTTAGCAATGCTAAAGGTGGAGTGGGGAGAGCAGCCCACCCAAAGTGTCAAACCCACCTTGAGTGTCAAGTAGACCTGGGCCCCCCTGGCCTTGAGGTTGGAAGCCAAACCTACCCTTAGCTTTGAGCTGTCAGTAGCTCTGGCCTCCACCAGGGGAATCTCAAGGCAGAGGCCAGATTTGGTGCTGACATGGGGCAGATCTGACATGGCGGCTCCCCTCTCTCTGATCACCAAAGCATGTGTGGGTGTGAATGTATACTTTTTGAGAAGTTCATTTCTATTTTTTCTTTTTCCAATGATATCTGGTTCTACTCAGGCTTCCAAATTTTTTTACGGGGAAAACCTTCTGATGAAGACAAGTAGAAATGCTTGGATCATGGTACAAAGCATGATACACCATTTAACCCTCTTAACGTTTGGTTGCTGTTTGTCATTGCAAAGCATTGTTCATATCAATTAGGGAAGAATATCAATCAGGCGATTTTAGAATCCTTGCCAATAAAGCCAGTGGCGGGTTTACTGTCTGAAACTGCAAGTCAAGGCAAGGAAGTCTGTTACTCTGAGTGATTCTGTGACAGGAGTGATATCAAACATCCTGAGGAAATGGACTTCTAGCCAACACATCTAGTTTTAAAGTGGAGGAACTGAAGAAGGGCTTTGCTTGGATATGTCTTTTTGTATGATCAAAAGAGAAACTATCATTTTTTTCCCATTCAGTTTACTTCTTCCAATCTCAGTCATTAGCCCTGGAGTTTCTTCTACTTATAGCCAGAATTTACATACCTTGTTGATTATGCAAATAGTATCCAGGGGTGGGAATTTGGCTCTGCAGCAAGATGCGAATTTCAAGTCTCCACCACCCTCCATGACTGGACTCTTGCAGGAGTCCTAGTGGGCAGTGGCATCGCTAATGAAAATGTCGACTGGTGCAGAGGCAAAATGATGCCATGGAAGTAACATCACAACAGGAAGTGACAGTTGTATTTTCACTTTCTTGGTTTTTCTGGCCATAATGTTGGATAGATTACAGATATTGCAATGTGGTTTGTTTCATTGCATTCAGCATTAAATTCCTTTTCCAGTGATGATAATAATATCATGTTATATGTTGTTATTCGTACTTACCAAGATTTTCACAATTTTGGCTACTAATGTCAAGCCCAGCTTGTTGTCCCCTGCCCAACGTTTGTTGCCCGGTGAATTGCACCCCTCTGCACTTCTTTAGCTGCATCCCTGCTAGCAGGCACCCTTTGCTGGCTCTCCCAGAGCCATGACTCGAGTCATTTTGACTCAAGTCAAGAGTCTTTTGTGAAGCAGGAGAAAGCAGGGCATGGACCAAAAGAGACTGGGCAAGGCGGGAGGGAGTGGGACAGACTGCAGGGTCAGAAGTAGCAAGCGGGAGCAGGGTCATGCACAGCAACTGAACTGGAAGGCTTACCAGTACAACACAATTCTTTGCAGTTCTTCTCAGAAGTAGTCCCATTTGCACTAGCAATGAGGCTTCCTCCTCCCAAGTAATGGAGCCTGAGGGAGCCATGAGGCTGGAAAGTGACGTGTGATCACTAGGAACCACCTCCTCCTTCTCCCTGGGCTTCTCAGACTGTAGCCAATCCTAAGGCAAGAACCCCTTGGGCTTCGCCTTCTGTCTTCCTTCATCCAATGATCTTCAGTTCCTTCAGAGACGGACATAAGAAGCTGCTCCTGCTTCCCTCCCTCTACCTCCTGCTCAATGCAAAACATTAACCTTTCCCTGCTTCCTGATTGGAACTGCCAGCCCCACAAGTCTAAGTCCCTTTAAATGTGTGACTTGAGTCTGCATGAGTCAGCAAAAAAAAATTGTTTTTACGACTCGGACTCTAGTCACCTGACTCAAGTTCCCATCTCTGATTGGATCCCATGTGGTACCTATATCACATACAGATTCCATGTTAACACATAAATCATGGTCTTCAGCATTCTAGTTTTTGTTTATGAGCAGAACACGGTGTTTGAGAATCAACTGGTTTTTAAAATATTATCAATATAACAAGTTATTGAACACTGTCAATATAATGTTTATGTATTGCTCCTTTATAAGTGTGTGCTGGAGCCCTGCAGTTTATTAGTTACAATTCTGTAAACACAATGAGATGTCAGCATTATGTTATTATTGGCATTGGGATAGCATTTGTTAGCCAGAACACTGGGTAGTGGAATGGGGAAAAGAAGATAGCCCACATTTTTAAGTATGTTAATTTTCAAATCCTTGGGCTTTCCCTATTGTCTGCTGTCCTTTGACTTTGTTAACATTGTTAATAATTATATATACAAAGGGATTATTAACCGCCCCAAATACACTCTTTAGATAATGAAGATCCTCAACTACAGGGCACCAAATTCCTTTATTTAATCAAGATCTCTGCCCCTGGGTGGAAGGAGAAAGAAACAATAAGAATTTGGAAATTTATAATATACCTAGATAATATGAAAGAACAAAATGTTCCTCAAGCAAGAGCTCCTTGCACAGTGGGTTCCAATGTCATGGCAAAGGCTAGGCTAGAATCTCTCTTTTTGATATGCTAGCTTTCAGTTTGGAGAAATTTGGAGAAATTTAAAAAAAATGGAGAAATTCAGTTGGAGAAATTTTTTAAAAAATTTATGGTCAAGTATTCTGCTGTGTGAATCCCCACCTGTAGTTGGAAGTGGTACAGCCCAAATGCAGATTTGCCACCTTGTTGAGAACTAGATCTCCCTTGATGGATCTAGATCCCATTTACTTTCACAGGAACCATTCATGCCTTTAGTCTAGGGCCCTAGGGGATACAATATATTGCAATCAAGAACAGAAAGCTACTTGAATGGAGGCAAGGTCAGTGGAAACAAATGGGACATACTTGCAAGTAAATGCAGTGGATGTTATTTGGCTACTACACTTGGGGTCTGCAAGTGCAGCGCGGGTGGGATGGGGCCATAAATCTCCTGTAATCACTCTCTTATCTTTACAATGGTTTGTCTGATCTAGAGAATATCTTGGCCTATTTATTTATTATGCATTCAGACAAACTATTTATATTAATGGCCCTATGCCAATTTTGGATCTGGGCCCCCTCAAACTGGCTCACAGAATGGTAAAATGTAAAACAAACATGCTGAAACAACGGATCAATAAAAAAACACAATAAAGCCAAAAAAAGTCTGCCAGCATCAAGAATAAAACAATTAGATTGAAGAGAACAATCACTTGATGGTGATTGTTTTCTGCTGGAACAAGTCTTCCCTTGTTTTCCTCTTTTCTACTTTTTAAAGCAACTGATTATGCATATTTTAGATATCTGGCTGAATATTGTTTTATTATTGTATACAATAATAGTGGTGTTGTCTGATTTGAAATATTTGGTGGCCTCTGGGAGGGTGGAAGGAAGGAATTTTTAAAAAATAATAATTAATCAGACCTGGTCCTCCATACCCAACAGTCAACTTCATACCCATACCCATACCCAACTTCAGTTGTGAGATGGATGTGAATCAGAGCCATCCCCTTACCACAACAATGTTCAACCAGTGTGCTGTGGCACACTGGTGTGCCACAAATGGTCCACAGGTGTGCCCCAGGAGTTTGGGGAATGCCATTTATTAATAAGGCCATTCGGAGATATGATCCTCTCTCCAGCAGCACGGTGTGCCTTGTCTATTGTAAAAAACCCAGGGTGTACCATGACAATTTTGCCTTGTTAGTGTGCTGCAAGCTGAAAAAGGTTTAAAACAAGCACACAAGCTTAGGGAGCTGTTTTGTACACATGTTTTATATGAAGAAGGTCCCAGGTTCAATCCCCAGCATACAGGGCTTGGGAAGACCTCTGTTTGAAACCCTGGAGAACTGCTGTCAGTCACTGTGGACAGTAGTGAGCTAGATGGCCCAGTGGCCTGACTCAGTATAAAGCAGCTTCATGTATGTTCCTATGTACAACTATTTCAATAGGCATCCAATGGAGACAAGCAATCCTTTAGACCAGTGGTTCTCAAACCTTTTAGCACCTGGGCCCACCGGAAGTGATGTCATGGCTGAAAGTGCTGTCATTGTGATGACAGAGCCTGCTGCTTTCCTGATTATGCAGCAATGTTGGGTTGTTTCTCAGTCATTTTCCAATAGCAACAGGAATCAGAAAGAAAAAAAAGTCAACATACAACCTTGACACAAGCAAAATAACCACAAAGCCCTCTCCCTTTCCAGCATATCATCTTCCCATACTTTCAATATGGCTGCTCTAGGTGCTTTGCCACCCATCTGAAATGGGCTCATGGTCCACTGGTGGGTCCTGACGCATAGTTTGGGAACCACTACTTTAGATGCCTTGGGTGCAAACCATGTAGAGTTTTAAAGTAGTACTTTGAACAATACCTAGAAATGAACTGGGGGCCAGAGGCCGCTTTTGTCTTTTTAAGTAGCTTTTGAATGAAAGCTCTTGTTGCTTGTAATCTCTAAGAGCCATTAAACCTCTTGTAGCTCAGCTGAAACCAGCCTCAACCAGGCAATTGACAATAGTTGCCTTTTTTTTTTTTGTTCTGGCATTGGCAGCCACACCTTTTTTTAGCTCAGGCTTCTGGTTTGTCCTTCCTTCACAACCCATCCTGTTGCCTGTGTCTACTTCTTCCCTGTAAGATAGCAATCAACTGCTTGTTGTCTAGAACCCAAGTGAACTCCCTGTGAATGGTTCATGATGGCTAATTGCTAATCCAAAGGAAAGATGTTCCTTGCCAGAGTGGGGATTCCAGGAATCTGTATGGGAAAAGAAAGCCTCTTCTCAATCCCTAAAAGGAGGATGAGGATTTTTGCTTTGTTTTATGCCACCATCGTTAAATAACTTGCCCCACAATGTCCTGTTTCTTGCCTCCTCCTCAACAACTAAAGATCAAGAGGGATTCAAAAACCCAGCCAGGTTAGGAGTCACAAGGGTGGATGCATTAAATAATGATGTGTACAACGTTTCCTATTTTATACACAAATCGTTTCTGTGCCAGAATAATAGGAAATAGCAGAGTTCTTATGGGACTCTGCTCCCATTAATCAAATTGCCTGCTTCTCTTTCCCAGCACTTTGAAGACTATAATATGATGAGAAATGAGGATCATTGGGGGGGAAGGGTCAGGGAGCATACATCAGTAATAATAAGAAGCGGGCACTATAACATCCCAGGTTCCATTATTCTTTAACTACAGCCACTACAAGGAATTATTCATTGCAATCGTTGCAAAGCAATCCAAAGTCAGTATTCTAGTACTTCAGCATTCTGCTGTTTTCATATGCCTGAATTGTGAAATTCTAAACCTGGAGTATGAACTCTAACATGGCCAAAGTTAAGGAATTTGATAATCTGAAGAACATAAAATTCCCCCTGAAGTTCCCTCATTGCAATGACTTGTAGTGAGGTATTTGTATGTAAAAAGGGAGATCTTCAGGTTTATTCTAATGCAAACATAGCCCATATAATTATGAACTTGCCTTATGAAAATCTACAATATAAACCCATGCGTGTGATCTAGTCTATATAGTAGTGTTTTTCAAACTGTGGTTTGGGACCCACTTGGAGGGTCACAATCTGATGTCAGGTGGGTCACAGAAAGCTGGGAGCCGCCATCTTGAAAGCTTCAGACCTTAGTCATGCTATATTCCATTTGTGATTGTTAATAGAATTTTCAAGTAAGGATTTTTTAAAACTGTTTTTAGTTCAGTATTTTTAACCAATGTTTTGCCTTAATCTTGCTTTCTGTCAGGGATGTTTCATGGTTGTGCAATTGCTGTAGTCCAAGAATCCCAGTTTGCGTTCCAGGAGTGTAATCTGATTATGTCACATTGATAGCACTTCCTGCTTGATGATGTCACTTCCAGTGGGTCCTGACATGAGTGCCATTCTAAAAAGTGGGTTCCGATGCTAAAACGTTTTGAGAACCACTGCTATATGGTGTAACTTCATGCAATAATACTGTATAACACTTTTCTTCTTCATCTGCCATCCCTGGTGCAATGATGAATTGCATCAGTCCTATCCAACTTTCCAGCATGGGTATAGACATTGCAAAGGGTTATGGGCAGTCATGGAGGTATGTTAGTTCCCTTACGTTGGGCTGCATCAGCACTGGAAAGTTGGATAGGATTGGGCCCTGAGTCAGTGTCTGGAAATGGATTATTTTGGCTTCCTGTCTGTTGAGGGCTGGTGATAAGAAGCATGTAGTGGAAAAGCACATATTTTAGAACAATTGCATTAACCAATTAGCACCCAGGCTTAATTGGTTATTATACATCTGATGGCCCAGATCCAGGATACATTAGGAAGGATTTTCTCCCAATTCCCTTACTTCTAAAGGTGAATCTCTGTCTAGCATCAGCATATGGCACTCTTGGGCCCTAAACGGTTTGACTACTGATGCCTGGCTCTCTTGTTCCTGCCCCATTTCAATTCACTCCTACGTTAAGCACTGAGAAGCTGGAGTTCATTTTCATCCTCCAAGTGCGTACTTCTCCGACGCAGAGCAGCACTGCATTGGGGTGTGGGCATTGAAAGTTTTAAGACCTGAAGTGCAAGAGAATGGGTGTTTCCTCCCCCTGCTGCTGTTGCCAGCACTTTTGTTGCCTTACCACCATTTCTGCCCCTCCCCAATGACAACTGTGGCAGAAAGAGGACTGGGGGAGGGGAGGAAGAGGTGATGGAACTGAGCATGCACATCAGCCTGCTGTGACCACTGTCCCTTCTCGTTCTCTTAAATCCTAGTTCCAGTGCAGCAGGTGCAAAAGTGTTTGTGATGGCAGCGGGGGGGGGGGGGCAGCATAGACAGAAGTGCGAGGGAACTGGCTTTCTTTCCCTCCCCCTCTTACTTTGCTCAATACCTACCCATAATGCCCTATTGCTCTGAAGCGATGCTGTATCAGAGTAGTCAACACTGAGAATTACACTCACAAGAGAGCTCTCGCCTTCCAGCACTTCTGTTACTTTGCTGTCACCTTGCTGCCTTGACTCCTTTCATCACTGCTGCTTTTGTGTTCACCACTGCTCTTCTTGTTACCTGTATACTAGTGTAAGACTAACTCTTGCCACCATTATCAGGTTTTTTTGTGGCCACATAACCCAGAAGTAAGTGTCTGTGATGTCATCATGTCCTTGCATCTTGCATCTTTGCCAATTACTTCCGGGTGCTGAAGTCTGTGTTTGCAGCACAGGAGGCATTGTGATAGTGGTAAGTTTGGGGTCCAAACTTACCAGTGGTAAGACCCTGGGGCCCCATCTACAGCCCACCAATGTTAGAGGGCATTTTGCGCAGGGACCCCCAAAACCTGGAATCAATCCTCATCGGTAAGAGGTTTCCTGTGGTGGCACCCATGCCTTTGAATAGCTTACCTAGGAGAGTTCACTGAACAGCATGGTCATACCCTTTCTGACAGATGGTTAAGATATTTTAATTCACAAAGTTCTTTTTCTTTGCTCATCAGTTTCAAAATTGTATTATGCACATGTAATTGCTGATTTTTAATTTCACGTTGAAAATAGGTGATTTTAATATGGTCAAATTGTATTGAATTGCATGTCACAGTCATTTTTTATGGAAAGGCGTCTAATAAATCTTGAAAATGAACAAAATTCGTGCCTCCAAAATTACTTTGGTTTGTAATTTTTCTTGTGAGGAAATGACCTTCTCTCCCCTCGCTCTTCTCCAGCTTACTATGCCCCAGGTTTTGGACTCGTCACTGAAAAAAGGCCAAGAAGGATATGAGTGCTACACCAGATTTTCAAAAGGATTTTAATTAATAACTCTGTCTTGCCAAGCTTCTTTACAATGGAGCTTAGTTAGCTTATGGACTATAATTCTAAAAAGGAACTATTGATATGTTAATTGCATATGATTATGAATGGCTATTTGTGGCATTGGATCTCACTGCTATACCAATTAGGCCCTTTATGTGTGATCTCCATTGTAGTACAGCCATGGCGCTGTTCACAATTCTTTTCTTTCCTTTCCTTCGTTTTTTCCTATAGACTGTACTAAGAGCTCTGCATATGATGGCGAGTCCAGGCCCAGTTTTGCCCTGCAGGTTTTATCTTACAAGCTTCTCAACACACACACACCCAAATCCCCACGGTTTGAAATGCTGGAGCAAGAGCAAATTTATTACTTAATTGGCTCAGGTCATTAAGTGTTGCAGCCATAACTGGCTTCACTCACAAGGTGGAGCCTTTGATGCCCAAACCAGAATGATGGACCTGCTCAGGGCACAATCCTAGCTTGGAGTTAGGCCAACACAATTAAGCTAGCAAAGTTTGGCTGGTACAAGGGCCACTGTAAAGCCCCTTTACGTGCGCCATCCTCCCTGACTCCAAGAGTGGTCCAAAGGTGCTTTACGGTGGCCCTTGTGCGGACCAAACTTTGCTGGCCTAACTGTGCCAGCCTAATTCCAGGTTAGGATTGTGCCCTCAGCCTCAGCTTCACTTGTACACCATTTGACAACTAAAAAGACAAAAAAAGGGGTTAGAATTTGGGTGCCACTTCAGACTTGGGTCAATGTACTTCACCAGGCATTGGGTCAAAGAGCAGGCTTGGGATAATGAGTGCAATGTGCAAGTAGGTTTGTGTGGTTCATGATGCAATGGCGCTTCAGGTAGCCAGATCCCAAACCATGTGTGGTTTTGTAGGTGATGACCAGTGCCTAGAAATGGATCTTGAAGCAAAGCAGAAGCCCGTGCAAATTGGAGAGTACCAGTGTAGTTTGCTTCCACCAGCAGGCACAAAGAGCACCTTGGTGGTCACAGCATTCTGTACCAGTTGAAACTTCTTGACCATCTTCACAGACAGCCCCAAGAGGAGTGTGCTACAATAGTCTAAATGAACTGTTCCTAAGAAGACACAGAATACCATAGTCAGGTCTGCCTTCTTCAGAAAGGCCTTCAAGGGGACTGCAGACCCCTCGAGAACACTCTCTAACATACTCCCAATTCAGTTTCATATTGACCAACAGGATATCTGTCTTGCCTGGATTAAGTTTCAGTTTATTAAGCCACATTCAGTTCTTCATTGCAGCCAGGTGTTTGGTTTCCTGCAGTGGTTCCCAAACTGTGCACCACTGTGGCAAACTCACAGAAGTGCCTTGGAATGTCCCTAGTGGCCTTACCGGCTCTCCCAGGTGCCGCCATCTTGAATCGCACGAGATTTTGTGCCTTTCAAGATGGTGGTGCCCAGGAGAGCTGGGCTATGGTAGCACTGTGACCACAGGGCACGGCAACTGTTGTAAGTTTGGGAACTGCTGCTTTACTCATTTCACAGCCTCTCTAGAACTTGATGAAAAGGAGTGCTATTGCTGGGTGCGTCATCATGATCTTAAATTAATGAACCAATGGTGGGTTTGTTAACAAGACAAAAAAGCAAACTGTTGCCAGTAGATACTTTTCTACCTTCCAGGTCCCGCTACATTGTTGAGTAATTAGGAGTTCATTTGAAGAGAGTTCAGTTCTAGGCAGTAAAGGGGAGCTGCAGACTGTGTAATGGAAAGTGGTTCCTCTTCCAAATAAAACCACTGGGGAGTGAAACAACGTCATGATCTAGTTCAGGTTCCTTGCTTTGATCTTCACAGAGTGAGCTAAATCTAGAGAGAGTTTAATGTAATATAAACTGGCTTTCACATCCCCATGTTTGAGTCCATGGGACTGGAAACGGAATAGTTTCACATCATCCTCTATATAAATGGAATGTGCTTCTTTAGTTGATAGAGGAATGATGCAAACTTAACAGGCTTTACAGGTACTTGTCTAAAGTTATATGTTATTGTACTTAATAACCCCTGAAATGCGATCATTTTTAAGTTTCAGTAATTAAAATGATCCTGTTTGATAACTATGTTCATGATGGGAAAACACAGCTGTTTATACCCTGGGAGCATATTTCTTTCAAAAGCAGTCTCTTGTTTTTGTGAATGATAAAATCAATTAGTGT
Source organism: Lerista edwardsae (assembly GCA_029204185.1). Lineage (NCBI taxonomy): Eukaryota > Metazoa > Chordata > Lepidosauria > Squamata > Scincidae > Lerista > Lerista edwardsae. The sequence continues at coordinate 1,886,468 of JAJKFI010000045.1, forward strand.
TGGATAACAGCATAGTAACCACAAAGCATGGGAGCAAAGTTCAGATAGATTAGGTGATATTGGGAAGATTGGTGGGAGCAGTTCACGTTTCATTAACCATGTATATGTCACAATTTCATGCAAATGGAAAAAAGAGTGGAGTATGTGCAGAGCACATGAGAATCCCAGCATTCCTTTCTAAGAAAAAGAGTTAACACCTATGGAAAATTACTGAAAGTACTTTAAGGGTTATTTTTGACTTTTTCATTTTGATTTATTGTTTTAATTTGTGTATATTTGTTTGCTGCTTTGAATTTTGAAAGGCAGAATACATTTATTGAAAATACATAATGTGAAAAATAGTAATGAGCTTTTGAAAACCCCTCTGGCTGATGAACCCAAAGATTACCAGTACTTAGGAGACAGAACTCAATTTACATCCCATGTAGCATAAGGTAAAGTTTTTAAGAGTTGCAGAATGGAACAAAGCAAATGAATATATGCAGCTGCAGAATTCAGTCTGAATTTAAGTCTCTGTAGCACAGAATTTTAATTTTTTTGGTGTGTTTTTAAGCACAAAATACATACAGTATTGATTAATCACCCTTTTCTAGACTCCCTGGCATGCAGTTTTGGTGGAGTAATGTTTTAATACAGGTCGGTCCTCTTTATCTAATTTGCAAGATAGTAATGAACAATTTAGGGTGCAATCCTAACCCAGAGCTGGAATAGGCAAGCCTGCCCCATGTCCAGCCTGGGGTTGGGACTGGCTGCAGTGCAACCTGGGGAAAGGGGATTCCTCTTTTCCCAGGTAATGTGGCAGCAGCTCAGTGATGTCATCCGGGTGCGCCAGGAACCGGAACGCCTGGATGATTGACAGCCCTCCGCCCCTATGGCAGAGGGCTGCCACGCCTCCCTGAGCCTCACAGCGCCCAAATTGCTCCATTTCAGACCGATTCGGGATGCGAGGGAGGGAGGGTGGGCCCAGCAGCAGCTTGCCTGTCCTCCGGAGAGGCGGTGCGGCCCGGGCCCATCCGCAGAACTAGCAGCACGGCGTACCGGGCCATTCCGCCTGGATGACGCCACTGCAGCAGCCTGAATGGGGCTCTTTGGATCTGTGCCACCAAAACCGACAGTGCAAATCTAAGCAGCCTGCATTCGGGGCTGACCAGGCCGGGGGTTAGGATTCGGCCCAAGTGCTGGATCTTGGCACCATCCTTCTCCCCCACCTTCCCCTGCCCCATTCCACCTCCCCTCCCCTGTTCTGCCGCCCACCTGTCCTCCCCAGTCCACTGTACCAGTGGCCAGCCTTACCTGGGGGCTGCTGGGCCCCGTCATCGGCGCAGGGAGGCCAGCACACGTTTGTGACAACACTGGGCCCACACACTGGGTTGGCACACTGAGTGCTCTAGATTGCGCTCTTAGAAACCTTCATATTAAAACATTTGTTCAGTGATTGCTCATGAGACTTAAGGCGGTGACCATTCAGGTTTTGCCTACCCAGAAAAATCTTCCCCTGGGCCATTCGGCTCCATAATGTGTAAAACTACTACCTTTTCAACGTTATTTAAAATTCTAAGTAAATGGCTAGTTTAACTATTACAGGTGCTACAAGTGCTTATTTAGCTGTTATCCGTGTTTTACAAATGGGGACATAGCAGAGACTAAAACATGTAAAAAAATGAGTAAAACAAATTCTTCATAGCAGCAGCAGCAGCAGTAATAGTATAGCACTTAAACTGGGCATCTTCTATTGAATGTTGAAAGATCAATCCCTGCCCAAAGGTTTGCAATCAAAGTAATCCAACTTTATTACCTTTCAGCCAAAGATTTCCTGCTTTGTTTCACAATTCCTCCCATTCTTCCTTCCTGCCCTCTAAGTGTTGAGCCCCCTCCCCAAACATGTACTACTTGGTGCCACTTCTCTCCCTTCTTTCAAATCCTCCTAAAAACTTATCTTCCCCACAACATTTGGCTTATCCTCTTACTCTTGATTCTGACTATAGCTGTTAAGGCTCATGAAGAGAAGGCCACAAGGGAGGATGCATCACAACTGGGAACATTATTTAATACCGGAGAACTGCCTGCAGCAACTATCAGCAGGCAACATTGCACTAAAATGGAAACTGAATGTACAGTGTCTGATAACTGAACACAGGAGCTTCCTGGGTTGGGAAGCGAGGAGGGCCAATATACTAGTAATCAAACTTTAAGTATGCCTTACAGATTTGTTCACATTCTTTCCTCTGGGCCCTTGTCTTTCCCACCTGCTTTGGATTGTACAGTCCTTGAAAGCAGGGATAAACTTCCATGTACAGTACACCGGTGGTGTGTTGTATTTAAGGATGAAAAGTAAAGCTGCAGGGTGTGATCATAGAGATGGCAGTCTGTAGGAGCCGCCCTTCAGTTACTGCCTATTTATTTTGGTAGTTGAGTGTGTCCAGGCTCTACAGCAGTCAGGGCCGTATTAACCCATGGCCAAGCCCCTAGGCTTTCAGGTATTTTGGGTCCCCTCCAAAACTCTTCAAGAAAAGGAGGGCACACCCATAGTCCTTGTTCCTGTCCCTTATTACTGCTCCTGTCCTTGCACGTGTCCCTCTGCTCCTCCCCTGTCTTCACCAAGCCAGTGGGCAGCCTGTGCCGCTGGTCCAGTTGGCCCTGCAGGGAGCCCTGGCCGGCTGGTGGGGTGTTTTGGTGTTGCGCTGCCTGCCTCTGGGAGTTGGGTTGGTGGACAGCTGGGTCCACTTGGCTCCAGCACACTGAATGTGCTCAACCCTACAATGTCCATGCTGCTCACCCCTGGAAGCAGGCCAGGCATCTGGCAGCACAGATGTTGCTCAGCCCTTGCTTGCCAATTTCTCCCGGACACTGTGGGCTGGTCTGGGCCCTTGTGGGAGCTCTGCATTGCCACGGCATGGCTCCCTGTGGCTGGGGCAGACTGCTCATGGCTTTCTTCTGTGAGCAACCGGGCCTGGCTCAGGTCTTGTGTGCTAACATTGGGGAGGTTAGAGTACAGGTGCCAAATTGATGGGCTCTAGTCCATGCAGGGCCCCTAGGCTTCAGCCTAGTCAGCCAACTGGATAATAAATACAGCCCTGACAGTAGCATTAAGAGAGGGGGTTGAAGGAGCTGTAGGGGATTCAGGGGGGCTGACTGGTGGTCCAGGTATGATCTGCCACTTTAGTGGCATAGTTAACCCCTGCTAACTGGGCATAACCCCTGCTAACTGGGCAAGAGGCACTTTTTCAAGTGGTGTCCTCTTATATTTAGCAGGGGGAGAGCAATTGTCCCTCTTCACCCCAGCACAGTGTCTTTCTCGTGGCTGTTGCTGGTGGTGTTCTCCATTCTTTTAGATTGTGAGCCCTTTTGGGACAGGGAGCCATTTAACTTTAATGTTATTATTTGCCTGTAAACCGCTTTGTGAACTTTGTGTTGAAAAGCGGTATATAAATACTAGTGATTGATTGATTGATTAACGTATGCAGGGAACATGTGTGCGCACATGTGTACACAGTGCTGAGCACCTGCCAGGGCAGCCCAGCCCAGGCCAATAGTGTGATGCCAGCTCTAGGACTGATGGCAAGAGTCTTCTCAAATCCACAGGCCACATTTTTTATTTCTCAGAGCAATCAACCCGCCTCTTATTAGGCTGACTCAGACGGAGTGCTGCCTGCCCCAAAATTCCAATGCGCTTTGCTGGCACAGCAAGTTTGACCTAGTCACACAAGCCACCTCCGAGGAGTTCCTAGAGTTAGCACAACAAAAGGAGGATCAACTCTTGCTGTCCACACCAACACTATGGCTAAACTCAATCAAGGAAGCATGTTACACTTGAACTTCCTGAGCTAGCTATTGCACCGTTAACCAGTTGCAAAGACAAAGGCCTTTTAACACCACAGACCTTAAACGAACAAAGAAAGGTCCCTTGATTAGCTCATCCCACAAAGATTCCATTGGATCCCCAGCTCCACGCTGCTTTCTTCTGCGGCACTCCAGCTACTGCAGCCGCTACACCGTGTCCTATGGGCGCAATGCCTCTGTTTTCATCTTCATCTTGCCTTGCTGTCAGTCTCTTGTGCATTTGACCTACTGGTGCCATGTGAGGCCTCCCCTATTCCTGTGGCAATCCAGGAACCACAATGCCAAATCTGCGCCCACTTCCCTCCCCTTTCCAACTTTCTTCCCACTTCTCTCTTTGAGTGCCATTGACGCTGGTGTGCCAGCACAAGCTGGATAGCCAACCTTTGTGGGCTGCTTTGCCAAGTATCCCTGTTGGGATAGCAGCCCCTCCCTCTTGCTTGGCTTCCAGTGAATTCAAGCTACTTCTTTTTTTGGGAGGGGGTAGCTTTTAAGCACTTGTTGCAGATTCCTGCAACACATCACACTCAAATCCAGCAGAGATGGACTGGTACACTTGATCTTTGGCCCAGCCTTGCCACGGATCCACAAACTTCCCACTATCTTTCATTGTCTCATGCACACCCTTGACAACATACTTAGTGCTTGTGATTTTTTTGTTCTTTCTATGTGAGTGAATTTATCTGTTTTTGAACCATTTCAGGGGAGCCCTGGGAACAGCTTCAAGCTTCCCTTGAACAAATCTCCTTAATGGATCCATAGGGTGACTATATAATTGATGGCCCAAACTGGGACAGTTAGTCAGCGCAATCCTACCATCCACGCAGCGTTGGCGCAATGGGGTTGTGCCGACACTACGTGCTTAGTGCTGACATGGGGGCACCAATTGGCAGCCCTGTGTCAGTGCTAAGGCAACAGGACCGGTGCTGCTGGCAGCGCCTCCCTAGTGTCAAGCCAACCGGCGTGAGGGAGGCATCATGACAGGGCGCCTTGGAGGTTGGCAGGAGGAGGGCGGAATGTGGGTGGGACATGGGCGGACCACGAATTTGGCCATAAGGCCAAATCCTAAGCCCATTCAAGAGGCCGCGTGGCCCCCTCGAATCTGCACCTGTGTGCGCAGATCCAAGGAGTGCTTAGGGGAGGCTGGAGCCTCCCCTTCAGTAAGGGAGCACACACTCCCTTGCTGCGGGAGACTCCAGCCTCCCTCCACCCAGCGTTGGATATGGCACTGGCCGGCCCCACTCTTAAGATGCTCCCTCCCCCATTCTCTCCCCCATTCCACCCCCGCCACCGTCCAACTTACTTTTGTGAGTCAGGTGGCAAAAATATATATATTACTAATGCTCCTCCTTTTGAGGCCAGAAAGGCCTCATTGAAGGCAGCTTGTTCTCTGCACCCCCAATTGCTACTTCTCCTGTCTTCAGCCCTTTCTGGACTTCTTTGGCCCTCTCTTTGTTCCTTCAGGTTCTCGCAAGAACTTGGCAGGCTGTATCTTTGTGTGCTGATCTCCTGTTTTCTTTGGCTGGGCTGAAGCAATGCTGTGCCTCCTGCTTGGTATTTCTGACCCCCAGCTGTCCCTACCTGGCTCTGGGACAAATTCTAAACCAGAGAGGAAGCAGGGACAGCAGGCAGAAACAAGGGCTGTCCTGGGCAAATGGGGTTGTAAGGTCACCCTATCAATCCACCTAGAACTCTGAGAACAACAAAGATCTCCCCTTCTGATTACCCTCTGAGGGTTGGAATATTGATTGAGGCATTCCATGGGAGAATCTAGCTCACCACCACCACCACAAGTGGATGAAGTGATTTCAAAGCCTGCTGAGGGGCTTGCTTTTTGTCATGGCCCAAACAAAAGGAATCTCTCCCCCTTTCTCTCCATTTCCCTATCTCTCTTCCTTTCCCCCACTTTCCATGCACCCTAAAACCTCCATGTTCCTAATTCCAGGACTCTCTGAGAAACTATATAATTTCTCTACATTTTTTGCCCATTCTTTCCCCCTATGCACTTGTGCCATTATGTCAGTGGTTCCCAACTTGTGGGTCACGACTCCCAGTGATGGCGAACCTTTTGGGCACGGTGTGTCAAAACTTAGAAAAATGCTTAACTTGACTCTGCTGGTGTGTCAACTCCCCTCCCAAACAAAAGACAAATCATTCTTTATATTCATTTATTTAAACAAAAAATGCAGTCTAATAATGTATGGTGCTATGTATAATATAAAGAAACAATAAATAATTACAAAAATGAAAAATGAGTGGAACAAACTCGGTTTTTGTCAGGCATTGGTGAATGCTGGTGTGTCCCCCCCAAACGTTGTGGTGTGTCAGCTTTGACATGAGTGTCATAGGTTCGCCCTCACTGCCCTAGGGAGTCATGAGCTGATTTTCAGAGGGCCACAGAGACTCTATTTACTATCACAGATGCATTTACACAACAGTTTATAAGTTGAATTTTTGCAACATCTTGAGGGAACCTCTAAATAGAGAAGTACCTTTTTGAAAAATTTCAAGGTGTTTCCATATACTTAAAAACAATTATTGTATTTGGTAACCTATGATAATCGACATACATGTTTTTACAGGCACAATGATGTCACATCCTGCCTAATGACATCACTTCTGGTCTTAGGGGGATCCTGACAGGTTGTCATACCTAAAACGTGGGTCCCAGTGCTAAAAGGTTTGGGAACCTCTACAATATGTGTCCTCTTTCTCCTTCTAAAGACCTCCTTTCTCCTACCCTCATCTGGCTTTCTCTGCCTTATGGAAATTGTTTACGCTTATGCTTAGGATGTAGTTGTGGATTCAGTGGATATTACATTGCTTTATCTTGATTCCTTGCGTAATCCTTCCTTGAGTGCATTGCTTAATCTTGAATATTGTTAACTATACCTACAATAGTTTGTCTGTTTATGCCTTTCGTCTTTGTTTCTTCTTCCTTTCCCTCCAAACCATTGAGCTGTGCCATAGGTCACCATGCAGGATCCTGCACACAAATTAGTTTTCCCTCACCTGTGTATATGAACACATATTGCTTTAAAGGTTAACTGTGAACTAAATAATGCTGATAATAGGCTTTATATATTAAAATTGTCGTGTATGTGATAACCAGTAAACATTATTAAAATAATGAGCATAAGAATCATTTTATCTATTCTGGAGTCTGCTTTCCCTACTGATTTGATTTTTTTTTAAAAAACTGAAAAAATCTAGGTACTGGAAAAGATCAGATGAATAACTGCTTACAGGGGGGAATCCATGACTGAAGCAATGCTCTGTATTTGTGTGTTTTAAGGGGAAATTCTATTGCATTTATGTTGTTCCTTTCATATAATACAGTCCCATCAGCTTCCAAGGACACTAGCTTAATCGTGAGATTTAAATGCAGCCTCGCTAGAGATACCTTGAAAACAGTTCTTTATTTTAAGGAAAACGAGGGCTGAGATTTGCCAAGCACAGAATCCTGCATTGTCCATAAAGTGGCTATTGTGTGCAACACAACCTATTGCCCAGTGTTCTCCCCTCCATCACTCCCTCCCACCACCAATGTTCCCTTTTCATAATTATCTAAAGCACGGACGAATCTTGAAAAGACAATTGTAAACTTCCTTGTGTTGCTTCATGGGCTTTAAGTACTCACACAAAAAAAAGGATTCCTTATGCTTTAATTTCTCTTTATTTTTCTGACTGTAAAGACCCATGGGGTAAATGCCAGTCCCACAATCCTGCAGTTATACGGTTACTGTCAGCCCGTTCAAATGATGCTTCCTGTTCATTAGGCGTCCTTTCATCTAACAACAATGTACGAGCTTTGCTGCGATTCTTAGTCAACGCCCATCTCTTCAATAGCCCATGAATAGTATTAAATAGTGTTTATGCTAGCTATTGTTGCCTTTTGTGTGGTTTGTCTAATTCACAGTGAAAAGTCTGCTTTTGTGGTCTAAGACGGGCTACGTCATGGCACACCATGTGCCTTCTGATGGGATCCATTCCTGCTGAGTGATAACATTAGAGGCCTGGGCTCCTTTGCAACACAATCCACCATTCTTAATACAGTCAATGCACTCCCAGGCAGACTAGTTTACTCTTTATATTAAGAGGTTTAGGGAGATAAAGGCGGATGTAAATACCTGCTCATGCAACAAATAAGAATTGGAGGGGGGGGATCTGACTGATTTGCAAAGTGTTTTGAAAAACTCCCACGCTCTAAGAATGTATAAATAAATAAAAATCAGTCAGGAAAAGGGGGAAAAATATCCTCACCTCATTGAAAATAGGTTAGAAAACATTTCAGGTAAATGATAGCAAACACTATTTTCCCCTTCCGACCCCCCTTTCTTTTTGTACCAGTAAGGTTGCCTGATTGTGGCCAGGTATTGTTCAAGATGATACTTAATATGGGAGGTACTGCCGCTTCCTTTCTTTGCTGCAAATATTCACAAAAGAGAGAGGATATTGTATGGACGCTTACATTGTCCTCTGGTTCGTGAGCCTTTTGGAGGACAGGTACGATGCCAGTGTCTTGAAAGGCCTTTTGATGTAAGTCGAGCATTAGGGGCTCAGTGTGTAACTGATCCTGAGCTGCCCTTGGCTCTTGCGGCGGACGGGCTGGGCCTTTTGCTAACCATGCACTCTCTGCTCTGATTTAGCCCAGCCTTTCTTACCTTGAAATGCCCGCTGTAAACACTGATACATTTTGTAATTTGATTGTCTTGACCATCAAGAAAGAGCATTGCTTACAGACTTTTAAAAAGCGCATTCCAAATACTGGGGTGGGGTGGGGAGATGCAACACCCAGTGAAATCTGTTTTAAAATGATCCTAAAAGAACCCACAGTGCAATTCTGATGATTCTCATGGCAATCTGGGTTTCTAACAAAGGCTGGTGCAGGTTTGCTGCTGCAAAAGCAAGCAGAGCCACACGTTCCCTGATCTGTTGCTGTTGGGAACCAGGAACTTCTTTTGTGTGTGGACTGGATGCATAGTCTAATCCAACCACAATGTGAGCCAGGTATTTGGATCTTATTTCCTTAAAAAAGGAAAAATAAACCAGACAAGAAAGAGTAGCTTCAGCCACTTCAGGCTTAGAATCACAGTTGTGTGTGTTTTTTTTAAAACACCTCTGTACTGACAGCTTCTTAACCTGCAAGGCAGCAGTTCCTAGGCTTCTCCTGGTTATGGCACCCTGCTTTCGTAGTGCTGTGTTGTGATGGCCCTGCACTGCAGGAGAATGAGACTGCAGGAGAACCTCAGGCACTCCCTGAGACTGAGTGAGATCACGTGCTTGGCCAAGATGGCGATACCAGAGAGATCTGGGAAGAAGAGGCTGCTGGGGACATCCCGTGGTGCTCCTGGGAACCACTGCTTAAAGGTATTTTCATCCCCCCAAAGACTAGCCAATAGGACAGAGGGATCACCTTTGCCCTGCAGATATGCAACACAAGTATGAACTATGCTGGGCACATCCCACGTAATTAGCTACTATTCGTTGTTTTTAAAAATATATTTATTTATTTATTTAAAAGATTTTTTTAAAAACACGCCTCTCCTCTCTGCAAATGCCCAAGGGATCTTACAATTATCGACTTAAAAAATACAATATATATAAAAACAATAAATGAAATCACAATGAAATAAACAATTTGGAGGAGGGCAGATTACGATCAAGGTACCGCTACAGAGGCACAGGAGGCAGACAACCCATCGCCCAGATGAAACAAAAATATTTTGAGCCTTCACCAAAAAGCCATGAAGGAGGGGGTAGATCTTAACTCCCCTAGTACAGAGTTCCATAATTCAATGGGAAGGGCAGCCCAGTCCTAACCCCCATCAACCTGAGAGATGCAGTAGTGCAAATGAAGAGTGTGTGAGATGCAGTGGTGGCTAGGTGTCCCAGGAGAAGTGAGTAAAAATAATTTATACTTACCTCCCCCTAAGCAGCCTGGCTGCCCCTGGATCTCATTAGACCTGTGCCATCAATTTAGCTGGCATACATCCAAGGAGCCTCGGGGGCATTTCAGGCCAGGAAAAGGGAGATAGGATCTTGGCACATGCTGCGGCCACCAAAACCTGTCCGTGAACTGCCCCTGGCTCATCCCAGTTCCTGCCTTGATCTTCCCCCCAAACTGCCCCCTCTGCCATCTCATCTGCTGCAATGAGGCATCTGAGAATCACTGGTGCGCGTGCAGAGCCTTTGGCCATTTGTGCTGGCTGTTCCAAAGCTCATGACAGCAGTACGGCCTTTGTGCTGACGGAACTAGGCTTATTACAGCAGATCACGCAATCTATTCCTGTAGGTCCTGAATAGGATTGGGCCAGTAAAGTGTTTTTGATGAAATACATTATCTTATCAGACCCCACTTCAGACTTCATAGCCACACTCATTTATTTTACTTTTACATTTCTTGACTGCTTTTGGAAATGCGCCAAAGCCATTTATAGCAGAAAAGAACAACAAAGTACAGGAATAATGTTCTTCTCTAGGCAAGCCAATGAAAGCACCAGGCGGCAGCGAGTCAGAATGACTGAGCAGTGAATCACCAAGTTGAAATCATGTCTCTGACATAATCTCTGGGTGGCCTTGGGCATCTCTTAGATGCAGCCCTGCAATATGTCATGTGATAGGGATCATGCTACTGACCTGTCTACTTATTTGGATAATGTAGGTGAAATGCTTTGAACTGTAAAGCGCTACCTAAAAAGGTTAAAGCCCTTTTCAAAAGTTATAGAAAGAACATGAGATGGGGCAGTGAGAGAGTGCTGGCCAGCCACACGCTTGCGCAAATGCACTCCTCCCGCCATGCTGCGAGGCCTCCCTTTAGTGGTGATATCTAAAGCGGGAGCAACCGGGATGCTGGGTGGGACGTACAGTTGATTGGCAGCCCATCCGTTCCGTTCTGCCACCTGCCCGCCCACCACGCGGGCTGCCCCTGGTTGGCGCGCCCCACCGCTGCTCGCCCAGGCACCCGGCGCGCCCCCCACCCGTCCCCCCCAGTGAGCAGGTGCTCCCTCCGCGGCCAGGGCAGCCCGCACGGCGGGTGGGCAGGCAGCAGAACCGAACGGACGGGCAGCCAATCACACGTAAGTCCCGCCCAGCATACCGGTTCCTCCTGCTTTAGATACCACCACTGCCTCCCTTCTCCCCATGGAATGCATTTGTCTGCAGTGATCAATGCCCTCTGCAAAGCTACACCACCACCCTAGAACATTCTGGGGTGGCAATCACAGAGAGGATCTCTCTCTGGGAGAACATTTGTTGCTACAGACAAATATTTGCCATGGAAAAAGTAGAGTCAAGACTTTGGGAGCACATTGGCAGGGGGTGGAGCTTGCAAGCATACTCTCACTCTATTGGATGGAAGGCAACCATGCTGAACAGGATGTGACAGGATACTGTGTACGATTCCTGGTGCCATCGTGCTTTTATTATTATTATTTTTATTATTTATTAGATTTATATCCCGCCTTTTTGCCCGAAGGCACCCAATGACTGGAGAGACCCTTTTTCTGTCTCTCCAGTCATTGTATCATGGATGGCCTAATCTGTCAGTCGTGAACATAAAATCCCAGGCTTTTCAGGCTCCATAGTAATTTCATATGAAAATGATCACTAGGTTGATGACAGATAATCAGGAATATAAAGAAAACATGGGAATGCCTTTCAGAAGATTATTTTGGTTTGGTAGGAACAGGATACGAATTCAAGACCCCAACTTTATTTAGAAATATTTTTTATATATAGACAACAGATTGCTTAGTTCAAGTGAGTCAAACAGAAAACACAACACAATGCAGAGATACTAAGCAAACATAAACAAGGGAAAATAGTCAATGAAGAAGACTATATCAGGTTCATCCAAGCAAGTCTTTCCAAAGGAATTAATTTAATTTTTTTACACCTGGGCAGCCCATAACAAAGGCAGTTGCCAGATTACTGATGGCTTCTCTTGCTCTGACGGCATTGGCTATATTGCGTTTCTGCTCCAACACAAAGCTCCTTCTGCTATCATATGGTTCCCAACATCTTTTAACCAATCCTATCCAGCTTTCCAGCACTGATGCAGCTTTGCCAGCTTGGCATGCACCGCATCCTGCATGCAGTGTGTGTGTGTGTGTGTGTGTGTGTGTGTGTGTGTGTGTGTGTGTGTGTGTGTGTG
>JAJKFI010000045.1:1898469-1913032 GCA_029204185.1 Lerista edwardsae
GTGTGTGTGTGTGTGTGTGTGTGTGTGTGTGTGTGTGTGTGTGTGTGACATGAGGACACCATTTGGCATCCTATGCTTTGGCCACCATTCAAATATTGGTGTGTGTGTGACATGCCCCTGGCCAGACCTGTCTCCCCAGGAGGGTGAAGGGGTCAACCACAGACATGGTGGGATGGCTCAGCAAGGAACAATTCTGGGACACAGCGGTGTGATCCAGCATACTTTACTGAGAAGGCTTTGAGCTGGTCCACCTAGTAGTACCACTAGGGGAGCTGGGGTTAAAACCCCTGACTTGACTGGAACAGAAAAAAGATACAACTTGGCGAAAAAAATCAAACATCCCCAAAATGAGGCACTACATGGCACCAGCATACTTGGAGGGGGCAAGGCAAGGGGGCAAATGCCCTGGTTGCCACCCACACCCTCTGCAATGCCCCCACAACGTGCATTATGCTGCTGATTAAAAAATAAATAAAGCACAATTCTGTGCTGATCTGGGGCCCACCCCAGGGAAGAACCAGAACTAAGCTAGAAACAGAACTTCACTGATCCGAGGCCTGCCCCTTTCCCCGTGTTTTGATTTTTAAAAAGTGACTGAGGCCAGTGCTGCCAGCTTTGGTTGATTTCCCCAAAAAGGGCAGCCATTCAGAGTGGCGTGCAACTACCCCAAGTGTCTGCAAGTAGGGTTCGGCTCCAGGGTTGGAGCTGTGGGAGTCCCGGGCAGGGTTGACTTCATCCCACTAGGTATGGGGTCCATGGTGGGGAGGGGGAATTACACATCGGTGCTTGGGATCTCAGGGGTATGTCCACTAGAGTTCTTCACGGGGCAAAGGTAGACCACTCTCCCCATTGCTGGTTGCCCCCCCCCTTGGATCTGCCACTCGACTGCTTCGATCCTGGCCTGATTGAGCGCCTCCTGCTTGGTCTCCCACAGCTGGGGACGGCCTGCTGTACTCCCCTTCTAGAACTTGCCCAGCCCCACTGAGCCTTGTGGCTGCTGGTTATCCCCTGCCTCACAGGGGAGCCTCCTCAAGGTAAGGGAACCTTTGTAGGCATTCATAAGATCGGACTCAAAGCACAGTCACTCAGACCACTCAGAGGATGAGCCTGTCCTTGGCAAAGATGCAAAAGTTAGTTGTTCTTTAAAACTTCTCAGCATGTAAAATGGTAGCTGTTCCTATCAACTGTTGTGCTGCCTGACCCATTCTTACAGAGTGAGCTGCATGTTTTGCAGGCTTGAGCGTATGGAATTTTCAATACCTCTAATGCCCAGAGGAGGAGTTCCTGAAGACTTAGGGCAGAATCCTAACCAACTTTCCAGCACTGACATAGCTGTGCCAATGGGGCATGTGCTGCATCCTGCAGGAGGCAGTCACAGAGGCCTCCTCAAGGGAAGGGAAGGTTTGTTCTCTTACCTTGGAGCTGCACTGCCCTTACCCTGGTGCTGGCAGGTTGGTTAGGATTGCGCCTTCACTGTCACCCACCAAAGCTATTCCCATGTATGGCATCCTGTTGCCTACTCTGAATAACTCTGGCCTCTCAGAAATTAAGTTATGTTAACAAGAAAAAAAATACAGGTTTTCTTTGTATTGAAATGGGGCACAGGCAGACTTTGAATACATTAGAAAAAACAATGTTTTCTCTATGTTTCATGCATAGCTTATTTTGTACAGCATCAAAACCATCAACATAAACCTTTTGCAATATGACTAGGTGCTGGAATTGTGCCTCTTCCATGTAGAATACTATAGTTTTATTCTTACACGTCTGACTAATCAAAGACCAGTTTGACTAGCACAGTGCTTCCTAGCCTTTAGGAGTCGGAAATGCAACTCCTCTGCAAGCCCCCTCTGCACACAAAAATGCAATTAAATTTGTAATAATTAGAGAATATTAGATTATAGGCAAGATTTGTGGGTTGCTGCTTTTGTTGCTGGCTGCAGGCAGTTCGTCCTCCTCCCTTGCTGAGGAGCGCTCACTTGGTGAGATGCTGGAAGTGCCAGCTATGGCTGTGGGCAATCTGTTCTCTGCCCTCTCTGGTGGTCCAGGGAAAAGCATCTTTTCAGCAAGCGCTCCTTCAGGGACTACCAGAGAAGGTGGACTGCCCACAACTGCACCTGACACTTCAGTGCCTGCTGTGGGTGGTCCTCAGAGGTGTAAAAAGGGTGCTGCAACGATAGGCAGGCACAGCACGCGCCCTTTGCGGCAGGGCCCAATGGGCAGGGGAAAAAGCGGCGTGCTTTTCTGGCTGCCCACTTTTCCTTGCATCTGGTATGCTTCTGAATGGCGTTATTCCAGCCCTTGAATGTGTGGCTGGGCAGCACAGGGGCAAGGAGGTGGCACTAGGGATGTGGTGACGATGCCTTTACTTGCCCCCGGTGCAATTTGAGTCTGTTACAGCTCTGGCGTTCCATTCTTCCTCTGTGGTAGTCCCTGAGAGAGTGCTTGCTTGGCGAAATGCTGAAAGAGATAGAAAGTGATCTTTTTCATGACATCTCATGGACCACTTTTCAGGGTCTCACAGAGCATCTGTGGTCTGTGGACCAAGGGTTGGGAACAGTGAAATAAAGCTTTTGACTAGGGCAATTGAGTTTGTACTTACTTAGTTGGTCACTTGCCTGTGATGGGCAAGGATCACTTTCAAGCAGCCAAGTGGAAATTGGCAGATAATTTTTTTTATAAAGGTTTGTTATACTATACATTTATACTATACATGCATACTATACATTGATTAACATAAGGATGTATAGGCGGACAAGCTAGTAGAAATGGCTGTGGCCTAGGGCGCAATCCTAAACTGAGTTAGGCCGGCATAAACTAAGCCAGCAAAGTTTGGCCAGCACAAGGGCCATCGCAAAGTGTGTTTGGACCACTCTTCAAGTCAGAGAGGCCAGCATACAGATGTGCTTCATCATCCCTGACTCCGATAATTAATCCAAACGTGCTTTTATGGTGGCCCCTTGTGCTGGCCAAATTTTGCTGGTTTCGTTTATGCCGGCTTAACTCCAGTTTAGGATTGTGCTCCTAGTAAGTTTCTGAGCTTGTTAAGAAGATCTACTCAAGGCCAAACTTGGTGTTACCTGGAAAATGTTGCTTCTGTATTTCGCTTCCATCTCCTTTTCTGAAGTGTCCAGGAGAACTTAGTTGTGTCTTGATTCTCTGTGATATTTTGTGCTTCCCCAGCCCCTGCTAGCAGCTGCCAATTATGTAAAGATGTAGAGTTGTGTGATGTCAGGACACAAAAGAGTGCCACTTGATATTAGGTGGGGCGGAGAGTTAGATGTATAGTTGCCATTCTTGACAATATGCCATGTTTAGTGTACCATCTAACTTGGTTCTAGAGAGGATGGAAAATGAACTAGACTTGTTGAAAGAGTTCATTGATTTATAGGTGCTCTCTAAGCTGTACATTATAGTTTGAAGAAACAGCACTCCTCCTTAAAAACTAATTTTTCAAAGTATTGTTCATGTGTAAGGGTTCTGTGCAAGCAATAATTGTTTCAGGAACATTTCCTGCGCTCAGCACTTAGTCCAAAATGTGATCATTTGATAAGATTTTGCAGATACCTACACTTTTCCCTCCTACCACTAATATATTTTCCTACTGTTTATACTCCTGAATTGATTTCCAATCTCTAACATTTAAACAATAAAGACAACTTCAGTTTCCAACACTGCAAATAAGGGAGACAATGTATGCAACCTCCTCATTGATTGACTCTTCTGTTTTTATAGATTCATCCTCCTGAAAAAAAAATCATTAAATAAGGGACAACCCGATTTGCAGCCATTGATTACATGACATGCTGCTCTGACATACTCAGTTTTTAATATCTGAGTTATTAATTATGTTGTTAATGTAATTTGCAGACTGAAAGATAAATCATTCAAGAGCTGACTAGGTATTATTAGATACATTGCATATATAAACACTTATTTAAAGGGGAAGGAACAGTTTCCAAGAATGAGACATGAAAAAGTAACTAAATCTGCTTATTAATCATTATGAGCCCAAAAGGAAAACTTCTTCTGCCTGTTTATCTTATTCTATGACGATCTGGGTATCTGGATGTCTCAAGCTATGACTTGCTGCTAAGATTTAATGCTAAGGTCATAAGCTAAGATTTAATGCTGTCTTATGCAGAGTCAGGTCACTAATCCACCTAGCCCAGTGCTTAATTGGCAGTGGTTCGAGAGCTTTTAACTTGTAGATGTCAGGGACTGAGGACGCAATCCTAACCTAGAGTTAGGCTGGCACAATAGTCCAGCAAAGTTTGGCCAGCCCAAGGGACACCGTAAAGTATGCTTGGACCACTCTCGGAGTCAGAGATGCCAGCACACAACTCGAGAGCTTTTGCGCCAAGCCCCCTGACTCCAAGAATGGTCCAAATGAGCTTTATGGTGGCCTTTGTGCCAGCCAAATGTTGCTGGCCTAACTCCAGGTTAGGATTGCACCCTGAATCTGGAGCTTTATGCATTAGAAGCATGTACTCCACCTGCAGCCCTTCTCCAAAGCAATACAATGGTTCAGTTATCCAGTATTTATTTTAGCTGTCAAGGCCTGGTGTATGAAGAAAAGAACATCGTCCTGATTTTGCCCATTGGAAGAGAATCCATAGAACGTCCATCTTCACTACCAGAAGCAGAGGAATCTACAGGAACCTCTCTGAAGGCACTTGACTGTACTCAACTGTTGTAAATGTACTGTTGTAAATAAAGCTGGCGGTGGAACGATTGAAAAACAAAGCATACAGAGATGCATTGAGCATTGGTGATCTTGTGAAGAGTTATTTTCTTTATATTCAGCCCAAGCACTATGTAATCATTGCAATGCAGTATTTGCTGTAAGCTGCTTTGAAGATCTTTGAGTAGAAATGTTCTGAAGTGATGATACCTTTCTTTTGTGCGGATACTATCGAAATGCTCTTCTCATCACAGTCTCAAGAATTTCGGGTCCTAAAATCATATGGCAATTGAGGAGGTTCATGTGGGTCTTTCCTGAAAACCCTGCAGCAGTCTCCGTTGGGCAGTTACCTCTTCCTCTCCAAATTTCTTCTTCATAGCAGTGCTGGTGAAGAAATTGCAAATAGCCACAGTTGAGTGGCTGTGGATGCACTAGCACTATAAATTCACTGTTACAAGGCAACGTTGGTGCGTTCATTTCATGGCATTCAGGAAATGTTTTTGTATAAAGTAGTCCCCCATATTTACAGGTCCCATATGAATGATTTCACTGATCTGTGGTTCACAAATCCCCCATCGCACAAATGACTCTGTCTCTGTTTGCGCCCTCCTGTCTCTGTCTCCAGTGTCTCTTTGTTTCCTGTGCTGTCTGCTTCCTGTTAGTGTTGTCTTGTGTGGATTGTGGCCCTCCAGTCCGCTTCCTGTTAGTTTTTGCCCTGTATGACACACAGGCAAATTAAATCATTTTAGAAAGCCCAACACAGTTAATATAAATGAAAAAGTGTGCATTCTTACAATTATTGCCATTGCTAAAGGGGTGTTTCTTAGCTCTGAAAATATTCCCCCCAAACCAGCAGGCAGTTTGGATCAGCCCTCAGCAGGACCAATACTACAGTTCTCCTGGAGCAGCACTTGCCAATTATGCATGCTTGCCTGACATTTGACAGGTGACCTTAAAAGGTACACAGCTTCCTTTTCAAAGGCACCAGGGGGTAGGAAGGGTGGAGAGTAGACCACATTTGTGAAGTGAGCGACATATGTTTAAATGTCAAGGTAGTCCTATTGAATAAATAGGCCGCAATCCTTGTACTGTGGATGAATGAAAGACGAGATGGAAGAGAAATGCTCTTTTTAACTGTTGCTGAGAATTCCTTTAAAATGGACCTAAGGCTGAATCACAGAGATGGAATGCAGAAACTTAATTAAACAGCCAAGCATTTTGGACGTCTCTCCCTACAGGGACACAGGATAATCCTTTTTGCAGGGTTGCAACAAGCGTTTCATCACCTGAAATTGCTGGTTATATATTTTTACCTGTAGGATCTCTCCACACTATTGCTAGGAGAATGTATTAATGCAATGGAAGTTTGTGGGGAACAAGATGTGAGTGGAGACCAAGGTTGGTCGCCTCAGATGATGTACTTGTCGCTGAACTATAGCACATCAGCTTGCACTTGGACAACTGAATCTTTGAACGATCACCCCACGTTAAAAGAACATAATCCTTGCGTTGAAAGCAAGGATTTAGAAGAAAAAGGCTTTGGCTTGGCTATCTTTCTGAGGTGAAAAGATTTTAAGAGCAAGTAGTGTATTACGTGAAGGGCTGTTTGCACTTTTGATATGGTCACCTGCAAACCGAAGTGGTACTTTCCAGAAACATGAGGTGGGACTGCTGCTGATTGTGTGTTTTGTCCTGCGAATTATTCTGAAAGCCAGAATAACCTGCCATCATGCATGAGGACAACTTGTAGTGGAAGATGACTACAAATGCCTTCATAATCTAGTTTCTGCACGAAAACGTAACAGAGGATCTAGCAGAAAACAAAATATCCACTGTATTCTCAAATGGGCCACCCAAACTGGTCCAAGATCATCCTTATGGGAGCTCCATCTATTGTTTTGTGCTATGTAGATTTTGTGAGGCACTCTGTATATGTACTCCAAGCTATTTCATCATTGTTTCTAACCAGTGAGATTCATTTAAAGTGTGATTAATGTTGTTCTTCTAACAGAATACTTGTCAAAACATGCACATAATTCCTGGCCCTTGCTTGGGAGATGTATCGTGTGCTAAACATGCAGGTGAACTATATGGATAAAAGGAGTTACCTACACCCTAAGCAGCCATAGAATATTGTGTTCTTTTGCTCTTGAAACGACTACTAGGCAATTTATTGGGTGGCCCCAACTTCTACTGCATCTGGCTAGCCACCAGTGATAACAGAATGTTTGTTTAGATTGTCCTTGAGCTATCACATCATTTCTGACTTCGTGTCACTAGGTGCACTTCCATGTGTTGGCCTACTTGACTCCGAAAGTGTTGCAAAGTTGCTTTATAGTGCATTTGCAACATTCCTGCGCAACACTGCACAAGGAACTTGTGCTGGCCTAACTCCAGGTTAGGATTGCACCCTTAGTCACCCAAAGTCAAGTCCTGACAACTGGAGAGTCTAGCAAAGAGACTTTATATTGCTTTCTTTCTAGAGTTCTCGCAAGATATTGCAATCCTGATCTTCAAGGAGAATGGTCATATTGGTGCAGTGGCTAAGAGTTTGAGAGGTGAAGCAGCATTTTCTTGCTTTCAGTATTGCCTCTACTCATGAAGTAGTTTTACAAAAGCTGCTCCCTAGCTGCAATTTGTGTTTATACCTACCTTACAGGATTGTTGTAAGGATTCTATTAAGACAATATATGTGAAGTGCTCTGGGCATTCAGAAAGTGCTATATTAAAGCTAAACATTCATACGAGTCAAACATCATCCCTTTCTCACTCATTGACTAAACTGACTTTGAACCCGGCTCTCTGGAGGAACAATTCTAGTATATTAAACAGTGGCAGCAATTAATTCTTTCATTGATTCCCAGTTAGCACTTGGGCTGATGCTCCTATTGCTTCTATGCCCAAGTGAATCAAAATGTTAGCCAGAGGCGGTTGGAAAGAGATGCAGTTATCTTCACCAGGATAACCCTAAAATAATTATTGACAGCATCATTTACTCTGTTATTCCCTGTCATTGTCCAGGGAATAGCGCAAGCTGAGGAAGTTTGTGTTCCAGAGATGGTTGGCAGGAAATGTCTATGAGACAATCAGAATATTTTCTGTCAATTGGCTGGTGCTCCAAAGCTAATATTGGAGTTGAGTCTTCATTAAGCCAGGAGGATTAGAAAAACCTTCCTGACAAGTAATGCAGCATGGATTCTGAATGAAAAAAGGCTGTGGCTCCACATCTTTTTCCAGCACTAAAGCAGTGGCTATGCAGGGATGGTGAAGATGTTATGCAGTTGCATGTGCCTTAGACCCAAGTGATGTGTTACATAAATAAACCATGTGATGGGGTTGTTAAAGGCTTCCTTTTTCTGATGTGTATCAGTTGTCCAGGGCAGCAATTTGGATCAGGGCTGTGGCACTGCAGAAGTGGCTATTTAGTCTTAAAACGTCATAATAACAAGTGGTACTTTGAGGGTTAAATAGCTGCTTCCAGGGCACAACTGTTGGCCTGAAAATGGCGCAGAGGTAAAGGCTTAGACACCCTTTCAGGGCCATCCTATGCATGTTTTCTCAGAAGTGTCCCATTATTTTTAGTGGGGCTTACTCCCAGGGAAGTGTTATAGGATTGCAGCCTTTACCTCTGTGATATGGCTTGATGTACTCTGTGCTCCTACACAACTGCTACAGCTAAGTAAAAGTAAGCCTTGACTCAAGGTAGGTTTTCCATTATCATTTTCATTTATCATGAAAGGATTCTTAAGTGATTCTGCGTTAGCCATTTTAACAGTGTGTGGTGCTTAAAGGGGGGGTTAAAAGTAACTTGAAGTGATCTTGAAAATTATCCACCTTTAAGGTCACAATCCTAACCTGCGCTGGAACCGGCAGGCTATGAGGCCTGAGCTATATCCAGCATAGGTGAGGAGCGGGCTTGGGCACAACTCAGATTTCAGTTCCCTTGCTCTATGTTGTGTGCCAGCCAGCCTTATGGGCCTCCTCATATCTGCGCCCGAGATTTTGCGGGTGCAAATCCAAATGGCCTGTGTAAGGCCGAAAAGGCAGGGGACAGGAGTTAGGATCTGCCATAGGTTGCTTAGGCCAATCCCACCCCTCTTCCAGCTCAGTTCACCTTCCTGACCCATGCCTTCCCTCCACCCAAAACCACCCACCCCCTGTGGTGACCTGCCCAAGCCAGAACAAACTCACCTTGTACCAGCATGGCTCCAGTGCTACGGGGCCAACCCTCATCCATGCGCTGCCTCAACTTCCTTCCAAGTAGCCGCAAACTTGCTTTACAAGGAAATTATGCTGGCTGGGGGTGAACTGTGCTGTAATACTTTATGGGTTTTTTAGAGGAACTTGGTACACTCATCATCATAGTGGCTAAAGGGGAAATGCTTTCAGGAGCATGTAAAGATAGTAAAAGATTAATATACATGTGAATATATGTCCCATACATGTGGAGACAAGCCCTTCCCCGCCACACAAGAACATGGTCAGGGTGCCGGGTAGTCCTCCCTCCCCTCAACAATAGCCTTATTGTAGTCCGCCAAATAAGCAGCATTTGCTCTTTCCCATTCTTTTCAGGGGTAGAAGCTTCTAAGGAGAGTGAAGAGAAAAAACACAGGAGGAGGACAGGAACACTCTCATTAGCGAGGCACCCAGGGTGTATTCAGGCCAGGGCTTCAAGGGCTTCAACTCCCAGAGTTGCACCACTTCCCTATTGACGTTTGCATACCCATTATGTACATTTATGCTGGTTCTGAGGACAGGACTGATTTCCATTAAAGCATTTGAAGCTCCACCCAGATATGTTGCTGCCGCACCCAGCAAAAAAGTCTGACCCTACACGTAGCTGAGGTCTTAGGTTAGGAAATATCAGGTGTGTAAATCATAGGGTTACTAGATACAAACGGGAACAGAGTGCACATATCTTTAACCATTTAAAAGAAGAGGGAACTTTGGCAGGTGCAGTTGAACATGGAAGGGGTTCAAAAGCTGCACCTCCCAGAATTCCTTCTTCTTTATAACGGTTAAAGGTATAGGCACTCTGTCCCCATTTGTATCTAGTAACGCTAATAAATGGGAAACCTGGTTTATATCGATGCATTAAATTGGTCTTTTGGCTGGGTGATTTCAACATTCTTGGCCTTAGCCACCTTGATTTAAAGAAAGAGATACAGTACGAGTCAGGGTTTTTGGTTGGTTGGTTTGGGCTTGTTTACATTTTGGGCACGTGTGTATGCCCCAAAGCAGTTTCTTTTGCTTTGTATTCAGAAGAATAAACTGTACTGTACAGCAGTGTTTCTTCAAATGTGGGGTCATGAGCCAATTTCAGGTGGGTAATGTAGTATCCAGGGTAGCCCTTATTGAAAATATGGGAAGATGGGACATTGGAAAGGGGGAGGGGCTGTGTGGTTATTTTTCTTCTGTCAAGGTTGTAAACAGGCTTCCCCCCCCCCTCTGCTTCATTTTTCTACTGGAAAATGGCTGAGAAATAACCCAACGTATTGCTGCATTCTCGGAAAGCTGCAGGCTCTAGCATCACAATGACATCACTTTGGGCGGATCCTGAACAGATTGTCGTTCTAAAAAGTGGGCCCTAGTACTAAAGAGTTTGAGAAACACTGTTGTACAGCAGATCACAATAAGTTGCAGTAGCGGAAGCTGAGATTTGCACCATTGCCACTAGGAAACAGGTAAGAGCCTGAAAATTCTGTCTGGTTTGGAGAAGACTCCCTTCCTTGACATAATTTAAGATACAAAGTGCAATCCTGAGAAATATGTGCATCCTTAAGACCTGTTGAACCCCAAGGAAAATAACCATATTGATTTCAATGGAATTTAAGGATGCTCCTTGGCTTGTGCATATGCTTAATGCAGGATTGGGCCTTCTCTGGTTCCTCTAGAGCAGTGTCTCCAAATTGCAAGCTGGGAATGGTTTCCCTGGCATGAACCGGGCTTACCATTTTGCTCAGGAGCCTCTATATTACACCACTGATCACCCCGAAACTGTACTCTGGCGGGCTGCGTCTGCCCAGAAATTCGGGTGCAAAGCCTGCTGGGGTGCCTGAACTTGGAAGCAGCCAGTTGGAGCACAGTTCAGTGGCAATCAGTGACGCAATATGGAGGCTCCCTGAGGAATGGTAAGCCCCATTCATCTGGGATGGATCAGAACAGACACTAGACCCAGCCTGAGGGTTGGAGTCTAGAGAGGGCTGCACTAAGTCAAAAAGCCTAAGATGCGAAGCCATCTCCCACCACTTTGCATGTGGGTTTGTGTTTTTCCCCTCCTTTTGCTTTGAAGATACAGTATTTTCTTCCTGCACTGGCTGCTTCATCTCCCCAACATTCTCCCCATTCTAGCTGCCAGTCTGATTGGCTGGCTTTTTGTACAACATTCTGTAAGGAGTTTCTCTCTCTCTCTCTCTTTTCCCTCCAGCTGTCTTTCATAAATTGGAACCCAGTTTGTCCCCTCTCTGTGTACTGTGAAGAATGGCAGGTTCCTGCTAATGTTCCCTTCTGGAAAAAGCTTGATCGAGCCCAAATGCCTTTTGTAAACTTCTCCTGCAACCTTTGCCTGACTACTCAGAAGTAATTCCCACTGAATTCAATGGGGCTTTCTCTCAGGTAAGAACATGTAGGATAGGAGCCGAAGAACATGAATCCAAATAATAGGACTGATGGGGAAAATGTTTAACCCATATGTTTAGGGTTATATGTTTAGGGTTACCAGATACAAACTGTGGCACAGTGCACCTTTAACCATTATATAGAAAAGGGAATTGGGGAAAGTGCAACTCATCATGGAAAGATTTAAAAAGCTGCACCTGCCAAAATTCCCTCTTCTGTACAATGATTAAAGGTATGGGCACTCTGTCTCAGTTTGTACCTGGTAACTGTATATAGGTTTAGTGACTCAAACAGAGAACATGACCATCATGATGAAATTTATCTGAAGAGTTCTTGCTCATGAGATGATCTTCAAGTTAGAGGGTACATCCGTAACCTGCTCAGAAATGAAAACCAAGTTACAGGGTAAGCCTATGCATGTCTACACTAAAGCAGAGGTCTCCAGGTTTTTCAGTAAGACACCTACATCGTATATTTTACAGATTATCATGGGCCAAAACAACAACAAAAAACCGGTTGTATTAATAAATGAATAAGTTCTACTTGGATCTTTTTTGTAATCAGCATGATATGATTTGGAACAAAAGAGAAATGTGGCATTTACAAAGAAACAATTCTGTGTTTAAACTGAGAAAAGATATATAATGAGTAAAAATGTCAACTATTTTAAGTTGCTGTGGGCCAGATAAAATTTTGTGGTAGGCCAGATTTGGCCCCTGGGCCATAGTTTGGAGACTTCCTTTAGAGCAGGGGTCCTGCTGAATTGAATGAGACTTACTCCTAGGAAGGTAGGATTGCAGCCTTAACATGATTTCCAAATAACTAAAACTGAAATAAGTATCCAGCTTCTGAATTTTATTAATACAGTCAATTTATCACAAAAATGAATGTATTGCTTTATATAGGTTGCTCCCTGTGTGTTTAGTTTTTATTCCTTAGATGGACAAGCATAAATTAGAATTTTAAGAAATTTTCAAAAAAAGGTTGTAATCAGTTCTTTTGGGGATTTAGATAGCTGTGCAGCAAAATGCAAAAGAACACTCCAACTTCTTTCTTTCACATTGCTTTTCTCTTTCTTGGTTTTACTGTGCATGTTTCCTCAAAGTAAATTATCGTGTTCAGAGGAGCTTACTCTGAATTATGTGCATGTATGATTGCAGCCTTTCCCTTTGAATCTGTGGGTTTCATTACTGGATTCTCCCGTAATGAAATGGTTTAGAAGTAGAAATGGTGATAATGAAATGAAAACACATAATGCTGCTTTCTGCACTTCTCAGAGTGCAATTCTAACCTGGAATTAGGCCAGCACAGTTTGGCTGGCACAAGGTCCACCGTAAAGCATGTTTGGACCACTCTTGGAGTCAGGGAGGGTGATGCACGTCTGTGTGCTGGCCTCTCTGACTCCAAGAGTGGTTCAAGAATACTTTATGGTGTCCCTTGTGCCATCCAAACTTTGCTGGCCTAACTGTGCCAGCCGAACTCCAGGTTAGGATTGTGCTCTCATTTTTGTTTTTTTAAAAAAACCACAAAACCCTGAAATCTGAAAAAAATTAAAACATTCTCTGACACTTGTACATACATGTGGCTACATCTATAATGTACAATTACGGTATAAAAATGTGCCCTTGGAATAAAAACTCATAACACGATTTTCTGCACTTTTAGTATTGGAAAACATTGAAATCTAATAAAAAATAAAACCCTATTCGCCCATCTCTATTTATAAGAAGCGGTGGTAGAGCTGCAGGCTCTGTATAAGAAAGATAAAAATGAAGACAAGAAGGCATAAATGTGGAATGTTGGGGGTGCCTACTGCTGGAATTTGGGGGTGCTTTGGGTTCCCTTGGACTGCCCCTGGATGTACACTAGTGTGTTCAGAAAAATTTCATATTTCTGTGGTCATATTTCCTTTTCTGAAATAATTACAAATCTTATTTTAGAAAAATGCAGAAGATTTGTAATTATTTCAGAAAAGGAAATATGACCATTTCTTTTCTTGAATTATGTGGTTTGTCCTTGAATTTTCCTGCATTTCATTGTTGGGGCCTATGAACTAGAGCAGTGGTACCCAAACATTTTAGCACTGGGACCCACCTAAAAAAAAAGTTTCACTGGGCTAGCCGCTCAAGCTTCTGTGGCTATAATGGTGATTGGGCTACAGTACTCCCCCAAGTAGCAGGTTGTTTAACCCTTGTTGTACATAGCCGAATCTGCCCTGTCAGTTTTGGGAATACACCAAAAATTGGGTCACGCTTCACAGAAGGGTCCTGGGCCCACAGTTTTAGAACCGCTGAACCGGTGTGTTGTGAAGGTGCTTGTAGATTTCCCATATTCCCCCCCTCCCCAGACACATTTGTATGTAGGCATGCTGGCCAATTTGGACGGTAAAGTGTCTTGGGCCAGCCCTGCATCCACTTCAGACTTTCCCAAGAAACATGAAAAGAAGAGTGGCACACTTATTTTCGTAACACTCAAAAGCATTTGAATTTGTAACTCCAAATGCAAGATTAGATTCCTGAGAAAGTGGATTTTCATTTTTTAAAGTAGTGTTCTATGTTCTGGTTTTGAAAGAACTGTGCTCCCAAAAACAGGAACTAGAACATTACTTTAAGGAATGAAAAAGTGACTTCTTGAAACTGTAAAACCAGAAATATTCTGGGCACGTCTTCTGTGGCATGGGTCACACCCCTGAGCATACCAGGTTACCCTGAATCAAAGCTGATGTTGAACTAGAGCTGATCAGGGATTTGCTCCAAAGCTTGTTACAAATAAACCTGGATTATACCTGGATTATATGATAGTAACAATATAACACTTACTGAGCCTGTAGACCAGCGATTTTCAATGTTTTCCATCTCATGGCATATTGAAAGGTGCTAAAATTGTCAAGGTACAACAACCGTTTTTTGACAGTTGACAAGGCACACTGCTGGGGACTCACCCTCCCCATGGCCCTACTAATGTTTGACACTCCCCCAACTCCTGGCGCATACCTGCAGACCGTGACTAGCACAACAGTGTTGTTTCTATCACTAATGTGGTTGAAAATCACTGCTATAAACGATGCATTACTCTTACCGCCAAGAGCAATTGTTGAGCAATTGTTAGTCATGTGAATCCCATCAACGCAATCCTTACCTGGAGTTAGGCCAGCACAGTTAGGCCAACAAGTCAACTCATGGAAATTTTGAGTCATTTCAAGAAATGAGTCAAGTCAATCAATCAATCAATCAATCAATCAATCAATCAATCAATCAATCA
>JAJKFI010000045.1:1913042-1938040 GCA_029204185.1 Lerista edwardsae
TCAATCAATCAATCAATCAATCAATCAATCAATCAATCAATCAATCAATCAATCAATAGGTACTTATATACCGCTTTTCAACACAAAGTTCACAAAGTGGTTTACAGGCAAATAGTAATAATAATAAAGTTAAATGGCTCCCTGTCCCAAAGGGCTCACAATCTAAAAAAAAAGGCAGACCACCAGCAACAGCCAGTAGAAAGACTGCACAGGGGTGAATAGGGACAATTACTCTCCCCCTGCTAAATATAAGAGGAGCACCACTTGAAAAAGTGCCTCTTGCCCAGTTAGCAGGGGTCCTTAAAGTCCTTGGGCAAAAAACAAACCTGATGCTTTCCTCCTCCCCTCAATGCCCCAGCCCCAGCTCGTAGAACCACCTACCCTGTTCCCACCCTGACTCCTGCTGACGTTAGTCTGCAGGATGCCTTCCAGATCACCCATGAGGTTTTTCAGGGTGATGTGGAAGTGATGGAGAAAAAATAAGCAAGCATGTAAGCATGCACACACACACTGTTCTAAATCAAGTGTTCAAACTGGAGACCACTGCACACTGAAAAAGCCTTTCCTGTCCCAAGTGACACTTACTGGTCTGTCACATCGCTGCTTCTCTTTTCACCCAATCTCGGCAGTTGCATCTATTGCCCATCGCCCCAGCAGGCTTTGCACCAGGATTTCTGGGCAGACGTGATTGCCCACAGCATCCTTCTAAAAGAAGTGTCCTTCACTAATACCAGTGTAAAGAAGGTAAAGGTTTCCCCATGACCAAATGGTCTAGTCGGGACCAATTCTAGGGGGTGGTGCCAGTGATGTCATTCAGGGGGAACGGACCAGAATGGGCGTTCCGGTTCCTAATGGGCTCCGTTCCGGGTTTTTTTCCAACATTTGAATGTGCCTCGCCTCGGCCGACAAGTGCCAATCAAAAGTGAGTTCCTGTTCCTAAATCATTTGAATGACACCACTGGGCGGTGCTCATCTCCGTTTCTAAGCTGAAGAGCCAACGTTTGTCCGAGGACAAGTTTCCGTGGTCATGTGGCCAGCATGACCATAAGCCATAGAGCACGGAACGCTGTTACCTTCCCACCGAAGTGGTAGCTATTTATCTACTCACATTTTTACATGCTTTCAAACTGCTAGGTTGGCAGGAGCTGGGACAAGTAACAGGAGCTCATTCCGATGCATGGTCTTAAGCTGCCAACCTTCTGGTCAGCAAGCTCAGCAGTTTAACCTGCAGCACCACCACGTCCCATCAGTCAGTAACAGTGCACTATTGCGAACTACCAAGCGTACCTGTTGCTGTGTGTTTTCAATCTTGAGTTTTTATTCAGTAAGATCCTTTCCCCTCTCTTTTTAGCCCTTGTTTAAAAACCAAAGCATGGTTAGCAATAAAGAACTGTTGACGTTGCTAATGTTTATTATGGATAAGAAAATGTGTCAGTTTCATGCAAATTACATTTAATTACTGTTGTAGGGTAATAATTATTTTTCAATAATAGAGCCCCTAAATCTTTAAAAGGCCTAAATGTTGTATATCTCATTATGTTACAGCGTATAAAAAAAAGAAAGAGAGAGAAAGCCTTTCATTAATTCATTAATGATTAGTTGGAAA
Source organism: Lerista edwardsae (assembly GCA_029204185.1). Lineage (NCBI taxonomy): Eukaryota > Metazoa > Chordata > Lepidosauria > Squamata > Scincidae > Lerista > Lerista edwardsae. The sequence continues at coordinate 1,914,649 of JAJKFI010000045.1, forward strand.
AGCAACGTGACAGTTTATTATACATGCTACAGAGTACTATTAGCCCACTGATATACACAGTTTAATTTAGAACTTTAATATTGGAGTTTTAGTTCTTCAAGCATGGAAATTGAATAGAAAACAAGTATGGAGATAATGCTCACTTGAATTTTTTTCTCCCTCTGCTGCATTTCCATCCAGTGCAGCAACTTCTTGTTCTCTTCCCTTCACCTCCTACCCCCTCCCCAACCCAAATACATCTATTGCATATTTTCTTAAAATAACACATGTGGACATGATTAAACCAAAGTTTAGTGCTTTGAAGCCCCTTGTTTTAATGGGAGAGACGTAAGCACAACCTTAATTTCCTATTTGAAATCAATGGGTTTAAAAGTGCTCAGTTCATGCTTTCCTTGAAGGGATGTACTCAGTAGTGTTTTAAACGTATGCACACAGACTGAACTTCCATCAGACTCTGTTTCCAGTCACGTCAACTGTAACCAGTTGCCTCTTATGCCTACAGTGCCAAACTCTACAAGGAAACATTTATTAGGACAGGACAATAGTAAGGAAATCCCAGCTGTGTTCACATCAGGACTTACTGTTGACAATTCATACACAACTTGGACAGGTACCATCTGTTTGTTTGTTTATGAAACTCTGTAAAGTGATCATCATCATCATCGTCGTCGTCGTCGTCGTCGTCGGTCTTAATAATAAAGAGTGAAGAGAGAAATAACACGTGGAAGAACATGTTCTTCTGAACATAAATTGCAGCAAATAAATGTGTTCAAAGCACTTCTCACATGAGTAGACGTGTTACATACTAAAATGCTACCTTTGTTTCATCATCCTAAGATTATGATTGTGAATGACTACTATTATTACTACTATTATTATTATGACAAAAGCATTATTAGCTCTTATTGTTAATACTATGCAGGTCACATACCAGAGCAGTTATTAGTGGCTTAGGGTAGGGAGGCCATCCGTAGACACTAACAGTGGTAAGGGAGTCCCACTGTCGGCAAAGCATTCTGCAACCTAGAAGATCTAATTGTCATTAGTGGCATAGTACTAGCACAATTTTTGTACTTATTAACAATCTGTAGAAGAGGCAAAGAATTGTTGTGAACACATTTCTTTGACAATGAGGCAGAAAGAGAGAAAAAACATTACTGATGCACCCCCAGCATTTTTCATATTCATGTTTACCCTCCTCCCTTTTCACCTCCTCAAATGAACACACATTTATGCACACATGCACAGCCTTCAAGAGACTAAACATTTTTAAGGCCAGGGAACATGCTTCATAGACAACCATGGTCTAAATGCTTGGAAAAAGGGGAGGGAGAGAGGGAGGGAGAGAGGGAGGGAGAGAGAGGACCCTCTTGAAGAATCTATTTCTGAGAAGCTATCCAAGAGGGTGCCATAGAATGGGGGCAGAACAGCAGCTGGGCATGTGGCAGGCTGGAGGTTCAAACCTTGGTATTTCCAGGTAGGGCTTGAAAATGCCTTTGTTCACCTTGAAGAATTAGTGTAGACTAGATGGACCAATGGTCTTAAGGTGACCAAGCATGTATGTTCTGTTTGTCCCTGTGATTGGTCTTTTATGAAAATTTCAAATCTACTGATCCAAGGAGTAACAAAGGGTCCAGTTGCTGTACATGGCTAGGATGTACTCTAAAACTCAGGGAAACCTTCATGCCATCTGATGTGCCTGGAGCTGGCTTTAATGCCATCTTTATCCGTTGTGTTAAAGGAATCGCTGCAAAAGCCCTCCGACAAACAAACCAGCTTTCTGTGATCTCTGTTGATTTTTCACTTAGTAGACTAGTCTCCTTTATGGATTAAAAAAACCCTCCCCCCCCCTTCGTTGTGTAAAGCGGCGTTCACTGAAGCTTGGCCAATAGATGGTATCATACTACCCAGAGTCTATGCTATGGGAGGCCTATGGAAGCATATCTGCTCAAGGCATTCATGCAAATTATTACTTACTGCCCTATATGCTCATAAATTAATAGCTTCTCTGTGGATGAAAAACAGAAATTAGACAACCATTAAGGTTGAACAATGTATAAAGAATATTAAATATGAATATGAACTGAAACGATATTGCAAGAGATAGGAATAGATATGCCGGGAGCATCGCAAGCCAGTCCTTTAAAAATAAAAATAAATAACAACACATATTTTCAGCAAGATGTTTTGACTTAGCATTCATAGGAAAGCTTGTTTCCCCCCCTCCCCAATGCAATGAAGAGAAGGGAAAAGTCTTTGGCAGTGTAGCCCCATTTGCATGACAGTCTATTTATACCAAGTAGAGAAATCAGTCTTGAGTTAGAAAGTTTGAGCTTGTCTCTCTTTCCATTTCCCATTCTGTAGTGGCTTTGGGCAGCAGGTATTTTTCTGTGTGCCTTAGAAGACGCAAAGGAATAAGGCTGCCAAGTCTAAGCCCAGAGTTTATCCTTGTTTAATGGTTTTGTAACTGGCTATATTAGAACTGGAAAGGTTCTCTGGCCGAGCTGACTGCCTTGGGCTGCAATCCTTGGAGCAAATCCCAGTGAACTCCCACTGGGTTTGTTTCTGAATTGGCTTGCATAGTACTGTATTGATTTTGGCACAGAAACCTCCCTCTGTGCACATGTAGCCCCAAGGTGAGGATAGCTAACTAACTGGTTCACTCATCTTGATGATGCCATTGGAAAAGTGATAGCCAACAAGGAATCCTCGCTCCAAGTTGTTCCGTTGTCTTGAAGAAAAGCATGAAGACCACACTGGGACTTTGAGAGACCAGCAGGGTGAGGTCCATCTCTGCACACAGTGTGAAGCTGTGCTAAACCGGCTGCGCAAACTACCTCCCCTGTGCTTGGTGTTTTCTTCAATCCAAACATACCATGTTCAATCACATGCCACAGCAATGATATCCTCCACCCCAAAACTGGTTACATGAGTTATCAAAAGATATTGGGTACTTCCCCTCTTGCTGAATGGCTATTATATTACCACCCACTGTTTCCATTCATCCACATATATATGACTTCTACTGAGCCAGACCTTTGGTCCTTCTAGCCCAGCATTTTCTATACCAGCTGGCCAGGACTCTTGACAGTTTCAGGCAGGGATCTTTCAAAGCTATACATGGAGATGCCAGGGATTGGAGCTGAGATTTTATGCATTGCAAAGCATGTGCTCTACCACCTTCCTCCTTAAGAGGACCTCTTAAGGTCCTGTATGGAATTCTTCTTTCAGCCTCAAGTCTAGGCTCCTTGTTTATTCCTTCCTTGCCTTTTGAGCCCCTCAGTAGACAGAAAAGTCCAAGATGGCTTCAAAGGGGCATGTTAACAGCCCCGGAGGTATCGGTGTCAGTTCAAATTCCCTGCTTAAAGTGCTGCCGCCACAGAAGGGCCACTGACCAGGGAGGAAACTGGACCATATAGTCCCAATGTATAGTGAGCTGGTAATACGAGGGCCTTGTTTTAGAATGCTAGAGACATGTAGTGGCTGGACAGCCCTTATTTGACACGCACCTTAGATGGCCTTAGGCAACATACCTTCTCAGTCTTGGCTACAATATGGATCTAAGAATACTTTCCGTACACATTTGCGGTAAGCATTGCTTTAAGATAACATACTGGGTCCGCCTTCTCTGTGGGCTCAGCACCCATGGATCTGACTCAATGTGGATGCTGACCCTCATTGGAGGGCCTCATGCGATCTCCCTGACGTGACCGGAAGTGCCTTCTGGTCACATCCAGGAAGTGTTCTGAAGCATAAGAAGGCTGCACGTGGCCTCCCTGCGTATCAGAGAGCCTTCTTAAGCTTTATGAAAGGCTATTCTGGTTTTTCTAGTAGGGCATCTCAGCAGATGGGCAGCCCGATCCGAAGCTGCCCGGCTGCTGTGGGCACATTGGTAGCCAAATGGCTACCGCTGCATCCTGCAGCAGCCAGGCAGCCACTGGAGGCTTCTTGGAGGAGGCGGAGGTTGATTCCCTTCCCCTGGATAAGGGCGCAGGGTGGGCAATGGGTCGCCTCACCTCTGTCCCAGCTATTTTGCTGACACAGAGGCAAGGGCCTCCATGTTGGGCTGATTGGCCCAACATGGAGGTTGGGCTCTTGTGGCGAAGGTCACCACCTGTCACACCTCTGCTCCACCCCTTTCCTTACCCAGGAACACCCTCCCACCCCCGCCTGGAAAGCATGCAAAACATGTGAGGAGTAAATTTACCACTCACTGGCATACCGTGGCCACCTTCAGGAGGGGAGCTCCGACGCCGCTGTTGCCTAGGCAGTAAGCCCTTACAGGCTCAGACAGGGCATGCCTTACAGCACATTTGCGACACCAGCATGGGCAGTACACTCATATTGGCTTTAGCCCATAATTATCCATGAAATAGGTTTCTAGGTGTGTGTGTCCTAGAATCGATTCCCCGCGGATACTAAAGCCCCACTGTACAGGAGAAGCACTTTGCATAACCAAGAAGCATTGTACAAATATTATTATTATTATTAATTATTATTATTATTATTATTATTATTATTATTATTATTATACACTACATAAAAGTTGCTGATAGATTGCTGGAATTGTAAAGTGATTGCACTGGAGAAATGTGATCAAGAAGAAAGAATATACCCAAATAAAATATGAATGTATGTATTCAAAGAATATATGCGTTATTATATAGTACAGCAGCTCCATGCTTGTTGGACTAGCTTCTGTTGGTTCATTCCGAAAATTAAGAATGAGGCTATAGTCCATGATCAAAATGACTGATTAGTTATAATCAATTAATACCTTGTAATTATCTCTAACAGGAAAAAAAAAACACTGTACTCAGTATAGTAGAAAAAGAATTTGCATTCGGTGGCAGTCATTTGTAGCTGTTGGACTGCAAAAACAGGGAGGTTGTCTAGTTCCTTGCAGGCCACCATGCATGGCTGATGGGCAGTATGTGGTGTGGTAGGACACAGTTTGTAAATGCCTGTTGCAAGGGTAGGCTGAAGGAAAGCCAACCCTGCCTGCTTTCTCCTACCCTTGTGCCTAAAGGAGTCCCAGCTTCTTAAACTGCATGTTGTCTGAACCCAGGAGCCGTGGTTTAATTGTGATTTACAAACTGGGGTCTGATCCTGGTTTAATACCCTCATTTGTATACCAGTTAAATGATAGCTCTTGGGTACAGACAATACACAGAGCTATAGTTTAACAAACCAGGATTCCTCCAACACTGCTCTGCACCTAAGCTGATGAAGAAGGCATTGAGGAGGAGCCTGCAGCCTTTGTGCATTGAATCTTCTGATGCTCAATTGTCCAATACATGCAGGGGCCCAAAGCTGCATAAAGCATCGAGCTTTTAACCAGAGTGCCACATATGGATACTTCTGTACAGGTCATCCATTGAGACAGCCGTTCTAAGAAATGGCAGCATCTGCCACCTTGCTCCTGTTTGAATAAATAGTTTGGTTTTTTTATATGACAAGTGAAAACACAGTTACAAATTAATGGAAGAAAAGCCCCAATTGTCCATTTGTGTTGCGTTGCAAACTGCTGAGTAAAAGCCGCCCAGCGCAGCTTAATCATCCTGTTTCCCTTTCCTTTTTCACTCATTACATTCATTATTGGTCACAAAAGACTGCTCACAAAACAGCGAGTGGTTTTAATTTAATGCATCCCTTCCAAAACCTGCAGGGAAATTAAAGGCGGGAACAACCTGGAGAGGGCTGGGAGAGTGGTGAGGAGAATAAACAGGCCTTGGCACATCTGAGGCTTTACATGCTAATCAACAAATATTTCCCAAATAGATCAGTGCTGACCCCTAAACACACTGGGAGGGCTTAACTCATTAGTTTGCAAATTGAGTCAAATTGACACAAGGAGTTTCCTTGCATTGCCTTGAAATCTCTGATCAAGGCGGGTAAGTGACCTCTCAAGCTGACAGGACAGCAATTGCCAAGTCATCTAATGATTACAGAAGCCAATAAAAAAAAGGACATCCAGTGTGATCCCATGAGAGAGAGAGAGGGAAAGAGAGAGTGGCTGGTTTATGTCCTTATTTTGTCAAACAACATTTTCCAATCTCCACTTAAATATAGGCATTAGTGATTTATGCAAGGCAATTAACAAAGAGAAAAGTAATCAAAAATCTAATCAGGACATGTTGTACTATCAGGGGGAGGGATTGCAAAAATTATATATGTACAGGAAGTATCAAGATGATGGCAAAGCAGTGTTATGATGGGCTGCAGGTTGGATTCAAACTCACTGACCCCAGTCCAGCAAAGCACACAACAGGCAGTGTTGCATGCATGCATAGCTTAGAAACACTTAGCTTAGAAAAAGTAGCTGGAGTCTTACCCAGCAGATGTTTAGTAGGGAAGGGAGCACAGGGATCCCTCCCTGAACAACTGATTGGTGAGATTCCAGATTTATTCATTGAGCTACACATGCACAGTCCAGCTGTAAGAACAGACTGAAGGATCCCGAATACAATACCTGGGTGTAGAAGTGTTATTGTGGCACAGAAAGCTACCTGTGTCCATGTGTTACCCCAGTGAGAACAGCTAGCTAGCAAGGAGTGTCTGAGTTCCCAGTTCCCAAATGCAATGTTGCAGTGCTTCATTTCCTTTCATTTCTCCCACCCACCCCCATAGTTCAAAATGACAAAAAGATGGAGGGAATATAACTCCATCCATAACTTATAACTTGGTCCATAACTTGGGAATATAACTTGGTCCATAACTTTGACATGAGGCAAAAATAATGCCAAACAGACCCTTCAAGCAAACTCTGTAGTGACAAAAAAACCAGGCCAATCCAGCAATGGGCAATGAATGGTAGACTCTTTGCAGATGTCTGTGTACTTTCAATGAAGCAGTAATGACCAGTCATGAAGAAGATGGGTCCTGGGGCACATGAGCCATTGCAGATCTATCATGACAGATAGGACAATGAAGTGTCCTGGAATGACACTTGACGTGTTGCTTTTTTAGCGGAGTCCATCTGAGTGATGTCCATGAATGTGATACCAGCTGTAGACCACACACACAAAAGCACTTTGAGCTGAGCAGAGTTTAACTTGTGCTTATGTATAGATTCCAGGTGTTTATCAGATTCATCTCTCACTCTTCCTCCAAGGAGATTGGGCAACCTATGTGGGGTTCTGGTTTGTCCTCACGACAGCCCCATGAGATAGGTTAGGCTGAGCAAAAGAAAGGGGTCCAAGGTTGCACAGTGTAATTCATGGCTGAGTGGGAAAGGCCATGGCTCAGTGGAAGAACACATGCTCTGCAGTGACTGTTGCTCCCTGGACAACTGTGTTATGGTCAAATGCATCCCAGAGCACAATCCTAAACTGGAATTAGGCCAGCATAAACTAAGCCAACAAAGTTTGACCAGCACAAGGGCCACCATAAACCATGTTGGGACCATTCTCGGAGTCAGGGAGGATGGCTCACATCTGTGTGCTGGCCTCTCTGACTCAAAGAGTGGTCCAAACATACTTTACGGTGGCCCTTGTGCCACCAGCGTTGAACATTTGTGTCCATTCTTTTTGAGTCCCAGATATTTGTGTCCCTATATATCTATTGCATTAGAAGTACTTTTTATTTTTAAAAAGCAATGATAGGGTTAGAGTTAGGGCTGGGATAAGAGGCTTCGCATATATAACATGGGGACTGTTGCTCAGTTATTGTGGGATCCAAATAACCAAGATACAAAAACAAAAAAACAAAACACCACGGGGTGCAATCCTAACCTGGAGTTATGCCAGCACAGTTAGACCAGCAAAGTTTGGCCGGCACAAGGGACACTATGAAGTATGTTTGGACCATTCTTGGGATGTGCGCTATCCTCCCTTGGGATGTGCGCTGGGGTGTGCGGGAAAGCCGCGGAACACGGCATGACGCAACGGGTGGACTGCCGATCAAACGTAAGTCCCGCCCAGCGTACTGGCTGGATAGCACTACTGGTCGAGGGGATGTTCATCAAATTTGCAGAAGGCATCAAACTGAGCGGGAGTCACTACAACCCTAGAGATCAGGAACAGGGTCTAAGTACCTTGACTGCAGGGAGAACTGAGCAACCACAAGCAAAACAAACTTCAATCGAGATCAATGTAAAGTTCTGCATTTGGGTAGGAACATTGAAGCACATATATAAGATTTGGGAGATTTATCAGGGTGGTAGTATATGTAAAAATGATCTGGGTGTTTTAGTGGATGATAAAACTAAACATTGGTAGACAGAGTGCCTGAAGAACTTTGGACGGAGGTCTGTAACATTGTACAGGAAGCAGCAACTAGAACCATCCCAAAGAGAAAGAAATGCAAGAAGGCAAAGTGGCTATCTGAAGAGGCTTTACAAAAAGCTGAGGAAAGAAGGGAAGCCAAAAGCAAGGGAGAAAGGGAAAGATATACCCAACTGAATGCAGATTTCCAGAGAACAGCAAGGAGAGATAGGAAGGCCTTCCTAAATGAGCAATGCAAAGAAATAGAGGAAAACAATAGAATGGGAAAGACTAGAGATCTTTTCAAGAAAATTGGAGATATCAAAGGACAATTTCATGCTAAGGTAGGCACAATAAAGGACAAGAATGGCAAGGACCTCACAGAAGCAGATGAGATTAAGAAGAGGTGGCAAGAATACACAGAGGAACTACTGTATATAAGGTCGATCTAAATGTTCCTGAGAACCACAATGGTGCGGTCACTGAGCTCGAACCTGATATCCTGGAGTGTGAAGTCAAGTGGGCTTTAGAAAGCATCACTAACAACAAAGCTAGCGGAGGTGACAGCATTCCAGCGGAATTACTCAAAATCTTAAAAGATGATGCTGTCAAAGTGCTGCACTCCATATGCCAGAGAATTTGGAAAACCCAGCAGTGGCCACAAGACTGGAAAAGATCAGTTTACATTCCAATCCCAAAGAAGGGCAATGCCAAAGATTGTTCAAACTATCGCACCATTGCACTCATTTCACATGCTAGCAAGGTCATGCTCAAAATCCTACAAGCTAGGCTTCAGCAATATGTGAATCGAGAACTACCAGATGTACAAGCTGGTTTCCGAAGAGGCAGAGGAACTAGAGATCAAATTGCCAACATTTGCTGGATCATGGAGAAAGCAAGAGAGTTCCAGAAAAACATCTACTTCTGCTTCATTAACTATGCCAAAGCCTTTGATTGTGTGGATCACAACAAACTGTGGCAAGTTCTTGAAGAGATGGGAGTACCAGACCACCTTATCTGTCTTCTGAGAAACCTGTATGCGGGCCAGGAAGCAACAGTTAGAACTGGACATGGAACAACCAGTGGTGTCATCTACTCTTCCGTAGACAGAACGCTGGGCAGGACTTACGTGTGATTGGCAGCCCGTCCACTCACTTCCGCTTTCTTCCCGCTCGCCGTGCAGCTTTCCTTGGCCTCAGAGGGGGCGCCTGCTCGCCCAGGCACCTGGCGCGCCCCCACCCATCCCCCTGGCGAGCAGGCACCCCCTCTGAGGCCAGGGAAAGCTGCACGGCGAGCAGGAAGAAAGCGGAAGTGAGTGGACGGGCTGCCGATCATGCGTAAGTCCCGCCCAGCGTTCCATCTATGGGAGAGTAGATGACACCACTGGGAACAACTGATTGGTTTCAAATTGGGAAAGGAGCACAATAAGGCTGTATACTGTCACCCTGCTTATTTAACTTATATGCAGAGTACATCATGAGGAAGCCTGGGCTGGATGATTCACAAGCTGGAATCAAGATTGCTGGGAGAAATATCAACAACCTCAGATATGCCAACAATACCACTCTAATGGCAGAAAGTGAGGAAGACCTCAAGAACCTTCTGATGAGGGTGAAAGAGGAAAGTGCAAAAATTGGCTTGAAGCTCAGCATTAAAAAAAACTAAGATCATGGCAACCACTCCCATCACTTCCTGGCAAATAGAAGGGGAAGAAATGGAAGCAGTGTCAGAGTTTATTTTCCTGGGCTCCAAGATCACCGCAGATGGTGACTGTAGCCAGTGGCGTCTCTACAGGGAGGGCAGAGCTCTAAGTTTTGCAAGGAGCCTTACCCTGTCATGTAAATCCCTCCTCTCCCTTGCTGCTGTAGCCAGTAAGCAACGCCAAGATGTTGCTTTTCCCTGTGAGGATTGGCTAAAACGGTGCAGGAGAGGAGTGATTTCCACTGCAAGGTAAGGCTTCTTGCAACACTTAGAGCTCTGCCCTCCCTGTAGAGACGCCACTGACTGTAGCCATCAAATTAAACGACGTTTACTTCTTGGGAGGAAAGCTATGGCGAACCTAGACAACTTAATAAAAAGCTGAGACATCACCCTGCCAACAAAGGTTCGCATAGTCAAAGCTATGGTTTTCCCAGTAGCAATGTATGGCTGTGAGAACTGGACCATAAGAAAGGCAGAGTGCCGAAGAATAGATGCTTTTGAATTATGGTGCTGGAGAAGACTCTTGAGAGTCCCCTGGACTGCAAGGAGGTCCAATCGGTCCATCCTACAGGAAGTCAAGCCTGATTGCTCCCTGGAAGGACAAATCCTGAAGCTGAAGCTCCAATACTTTGGCCACCTCATGAGAAGAGAGGACTCTTTAGAAAAGACCCTCATGCTGGGAAAGATGGAAGGCCAAAGGAGAAGGGGGCGGCAGAGGATGAGATGGTTAGACAGTGTCACCAAAGCGATGAACATGAAATTGGGTGAACTCCGGAAGCTAGTGGAGGACAGGGAGGCCTGGCGTGCTGCGGTCCAGGGGGTCGCGAAGAGTCGGACATGACTTTGCGACTGAACAACAACAAACTAAACATGAGCAGGTAGTGTGACTTGGCAGCAAAGAAGGTGAATGTGATTCTAGGCTGCATCAACAGGAGTTTAGTATCCTAACCTGGAGTTAGGCCAGCCCAGTTAGGTCAGTAAAGTTTGGCCAGCACAAGGGACACCATAAAGGTGTTTGGACCACTCTCAGAGTCAGGGAGGATGGCTTGCGTCCGTGAGCTGGCCTCTCTGACTCCAAGAGTGGCCCAAACATGCTTTACAGTGTTCTTGGTGCTGGCCAAACTTTGCTGGGCTAACTGTGCCAGCCTAACTCCAGGTTAGGATTGTGCCCCCAGTTAGATCCTACCTAGAATATTATACCCAGTTTGAAAGGGATATTGACAAACTGGAGGGAGTCTAGAGGAGGGCAGCTAGGATGGTGAGGGGATGATGCACGAGGCACTTTTTAAAGTGGTTTTCCTCTTATATTTAGCAGTGTGAGAGAAATTGTCCCTATCCACCCTGGTACAGTGTCTTTTCTAGTGGCTGTTGCTGATGGTGTTCTGCATTTTTGGGGGACAGGGATATTATTAATAATAATATTATTATTACATAGGAACATAAGAAGAGCCCTGCTGGACTCTTCAGGCCAAAGGCCCATCTAGTCCAGCTTCCTGTATGTCACAGTGGCCCACCAGGTGCCTCAGGGATGGTGCCCAGTTGCCTTATTATTTACCTGTAAACCACTTTGTGAACCTTGTATATAAAAACAGTATATAAATACCCATATATACGGTATATAAAAGCGGTATATAAATACTGTTGATTGATTCACTAGAGCCCATGTCCGAGGAGGACAGGTTGAAGGAGTTGGGCATATTTAGTTTGGAGAAGAGCTGGTTAAGAGGTGACAGGATAGCAATCTACAAATATCTGATGGGCTGTGTAATATCAAAGATGGGACAGATTTGGCCTTGACTGCTCCAGTGGATTTGTTCTACAACAGATAGATTTCAATTGCAACAAAGGAGATTTCAATTAAATGTCAAGATAAGAAGAACTTCCTTACAGTAAGAACTGGATAGCCTTCTTCAGCAGGTTGGAGATCTGCAAGTAGATAGCCATCTACTGATAGCTGAATAGCCATCTATCAGGGATGTACTTGTGGATTACCTGCGTTGGCAGTGGGTTGGACTCAATGATGTTGTAGGTCCCTTTCGACTCTGATTCCATGATCCTTACAAAGGTTATCTTAGTGCACATTAAGGAGGATGTTGACAAACTGGAATGAATCTAGGATGGTCTGGGGACTGGAGATCATGTCCTATGAGGACAGGTGGATCTGATTTTATGATTCTTCCCTTATCTTTGTGCACCTTAGAAACATTAGTTTGAGCTAGTGCTTCAGGTCCAGCACAAGTATCTTGATTGCAGTAACTGTTTTCTGAAACCACAGTGAAGAAATAAACGCTCTGGAGGATTGACTAGAACAGAAGCAAACTATAGGCATGCCCTGGTATCCAATGGGGTTCTGTTCTGGATCCCTCTGTGGATTCCTGAAACCATGGATACTGGGGACGCCGTTTTAAAGACAGGGGATCATCAGTGGTTTTGCTGCAACAAGGTAAAAAAAAAAGAGATGTCTTTCATGTTCCTCTATTTTTTTTAATAGGCATCCTAATATTCATGGTATCTGTGAATAACTGAAATAGTAGCTACCAAATCAGTGGATACCTGGGCATGCCTGTACATTCAATAGACCAAGGTCTCCAATGTGATACCTGCAGGCAAACATGTACCCAAGGTGATGTTTGGCAGTGCTCTGTTGCCTATGTGCTGCTGGTATTGCCATCTAGCCTCTACCTTGCCCACTTCGCAGGTTTATATGCTTAAAGAAGTGTGGAGAACAGAGGAGAGTGGAAGACAGAGGGTCTTCTTCTCCTCTTACCCATCGGATGGGCAATGGATGGGTGTGAGGTCTCATTTTGTGTTCCCATAACCATTTCTCTTACCACCGTCTCCTCTCAGAATCTCTGTGGTACCCATAAGCTCTACAAAATTGGTTTCCTCTACAGTAAATTGCACAACTTCAACTTGCAAATGAGCATAGAAAAATTATATGCATCAGAAAAAATGAGACTCACTGACTACTTCTTTATGTGTAGGCAAATGTTTCAGTGGAAGAAGATTCACCCTGCCTCTACCAGCCTGAAAGGGTGCTTGTCCAGGGGACGTGTTATCACATGATTCTGCTCAACGCACAGATGATATTGTCTTATATGGGCAGCGCCATCCTATTCGGCATGTAGCGTTGATGCAACAATGTTGCATCAGTGCTATGGCATTAGCGCCGACACGGAGTTGCCAAGCAGCACCCCCCCGCATTGGCTCTAAAGCTCTCAAGGTGATGCTACGAGCAGCATCGGCTTCAGAGCGCTGACGGGAAGCCTCCCTTGCGCTGACCAAAGCTGGTCAGCGCGACAGAGACACCGTGCCAAGATGGCACGGAGATTGGTTGGGGGGGAGGGAGGTTGGGGGCGGGACATTGGTGGGCTTGGGAGGCGGCCATGTGGCTGCATCCTAAGCCCACTAGGGTGGCCATGTGGCCCCAATTCGGGCTGCACGGTCTCCTTGGATCTGTGCCTGCTGTTTAGCAGGCACAGATCTGAGGACTGCGTAGGGGAGGCTGGAGCCTCCCCTACAGTAGGGGAGCGCATGCTCCCTTGCCTTGGGGCGGGTCCATCCTCTCCTAAGCAGTGCTGGATATGGCATTGGCCCATCAGCCTTGCCAGTCCAGCACTGCTTAGGATTGCGCCCTGAGTAGGAGCATTGGTCCACCCAGGGCTGCCTCTAGCAGCGGTGGGGCCCCATGTGGGGCTTTCCTCTCTGTGGGGCTCCCCACTCACCAAGAAGAGCTCTGTTTGTGCTAAGCAGCGGCGGGGCCCAATGTGGGCATTCCTACGGGGCCCCCAACCCTCCCTGAGGGCCCCCCCACTCACCAAGAAGAGCTCTGTCCATGCCATGTGCAAAGCATGGTATGTGGAAGTAGTTGATGGTGATATCAGAACATCACCGCCAACTGCTTCCAGGTAGCCCATTTTGAGCTGTTCAGAGTCAGAGGCAGGTGGGAAAGACCAATGTAAAGCTGCTCTGCTCACCCCATTGACTTACAGCCCATAGTGATCCTAGCTGCAGCCACAGGCAATATGCTCACCCTGCTAGTGCGGGGCCCGACGTGAGGACATTGGTCACATTGGCTTAAAGCTGGCCCTGGGTCCACCTACATCTATACTGTTCTCATTGTGTAATGGCTCTCCAGGATATCAGAGAGGGCTTTTTCCAGCCCTACCTGGAGATGACAAAGATTGAACATGGAACTTTTTACATACCAATGGTCCCAATCAGCTACTGTTTCCTCTGAATAAGATATGCACCTCCCAAGAGCAAGCCATGGCTCTTGTCTCATAAAAAAGAATGCATCAAGGTCTATATTGCGTATGTTTTGTTGACTTCACCAATGTGTGGAAACTTCTATTGGCTTCCGTTGAAACATTTCTTTCTCAGCGAAGGTTTGTATGGTTGGGCTGCAAAGATATCACTTATCAATTTCAAAGCTTGTGTCTGATGGAAACACAAAGAGAAAATAATTGATATGTAATATGTAGGGAGGCATTTTTCAGTGTGTTTATGTGTGGCAACTGTTTAAAATTCTACAGAACTTAGGAAAAAGTGCCTCCCCTTTAACATTTCTTATCTCATTTCTAATCCTTTAAATCCCTTAATTAAGTCCAACATTGTTCAAAATTGTTATCAACTTCTTTGGGGGCCATATATTCTAATCACAACTCAATGACAAAAATTAGATACCATATGCATTCAGCACATAATCAGGAATAAAAAAAAACAGATTACCAAAACCAAAGTTTTGTTTTGATTTATGAGGCAAGAGGATTAGAAAAGAGATCCAAATGGGGCCATGGGGCAAACACTCAGACTTCAAACATTTCCTGGAAAAAAATCAAATACAAAAAGCCCCCTTATTTTCACAAATAAGGTTGAAGAAAAATAAATTTGTTGACAATTTTTCCTCCAGAGAAATTCCATCACTTCATCAGGCTCATTGATTTGTTTAAAATGTCTTTGAAGTTTTTACAGCAGTAATATATAACGAATTGGCACTGTGTATATTATTTACAGGAACAAAATAAACACCCCCCTGCTTTTTAAACCGTCTATGGGAACTTTTCTTCCAATCAAATTGAGCAACATGCTTTCCTGTATGCTGTGCTCAGATTTTGTGTTAAAAATGATCTCTCAGGAATAGAATCAAATGAGTAATTTATGTGAAAGGAATAGCCATAGAACTGCACACTTTCAGAATTACGTAGAATAATGTCAGTGGTCCTGGACCCTTTTAGTTCTTAGTTTCTAAGGAAATGTGTTCGGATTGGCACAACGTGATTAGTGGGTTCATGGTATATTTTTGCTGGACTTGATTGCTTGAGAGGGCAAGTGGGAAATTATGAGATGGGTACTCAACCCCTATGATGGGTACTCAACGCACCCAAATCTCCCTGTGCCTGTTGGAGAGAAGGTTAGCCTAGGACCCTTCTTCCTGTTCTGTGGAGTGGATATGGCATAAAGGTGATGGGCAGCGCAATCCTATTGCGCCCTTTGCGTCGACGCTATGTCATAGCGTCGATGCAAGGGGCCTAGCACCGACGTGGGGGCGCCGATCTGCACCCGTGCGTCGGCACTCGAGCAACAGGACCGGCGCTGCAACAGGAATTGGAGGTGGGAGGGAGACTGTGAGCAGGATGAGGGCGGGGCATGGGCGGGCTTGGGAGGCACCATACGGCTGCTTCCTAAGCCTGTTTGGGAGGCCGCATAGCCCCGATTCAGGGAGGCACGCTCCCTTGCCTTGGGGAGGCTCCAGCCTAAGCAGTGTCGGATATTGCGCTGGCCCGTTAGCCTCACCAGTCCGGTGCTGCTTAGGATTGCGCCCTGAGGCACTTGCTTCAGGGGTGCCTGCCCACATGTCATTGACCTTTATTGTTCCTCCTTGGATTTGAAGAGGAGAATGTAGCATCAAAGGAACTGTGGAGGAAAGTCGTGGGCTAAAGCAGGGATCTCCTGGCCCAGGACCCAGATGTGGCCCTCTGAGAGACTTTATCCGGCCCGTGGCAAGCCTCTGGTCTTTTATGAGCCTCTGGCCCTCCTGACCTTGCTAGCAGGGGCTGCACCCTCTTAGCTGTGCTCTGGTTATGTGTGGAGAGAATTTTGAGGGTCCAAAATAATAATTTCCTAGTTTCCCCAAAGACTTAGAAGTGACATTTTAGATCCTCTGAGTAGACAGATTTCTGAGGATCAGAGGCCTTCTAGGTCCTCAGAACATGATCTGGGTGCTTCCCTTCCTGTGATCTGCTGGTTCTGAGAAATTTACTCCAGTACATTTAAGTCAGCTGCCTGTGGGATGAGGGGAATGGGAGTCCATTAAAGTGAGTGCTGTGTTTCTGGGGTGTGTGTTGGAGCTGGGAGGAATCCTGGAACTCTGAGCCCATTCATTCATTCATTCATTCATTCATTCATTCATTCATTCATTCAACTAAGTTCCATCTCTAATGTATTTATTTCAATTTTAAATTTAATTTAGTTATTTTTCTGGCCTCGACACCATG
This sequence comes from Lerista edwardsae, assembly GCA_029204185.1. Taxonomy (NCBI): domain Eukaryota; kingdom Metazoa; phylum Chordata; class Lepidosauria; order Squamata; family Scincidae; genus Lerista; species Lerista edwardsae. Next base: position 1,931,051 of record JAJKFI010000045.1, read on the forward strand.
CCAGATATTTGATGTGGCCCTCCGGCTAGTTTGGAAACCTCTGGGCTGAAGCAGCAGGACACCCCTTCCACCCTGTCTTTCTTTATGAATCCAAAGAGTGGGAAGAGGAGCAATGGTGACTAACATACTCTGGGATGTTAGTCACCATTGCTCCGTTTCCCACTCTTTGGCATTGGCACACCGTCTCGTACAGGGAGGTCTTGGGCTGGTCTCGTGTATAGAATAAAAAGAAAGTACAAAACACTCAAACATGGAAGGAAAGACATTTGGATTATGTGGAACAGCCCCTTTAGTACACTAAAAACTGAATTGTACAACGGGATTATCTAAGTACATGTGCCAGATTGTACTCTGGATAGTCCCATGTATTTAAATTAAGAGATATGTCAGTCGTGTTAACTCCTGCCTCTGTTTCCCCTTTGTCTTTTGGTCCATGCCTTTTCCTTCATTAGGTGAGGGAGAAAGAAGGACAAACGAACCAGAGTAGGGGGACAGGAAGGAAACTGCTGTGAGGACAGGTGACGGTATCGGGAGACTCTCCAGGTTGCAACCTGGCTGTCCAATCTCTAAAGTGGCAGAGAGGCTGAACTTCACAACTCTTCAGGTATCACTTCCCAAATGATGCCAGCACGCCTTGCTGAATAGAGGAACTTAAGGTTCACATTCTTTTTCAAGAGTGGTTGTCAAACCAATCAGTGACAGTCAATAGGGTGACCCTATCCCCAAAATTAAAGGGACGTGATAGCGCTGTGGGTTAAACTGCTGCTGCTGGGCTTTCTGACCAGAAGGTTGGGAGTTCGAGACCATGCGACGGAGTGAGCTCCTGTCACTTGTCCCAGCTCCTGCCAACCTAGCAGTTGGAAAGCACGTAAAAATGCGAGTAGATAAATAGGACCACTTTGGTGGGAAGGTAATGGCGTTCTGTGCGCTACGGCGTATAGTCATGCTGGCTACATGACCACGGAAGCTTGTCCTCAGACAAACGCCGGCTCTACAGGCTTAGAAATGGAACTAAGCACTGCCCCCTACAATCGGTCACGACTAGACCATTCGGTCGTGGGGAAACCTTTCCCTTTATCCCCAAAATAACAAAGATCCTATTCTCATGGCTACATTCAGCTAGGGCAGGTTTTTTAAAACCTATTTTTAATCCTATGGGAGACAAGCTGCACCTGTAGAACATCTGCCTCCCTTTGAATTCTTCAAGGAACAGTTGTTGAACCAGACCTACTGCATTGTAATCCTATTCACTTACATTCTGCTGATTTTAGTATTGTTCTTAGGACTGGGCTGAGCAGTTTTATAGCAAGGGTTCAGAAGCAGATCCAAATATTTCTGTAGCATAATCCAGGGAGGGGAAAAATAATTTTAAGTGTTCTTACCTGTTTAGGCATTTTTGATGGACGTTCATCGAAAGGGAAATGAGCCCAGTGGCATTCACTTTTCAAGCATCAAGCGAAACCATGTAAGACCCAGTGCCGGTGATATGGTGTCAATAGGTTCCCCCTACCCCCCGCCTTAACCAGCAGCAGCAGGAGGGAGAGAATGCAAATCACATTAAAATGTAATGTTTATCAATGGCCATGATAAAAAGAGAAAACTTTTCCTCCCCATTCCCAGGTACCACGCACCGACAATCTGAATACATTGGTAATGTGAGGGTCTGATTAGTCCTGCAAGGCTGCCTACAGGTTAGCAGGCCTCATTTCAAATCTCTGACAGCAATATGTGCCGTTTCATGCTTCACCCAGATTCCCTGTGTTCAACACAAACTAGGGTCATTCTATATATGGAAATGACTGTCTTCAGGGCAAAAAAATTAAAAAAGGTGAGATTGCCGCTTTAACCTCGCTGGCCTCAGAAAATATGTTTTAGTCTGATACATTATACTAGTAGGAATTATTTATCAAGAAGATACAAGCTTGATATTTCAGAAATAATGAGATGTTCTGGCTTTGCAGCTGAAATTTTATGGTCGAGAGAGCATCAGCTATGAATCCAGAGGAATGAAGTAAACTTGTAGTGAAGCGATAGAGACACTGGGCAGCCGAAATAAAATGGCTGCGCAAAGGGGAATATGAAAGTTATAACACACACAAAAATGCTTCTCTGTGTCCGAACTGCCTTTGCTGCTCCATAGATCACGGGGTCTTGAAGATCCAGACAAACAGTCTTCACTTACATAGATGCTTTGTGAGGAGGTTTTAATTTTATAGTCATAAGGATGAAAAAGTGTGTGCGTTCGTGCATGCATGTGTGCGTGTGCGTGTGTGTGTGTTATTTCCTAAGAAAAAACAACTTCTGTGTTGATTTGGTCCCAGGACAAGGGTGGAGGGGAGGGATGAGAACTCTGTACTAAACCCCCAAGTTCTACAACCAAAAAAATAGATGTTTTGCAAGCAGAGTACGTATATTTGCCTATATTGGCACCATCCGCATATTTTCTCCATAGACATGGTAAATGTTTTATTTAAGCATGTTAAGGCAAAGATGGGGTTGGGCCATTCAGGACATTGTGAGTTTGAATCCATAAAGACCAGACTCATGAGAATAGTTATAGTACAGGAGTCAGTTTTCAGAAAACTATTTGATCAAAACTGCTGGTAGCGCCCATCAGATTATCTCTAGTTTCTGTAAACTAGTTCATGCAACCATTTTACACACAGAAGTTTGTTTGCTTATTTCCAGCAGCAAATGAGAGCTTTGCACCATAGGCTTAACTCATGATGATACACACCATTACCCAGGTCCTGTTCTGAAAGTTTGCAATGAAAAGCTCACTTGTGTCCACCCTGTTCTGCGCACTTCTTGCCTCCCACCTGCCCCACGTGCTGACCTAGCGGCCCTTGGGATCCTTAGGGAGGGGGCTGCGGGGGCATGGCTTTGGCCTCTCTCCATTTGTGATGGTGGCACAGTTGCACTCAATGTGGCATGAGACAGCCATAAAGCATGCTGTGCCACCAAAACACAGTGTCAGCAGTGCAGCAGCCCAACAGGATTGGGCCCTCAGTCACTTTCCCATGGACAAAAAGGGAGCCAACTGGGAGCCAAAGTTGAAGAGAGAAGTCCTTAAAATAACCTTTCCTGGTTTTGCCGTGTTAAAATATTATACTCCTAAAAGCTACAAATGTGTTCTCTAAATTCTTTGTAACCCCCCCGAAGATGCTTTCCACGGGTGAAAGTGAAATGTTGGGACTTAATCCCACCATGTGTTTTAGGATGCAATCTTAACCAACTTTCCAGCACTGACATAGCTGTTCCAGTGGGGCCTGTTCTGCATTCAGCAGTGGAGTCGGAGTCACAGAGGCCTCCTCAAGGTAAGGGAATGTTTGTTTCCCTACCCTGAAGCTGCATTGTCCTTATCCCGGTGCTGGAAAATTGGTTAGGGTTGCACCTTTAATCAATGGCTTGAAGACTCGAGCAACATTTTGAACTATGTTTTAGACTCACCCAGCCTTGAAAGTGTTAGTACATATGTTTGTAAAAAAAAATAAAAAAATCCCACTACTATTTCTGAATTGTCCTCAGCTCCAAGGTTATGGGAGTCAACTACATAGCCAAAATTGCTTTGTTGCAATGTGTGTACTATAAACAAGTTTGCAGTCTTCTCATCCCACCCTTTTCCCTTGGGGTGAAAGTTGCACAGGGTATTGATATCTTGTTCTAAAATCAAATTGCCATTGGAGAGGGTAGTAATCAGAAACCACAGAATGCACAAATAGATGATTCCACAATGACCACTAATAGCCCCTTTATCTTAAACCCACAGTAGAAGTTTCCTGAAGACACACCTTCTTCCCTGCAGGGGAGAAGGAAGTTGCGAAATGGGTTTGTCAAATTTGAATAGTAATGAGTGTGCGGCTCTGGACAGTGAGATTGCCACCTTTTCCACAGGCAACTGAAGCTGCTTCTAAAACAGGAGTTTACTGTGCAGACATTAACTGGGCCTGAAAAATCTTGCACTCAGATGGACCAGAAATTAGAGACTGCCTGCAGAAAAACAGTAATTGATTCCAGTCTCCAGGTTAATCTAAGTTTTATGCACTTTCTCAATGAGTTGTTAGCAATAAAGAGTTGAGTTATGTGTGCTTCGGGTAGCCAACCTCTAGGATTGGCCTGGAGTCTCCAAGAATCAGCATTAATCTCCAAGTAAGGAAAGCAAGCCTAAGGAGATTTTAATAGGGCTTTCCAGTATTTCAGGCATTATGTCTTGCTGCAAAAAAAACTTCAAGAATAGCTTAAGTCAGAGCTGCAATCCTATGTGTGCTTCTGTTGATTTCACAAAAAGTGAAAATGTAAAAAGGGTGAGTTAAAAACCAACCAACCCTCATTCTGTGTCTTAGAATATTAAATCAGTTTTTAATATGGTATTTGGTTCCCTGTTTGGAATCCTGGCAAATTCATGGTTGTGGGGGAAAAATTTTAAACTGTAGAGTAGGGCTGAAGAGACCATGGTTCAATTCCTTACTCAGTCATGAAGTGCATTGGGTATCTTGGGCCAGTTGCTCTCTTTTAGCCTAATTTACCTCACAGTGCCACTGTGAGGATATTGGGGGAGGGAGCAAAGGAGAGCAACATATGCCACACTAAGCCCCTTGGAGGAAGGGTGGGATAAAAATGTAACAAATATTGAATGTTACAGACTTGTCAAAGAATTGTTGGCCCTTCTAAAAGAGAATGCCATTTGGGCTCTGTGGCTCTGCCTCTGTTCCTAAAGCACAGCTTTGTGTAGCTGGACACAAAGTTTCTTCCCAGCCACAGAGTAGAACTATGTGTTTACATGGTCTCCCAGTCCTGAATTCTACCTCATAATGTGCAGGATCACACATAGGCGTATTGAAGGTGCTGCAAGGCGAGGCGGGAGCATCGGGAGCTGGTTGCAACAGGGTAAAAAAGCAGTGCACTCCTAACCAATCCCCTGACCCTTATGGTTAATAAAGAAGATGTTTTAGATCAAATTGATAAACTACATATAAATAAGTCACCAGGCCCAGATGGTATACACCCAAGAGTTATTATATTAAGGAACTAAAGAATGAAGTTGCTGACCTCTTAACTAGAGTATGCAACTTGTCCCTTCAAACGGCCATGGTGCCAGAGGATTGGAGGATAGCCAATGTCACGCCAATCTTTAGAAAAGAGAGATAAGAAGGGGGGACCCTGGAAACTACAGGCCAGTCAGCCTAATGTCTGTTCCGGGTAAGATGGTGGAAAGCCTCATCAAAGATAAAATCCTAAAACACGTAGAGGAACAAGTACTGCTGAAGGAAAGTCAGCATGGCTTCTGTAAGGGTAAGTCATGCCTCACAAACCTTTTGGAATTCTTTGAAAAGGTCAACAGGCACGTGGATGTGGGTGAACCTGTGGATATCATATACCTGGATTTTCAGAAGGCATTTGACACAGTCCCCCACCAAAGGCTGCTGAAGAAACTTCATAGTCAGGGAATAAGAGGGCAGGTCCTCTTATGGATCCAGAATTGGTTGAGGGCCAGGAAACAGAGAGTGGGGGTCAATGGGCAATTTTCAAAATGGAGAGAGGTGAAAAGTGGAGTGCCCCAGGGATCTGTCTTGGGGCCTGTGCTTTTCAACTTATTCATAAATGACCTGGAGACAGGGATAAGCAGCGAGGTGGCCAAGTTTGCAGATGACACAAAACTTTTCCGGGTGGTGAAAACCAGAAAGGATTGTGAAGAGCTCCAGAAGGATCTCTCCAAGTTGGGGGAATGGGCAGCCAAATGGCAGATGCGTTTCAACATAGACAAGTGTAAAGTGATGCACATTGGGGCAAAAAACCAAAACTTCACCTATAGGCTAATGGGTTCTGAGCTGTCTGTGACAGCTCAGGAGAGAGATCTTGGGGTGCTGGTGGACAATTCAATGAAGGTATCGACCCAGTGAGCGGCAGCAATTAAGAAGGCCAATTCCATGCTTGGGGTAATTAAAAAGGGGTTGAGAATAAAACAGCCAATATTATCATGCCATTGTACAAATCAATTGTAAGGCCGCACCTGGAATATTGTGTCCAGTTCTGGTCGCCGCATCTCAAAAAGGACATAGTGGAGCTGGAAAAGGTGCAGAAGAGAGCAACAAAAATGATTATGGGGCTGGGGCACCTCCCTTATGAAGAAAGACAGCAGCATTTGGGGCTCTTCAGTCTAGAAAAAAGGTGCCTGAGGGGGGACATGATTGAGACATACAAGATTATGCATGGAAGGGATAGAGTCGATAAAGGGATGTTCTTTTTCCTCTCTCAAAACACCAGAACCAGGGGGCATCCGCTAAAACTGAGGATTGGGAGAGTTAAAACAGATAAAAGGAAGTACTTTTTTACCCAGCGGGTAGTTAATCTGTGGAACTCTTTGCCACAGGAGGTGGTGATGGCATCTGGTCTTGATGCCTTTAAGAGGGGATTGGACAGATTTCTGGAGGAAAGGTCCATCGTGGGCTATAGGCAATGATGGATTGTGCAACCTTCTTACAAAGGTGGTGGGCTACTGGTATCGGGTGCAAGGGAGTGGCAACAGGATGCAAGCATCTTGTTGCCTCATGCCTCCCTGGGGCACCTGGTGGGCCACTGTAAGATACAGGAAGCTGGACTAGATAGGCCTTTGGCCTGATCCAGCAGGGCTCTTCTTACGTTCTTATGTTCTTATGACCCAGGTCTACACAGATTTGGGGAGCAATCCTAACCTGAAGTTAGGCCAGCAGAGTTTGGCCTGCACAAGGGACACTGGACAGTATGTTTGGACCACTCTCTAAGTCAGAGAGGCCAGCACACAGATGTGCACCATCCTCCCTGACTCCAAGAGTGGTCCAAATGTGCTTTATGGTGGCCCTTGTGCCAGCCAAACTTTGCTGGTCTAACTGTGCCAGCCTAACTCCAGGTTAAGATTGTGTTCTCTCTCTCTCTCTCTCTGTGTGTGTGTGTGTGTGTGTGTGTCAGAGAGAGAGAGAGAGAGAGAGAGAGAGAGAGAGAGAGAGAGAGAGA
>JAJKFI010000045.1:1938050-1955639 GCA_029204185.1 Lerista edwardsae
AGAGAGAGAGAGAGAGAGAGAGAGAGAGAGAGAGAGAGAGAGAGAGACTTCTATTCTAACAGAACCTAGGAGCTCTTGTCATATACCCTGAGTCACAATGGCATCATGCTCTACTTTCATTGAAATGCATAAATGGAGTGAGGACATTGAAGACACTTTAGAGAAAAGGATGCAATTTTCAGTGTCTGAATATACTGTTTCGGTTTTAGCATATTGAATCACCCTTCCAACTATAGCACTATAAGGCCAAGCAGTTCTGCTTCCCTTGTACTTCAAGAAAAGAATTCACCAAATAAATAGACAGGATCAAGATGTGTCTTTTCTTCCAACTTGCTCTCATTTCCCATTCTTGACATTTCCTATTTGGAATGCAACCTGCTTATTTTTTTTTTCATTTTTAAATTTATGCGCCGCCTTTCCTTCCCGCCGGGCACCCATTTTCAAAAGGCAGGGTATAAATTCTTCAAATAAATAATGACACACTGATAAGCCGCTAAAATGGTAAAAGCACAACATCAGTTCTTTTTCAACTGACAAAGCACAACCCGTTACCAGTGGGGGGTGCGGCTCACATCATCCAATGGCCATGCTAATAAATGACCCTTCCCCAAATTTCCACGGCACTCCTATGGTTCATTCACAGCACGCCAATGTGCCATGACACACTGCGTGCTGCTGTAGGGCTCACATCTTACATCGGAGGAAAAAACAAGAAGCACTCATGAGAGCTGCTGCTGCTGCTGCTGCTGCTATTTATGTAGTGCTTTTCAACCAAAGTTCACAAAGTGGTTTACAAAGCAACATAAATGAAAAGATGGGAGATCTGAACAGGCTGCTATATCAGAAATGTATACGTATATTCTCTAGATGAAATCTCATTTTAATACAACCCTTTCCAACATCACTGTTCTCTTCAGCAGGACCTGGCATTCCCTGATGATGATGAGCTGTGCTCAGGTGAGGAAAAAGCGTAATAAAGAAAAGAATATTCCAAGTTTAACCAAAAAACAAACAAACAAAAAGCATCATTAGATCTCTGCTGTGTCAGTACACAATTGTCTCCCGCATTGCCCGCCACCAACCATCTTCTTTTTCTTATCAACGTTTTGAGTATTGAACTTCGCAATACTTCTGCAGAGGGGAGAAATGAATTGGCAAGATGCTGATGGTGTTCAACCAAGTTTCTGATTTTTGAAATTTGTCCTTCACAAGCTTTTGAGCCTCCACCAAGCACACATTTTGAGAGACTGCTGGGGAGGGGGGGGTGCAAAGGGGGGAGGGGGAGGAATGATAATAATAAAAAAGTCCTTACCAAACAAAAACAGTATTTTCAGAATTCCACTCTGCTGCTTTCAGACTGTTTCCATCAACCCTCTTATTCATTTTGATTTATTTCCATCCACAAGCAGACTAACGCTTTTCTATGCTTTTATTGTTCTTGGAGAATAGGCCTTCTATTGGCGAAACATAATGTCTCTGTGACCACTACGATGCTCAATGCAGATCTTCATTCATCTGCAACCACAGTACGGGGCTTTTAGCAACAAGCACTTTTGATGGGAATTGAATTTGATACTGCATTATGGTCGTAGGGGCTCCTCACAATAGGCTGTGTTCTTTTCTGTGTCTGTGCACAATCAGAGAGACCCAATTAAATAATTTGGTGCAATAATGGAGAACAAAAGCGGACGAGGGCTTAAAGTGAGGGCTGGAGCATTTGTAGTCTCCTCATTCTGTATCATGTTAATTAATTTGCCTTGGAAAAAAAAGGCCGAAAGAAAGAACATAATGTGAAACTGCAGAGCTCATCTACATCATGGAGGCACTTTAAATGCAGATACTATACCAAATCAAACAGCAAACAAAAGGGCATTTTCAGCATTTCCAATGAAAGGGGAGGGGAAAGCAAAAGAGGGAGAAATATGGTCGCTGGTGATGCTAATGTGGTCATTGGGAATCACTGCAGTAGACAAGGGAAGGGATGATTTGAGGACTGTGGTAAAATCCTCAAATGTAGAACGTAATATTGCACCGTAATTGGTGTCTATGTACTTTAATCACTTACTTCATAGTCTTGCTTATTTCATTGGGACTATGCTAGAAGACGGTACTTTTATAGCTTTATTCTTGATATTTTTGATAGGGCCCTCAGGACCAGATCCTAACAGGATATTGCTTGTGGTGCGTGCCAGCTAAAAGTGTTAGGAACATGTTATAAAGCACGTTCTTGGCACCCAGAGAGGAGGTAGTGCTGGCACGGGGCAAAGGCTAGTGTGCACTTGGCCTCCGTACCAGCAGTTAGGCTGCCAGTGCTCCAGCAGTGCCAGCACCCAGTGAGTGTTTCTGGGGCAGGGGAGAGGTGGGGCGGGGTGAAACTGGGCGGGAGGAGTAGCGGGCCTGCACAGGGGGTGAGACCACCTGTCTGCCACTACCGGATCCTATATCCTCCTGGGTCCGCGCAGCCCAACATAGGGGTGTTCAAATCACTGCCAACAAAACAGCTGGGAGAAAGTCAAGGAGTAGCATTGTGGGGAGTGTAGTCCAGCGCAGTCACCATATCAAATCAAAAGAAGGTTCCAGTCTGAGGTTTTAGGATTTTGCATGCATTTTGGCCCATTTACAGATTGGGACCTGGTGGAAATGGCCCACCCCGGGTACTCCAAAGTTCCCGGACTGCCTTTCCTGCAATGTGCACACCCAGCTCTGAGAAAAACTGCAGTCATACCTGTGGTTGGACTGTGTCCGAGCTTGGGACTGGCGCAGTTTACGTATAGGACTTTTCAATGCATTTTGGCCCATTCTCAGAATGGCATCTTGTAAATGGCCCACTTCTGGTACTCGGAGTTTCCCGGGGTTTTTTCCCGGCAATATGCACACCTAGTACTGTCGAATCCAGTTGAGAGGGCTTTCGTTTGAATTCTTTTGATCTGAGGGCTTCTTTTGGCGTAACTGCGCTGGACTAGTGGGGTTTTCCCGGGAGAAGGGGATGAAGGTCCCATTTTCCAGAGGCGCCCTCGGTGGCTGCTGTGTATCCCATGGGATGCAGCAGTAGCTATTTGGCTACGGGAGCTGGGCAGCTTAGGACTGAGCTGCCTGCCTCTCTCCCTATGAATTGAATAAGGACATAGGTATTGGAGCATCTAGCAATGTGCAGCTGGCAATGACTCTCCCAGCCCTACTTTTCTCAGCCCTACCGGAGGCACCAAGGATTGGACCTGCTTCTCCACTGTAGGAAAAATAATCCTGAAGGAGAAAAAGTTGTGGCCTGGTACAGCATGGCAGTCTCGCATCCTGATCAGGTGAGAACTGGTCCTGAGTACTACGTTCTTTGTAACGAAATGTATAGGCCACTTTTCACCAAAAAGGCTGTTTATAGCCTTTTTTCAAATCAACATAGTAATCCAAGTTCTTTAATTCTCAATTCTGGGGCTATAATTTTTTAAATTTAAAGGGATAATTTTTATGCTGGATTCAACCAAAGGTAAATCTAGTCAAGCCCCCGCTCTCTCCAACCGTGACTGACCAAATGCCTCTGAACAGCTCAGAAGTGTAATGGAGATATTTTCCTGATAAGAGCCACACACTGCTTCTGAGTGTGGAAGTTCTTATTCAGGAATGAGTGTGCAGGCGGGTCTCTGGTTGTGGGAGGTCAAGTTCAAATTCCTCTTCGGTCATGATGCTCACTGGGTGACATCGGGCATGCCAACCCTTGAGATCAGGTGGGGAAGAAAGCTAAAACCCGTAGATAAATTTGTCCTTGCTGTACTGAATCCAGGAGAAGAGTTGGCTATTATGTAATGCAGTCAATAAATTGTTAACTGCTTCCTCTTCTTGAAAAGACAAACCCACGCATAGCTTTTTTTTTTTTGTCTGCACAGAGTAATGGGTACTGATAACTAGAAAGAATAAATAAGTTTCTGATTATTGTTCCGCACAAAATATTGTTTGAGCTACATTATGGAGGAACAATTTACCTAAAGGTTATGAATCTTATTTCACAGCGTATTAATAAAGCATCCATGACAGAGTGAAAAAGATAATCACAAATAGCTACTTGCGCGTAGCTGAGAAAGTGGGGCAATTACATGTTTTTAAATAGAAGATGTTATTGAATCATCACAGGGACTCACCCTGCTCCCTCCCTCCAATGAAAACTGAAAGTCCTGTTTTATCTTTGCGGCTGTGACAAATGTCAAAGCATGCCCATTGCTCATCTTTTGCCTATCTTATCATGTGAACCAAAAAGGATTGCTAGTTCACCTCTCATAAAGAAATACTGCATACACTTGTTGCTAAGGCTGCCAGCTTTCCAGCAGGTCAGTTTCTGTTGGAAAATTCTTCTGTTCAGCCGCTTCATCCTACGTAATGTACTATGCATTTGACAAAAGGATGGAGCCCAAAAGCCTCATGGTACTTGAACCAGCAGGTCCTGACATGAGGCTTTTGGGCTTCATCCTTTTGTCAAAAGCATAGTATATTACTTAGGATTAACCTTAGGATGTAAAAGTGGATTATTACAGAAAATTCATTATGAACACCTGGAATGCTGGCCTATCTGACTCCAAGAATGGTCCAAATATATTTTTTGGTGTCAAACTTTGCTGGCCTAACTATGCCTGGCTAACTCCAGGTTAGGATTGTGCTCAGTTTTTTAAGCAATACGTTTTCCTGTCCTGAAAATAAGTTCTCATTCTTTAAATGGGAGTTGCCATGTCACAAGTTAAAAAAACAGGTCCTCTCCTGCACACACACACACACACACACACCCAAAAAAATCCCAGATAGAGTGAAGCAATTCTGTATATGGGGTGAGATACCCACCAGCCCCACTCCAGTTGCAGCCCTGCTACTGTGGCTGATCCCCATTTTAGAGTTGTTTCAGGATGTTTGACATTGGTGTGGGAAAGGCCATAGTCTGAGCACCTCTTGCATTGTCCAAGGCTTTTCCTACCCTCAGGTTTGAGGATGAATTGCACTGCAGACATTCTAATGCTGCTGGAATAATATAGGAGCCCACCCTTGTACTCCTGGAGAGTCTCTGGTCAAGAGTTCCAAGTGGTTTCCTCATGCAGGCATGAGGAACAAAGCTACGAAAGTGCCACCTCATCTTCTGGTACTCAGAGATTCCACTTAGCTACTGTGGCCAATAGCTATCGAGAGGCCAATCCCCATGAATGTGTCTACCCCACTCATCTTTTTGAAAAGGCACCTATACTAGTGGCAATCTTGTGGACATAGGCTGATGGTGTTCCTCTTCTTCCCTCTAATCGCTCTTTGTCAGAGCCTGGAATCTGATCCCCCAGCAGGCTTCCATTTCTCCCTCTCAAGGTTTCGACAAGGCATTGCTGCACTAGTGGTGTTTTGTTAACTTCGGCGTGTTCTTTGGCAGCTGCTTCCCGGTCATGCACTGGTAAGGATTGCCAGTAGCAACTTGAATAACCCACAGAATGGAATAGAATAAAATGACCATACTCCTGAGTCCAGTTGGCAACCGGCACGATAAGAGCTGTCAGCGTCTCATAGGATTCTCCCCCACCCTCTGGAAATAAACAAGGTGTAGAGTTGGTGCATTCCTGCCTTTCCTACCGAGATTGCACAACAAACAAACAAACAAAAACCTGAACCCTCCCTCCTTGCATTTTGCAGATAGACAATGGTTGTATTGAAGAAAGAGCAGTACGGGCTTTGTGTGTGTGTGTGTGTGTGTGTGTGTGTGTGTGTGTGTGTGTGAACCAGGCATTACTTCACAGCCAGTTAATTCACAGCCTCACACATATTCAGCAGCAGTTAAGCTCGGCTGTGATGAGAGTGCGGCAATTTCCAGCTAAACTAGAGGATAATTAGAAATGCCCTGTAGCAGGCCAGTCAGTGCTTCAATTTATTTGCTGTTTATTACCGAGTCCCTGCCCCTTGGGTGTAATGACGATAAAGCAGCACCTGCAGCTTTTTGCAGCTTTTGATTTAGTGAGGTAAATGGTGCTCAGAGAGTAGATTAAGCTGGAATGTGATCAAACCTTATTTGCAATCCGATTATACAAACTGCTCCTTGCACTGACCAGATTGAAGTAATTTCCCTATAGAAACGTTACACTCACTTTGGTGTAAAAATGATTAACGTTTGCTGACTGAGGGTCAGCCTTTCACTTCCAGTGGAATTCTTTATCAGGCAACATGCCCGTCGCTCCTGCTCCCTCCCTCCCTCCGTTCTCCTCCTCCCCTCTCCGTTTTGGTCACATTTATGTACAAGGTGGGTTTTAACCAATGGCTATCATGCCCGGACTCAAGATTCGCCCCCCCCAGGCTTTGCTGAGGAACGATTATAAGAAATAAGAACTCTAGCATAAGCAGATTAAACTACCCCCCTTTCTCCTCTGCTTCCCACCCTGCCTGATTGTTCAGCAGCATTGACATGCTTAATGATCTAAAGGAGACGGACTCGAGAATGATGCAATTTCCATGTTTTGCTGAAAAGGGCTATTGACGTCTTTATAAACAAGCCGTCTGTATGCACATGGCACATTAACTTCCGCGTTTGTTATGATTTATGGACAAGCGCATCAATCATGGAGCTAACTGTGCATTGCTGTCAGAAAAAGGCCTAAGTGGGGCTGGTCCCTGTTCTGCAAACCCTGTTGCTTTCCAGTAATCAGAACAACACTCTTTACGGCCTCGGTCATTGTTCTACATCATGTACCACATCAGGAAATATCAATTTGAGAGAAAGAGTACACTTTGCCAGATCACAAGCCTCCACTGCAGCCTCATAGTTTTAGAAGAGGGAAGGCAAGTGCTTCGCTCAGTCCTTACTTGTGTGCCAAGCAAACATTTTTGCTTGAAGTGCATTTATCCAGCCTGACTCAGAATTCCAGTGACAACATGTTTGGCTCTATAAGATTGCAGGAAAAAAATTTAAGTAAGCATTTGAATATAAGAGATTATGTACACATGCCATTGAAATTATACTGTAATTGAATTGTAGATTGTAAGGAATCTATGAGGTTCTAGTATGGCGATTGATAGATGTAGATTTAGAAGAAAGTTATTGTAGATGATTACTATATATAATCAATGGTTGTAACCCTCCACCCACCTATTGTGTAAACCTTTGTATCCCCTATACCTATGTGTAACCTTTTCCCTGTCCCATAACTAAAAGAAATAAAAATTATTTACCTGCAAACACAAGATTTCAAAGCTGTTGTTTCGGCAGATATTGGGCCACAACATTTTGAAAGCGGAGGATGCCGAAATGTACATGCATGTGTGGCAAAGGAATAAACAGGTAAATGCGCCTATATAGATTCACATTGGAGGAGACACGCATGTTAAGAGTCCACATTCCTTTTGCTATAGTGAGTTGGAAGTTTGGCTGCTTGAAGTGGAGTTTTGGGGGGGTGCGTTTCCCAATGAAAATTAGAGTACTGATTTTTTTTGGAGGGGGGGAGTACCCAGTTTTACTTTATCCATTAAAACAGTGTGTGCCTCCAGCACTGACATTTTAGTTCTACAATCGGTCTCGGCAACTTGGCAATGAAAATCAATGAAACAGCTGAAGGTAGTTTGCCTCTCCATCCTTACCTGAACTGTTCCAACTGGCTGGAGAAATGAGCATAAACCCTCCCTGGGAATTATTTGGATCAACAGGCAGGGTATACAGTAAATCTATACATAAATGTGTTGTGAGCCACCTTGGCACTTCTCTTGCTGGAGGGGAAAGGTGGGCTACCAATATTTTAAATAAATCAATAACTGTTCTTGTCACAGTATTACAGGGAAGAGTACCTTTCGTCAGTGGCAGGGTCCCATTGCACGGTCTGCTGCAATGAACCCATGGGTGGCAGCCAATGAAGAGGCAGAATGGTAAGCCAATCAGATTGTCATGGTAGCCAGACTATCACGCCAGCGATATTGGAGCAGCTTGTGCAGGTGGTGAAGTCTCTCAAGACGTTTCTCAAGGCGTCCCCCTCTTGTGCATCCAGAGCTTACCGTGCCCTGTTTAGAGGGCCTAAGATGCACAGCCAAGGAGGGGAAGAGACGGCTGATGGAAGAGCCCTGAGAAGGACAACTAAGTCTGGGACTAGTAACAACAGTTTGTCCACAAATCTCTTCTCTATATATGAGGATTATGGAAAGGACCTGCTACAACACTCAAAATGTTAAGACTATTGACAATCACAAGAGAATGTTGACAGTCCTTTACATATAGTAAATGTTTGCAATATGGAGATGGACAAGAGAATTGGGACAATCATCTAAGAGTCTTTGCCGGCTGAACGTAGATAGTAACCATAAGATGACTACCCATATTCAGTTATCTGTGTCCTTATTTCTGGAATCACTAGATGAGTGTGGTTTTGCTGTTATGCTACTTAGACTGTCAACAGTCTACATTTTGGACACTTATTAACTAAATACATTTGCAAGATTTGCAGATTTATCTTTCAAGATAATTTGTTTTATTTCATGGAATATTTTAAAACTTTATGTGCCACCGATTGGAATATCGGTGGTTTTCTCTCTGGTGTTTGCCGCAGGCTGCTTTTAATGTCTTATTTTATAGTTTGTGTATTTTATCTTTTATGTATTTGAATTGTTTGCTAGCTACCTTGGGTGCCCTTTGGCGAGAAAGATGGGATTAAAATTATATAAGTAATACTCAAAGTGGCAAACATCACTATTACCAAAATTAAAACTAACTTTCCAAAATTGCCTAGTTAAAAGCTAATCTAAAACAACCTAACATGTGCCGCTGTAATGGGGAGAGATGTAAGCATCCTTTTATGGAGGCCTTTCAGGTCCTGGAGGCCTCCTTAGAATAAGGGAACATGGATTCCTGTGCCTTGAGGCAAGTGTGTGCCAGGTCGCTGAGTCTACTCAGACAGGCAGCGCAATCCTATACCCCCCTTGCGCCGGCGCTTGTACCGGCCGAACGCTGTCACAAACGTGCCATAAAGTGCATCAGTGATGGCGCTGTGGTGCTGGACCGGCACGAGCAGCAATGCCGGCGCTTGGGTGCCGCCGTGACTGTTTGCAGCACTGGCCATGCGCCAGTCAAGCATTGGCGTCACTCGGTTCGCGCAGGGCTGCCACGAGGATGTTCCAGAGGCATTCCGGGGGTGTTACTGGGTGGCGCAGTGGGCGGAGACGGTGGTTGTGATGCAGTTGTGATGCAGTATGGCCGTAGTGCCAAATCCTAGCGCCCATCTCCAGCCATGGCGGCCCCAATTTGGGCTGCTTCCGCGCACGTTCCTATGCACCTGCAAAGCAGCAGGCGCAGATCCGAGCAGGCCCATAGGGGTGACTGGGGCTTACGCGGGTGCAAGGGAAAACCTCCCCTTGTCCTGGACATTGCTGCCACTGCCTCCTAATGGGCTTCAGGATACAGCCCTGCTATGTATCAGATACAGCCTTACTAGGCCAGCATAGTATAGGATTGCACCCTAAGTCTGTGTAGACCTGGGTCAAGGAATTGGGGGCAGAGAAGGGGGATAGGATATTGGTGTGCACCGCTACTGCCAATACTGAACCCTTCCTGGCCCTGATTTGCCCTCTTCTCTGCCCCCATCTCCATCCTGTTCTGTCTCTTCCTGCCACCCTCCCACCCTGTGTGCTGACTTCCTCGCACTGGCAGGCAGTACTGATTGGCGCATTTGACAACAACAATGCTTGTTCAGGTGGTGTAGGATTGGGCCATTTGCCAATTATCTGCTTTCTTACTGAAATAAGTCCTTGAACTATAGCACAACATTAAAAATATGATTGAAAAATATAAATATACAATTTACACAACTGAAGCCCAAACTATATAATTAGTGACAGACTGGGGAATCTCATATCAATATTGAACCACTGACATTGGGGTGGGGGTTGCAGTAATGACTGCAAACCCCTCCCCATCTACTTCTTCCCTTAACTGTGGTTCTAGACTAGGGGTCTCCAGACTTTTCAGTACGAGGGCCACATAGTATATTTTACAGGTTTTCACATGCTGAACAAAATCCGTTTTATAAATGAATGAATGAAATGTAAATGAATCAATAAGCTTTGCTTGGATCTTTTTTTTTTTTTTTTTTGTATTCAGCATGACATGATTCATGACATTTACAAAGAAATGTGACATTTACCAAGAAACAACGCCATGCTTGAACTGAGAAATGATAGACGATGAGTAAAAATGTCAAATATTTTAAGTTGCTATGGGCAGAATAAAATCTTGTGGTGGGCCAGATTTGGCCCTTGGGCCATAGTTTGGAGACCCATGTGTGCCATATCGTGGAGATCAGCAGCTGGGGAAAAGAAGTTGCAGGAGGAAAGCAACAGGCAGTTGCAGGACCAGGAATGCTCTTCTAGCCACGCTGCTCCTGTGCAAATTGCCCCACCATACTCTTTGCAGCTGTTCAGCAGCAATGTGGGTTCCCAGATCCTGCTCTGCTGCCAAATGCTCAGCCTTAAAGCAGAAGGTTGCTTTGGAGCCAAGAAAATCTTTTCTACGTAGGAATATTTACACCTGGCAGAGGAAGAAGCAATCGAAGAAGACATTTTGTGGCTTTCTCACGTCATGGCAGAAGGAAAAGCCCTTGCCAATATCCTGTTCAATGTCATGTCCATTAAACGAGGGCAACAGGGCAAAGTCCATGATTCTAAGCACAAAAGCATGGGCGCAGAACATGCTGTTGTTACAGGTAGCCAAAGTGTGGCATTCTTATCTTTTGAGTGAGCTGCTTTGCATATTCTGCTTTGAATATTCTTGGAAGAGTATCTTCAGTGTACACACCCTGTCTCTCTTGCCTTCCCCTATACACAGTGATTGGGTGCATTTTGAAACAAACATCGGTTGTTGAAAGAATTGTGGTCTAAATTCTCCTTTTTATTCATGCAACACTCAGGGATCATGATAGAGCCTGTTTTCTCACTCATCTATTTGTTCCCTCTTGCCAAAGAAAATCTCTTGCATAAGAAAGATAACTATTTTCACCCTTTAAATTGTGAAGTGATTAACTTTGTGAAAACAGTTTCCTTTGGGGCCGAGGTGGGTGATTTAAACTTTCTCTACAGTAGAATAGTAAAAGTGGAAGCCACAGGGTGATTTTATTTTGAAAACAGCTTTTCTATCAGGCTGGTTTATCAGTGGTGCCTTGTTGGGTATGGGACAGAGGACCCATGTGATGGATTTGAACCCAGGAGTTGTCACATGAGTTGCATATAGAAGTACTGTATAAGAAAATATAGAGTTGTGAAATGCTGATTTATATAGTGCTGTGACATTCAAAAGACTTCTCATATACAGTATTAAGAAATTCTTACTTTAAAGAATTAAGACGTCCTGCAAACTGGATTATTCTTATTGCTTTCACATTCAAGGTGCAGGGTACAATCCTAACCTGGAATTAGGCTGGCATAGTTAGGCTAGCAAAGTTTGGCTGGCACAAGAGCTGGTAAAGCTCTTGGAGTCAGGGAGGATGGTGCACGTCTGTGTGCTGGCCTCTCTGACTCCGAGAGTGGTCCAAACATACTTTACAGTGTCTCTTGTGCCAATCAAACTTTGCTGGCCTAACTGTGCTGGCTTAACTCTAGGTTAGGATTGTGCTTGCAGAGCTGTGCGGTGGTAGTTCCCTAAACCCACCAAGTGAGGTCACAGCTAATATCAGGTTAGAGAGCAAGGCACTCTTCAGCTCATTCCATTGGCTGTGGTGTGCCAGCTCTCAGATGTTTAACTTTATCGTAGCTAATACAACTAACATCTAGCTGTTTCTGTTGTTGTTCAGTCGCTAAGTCGTGTCCGACTCTTTGCGACCCCCTGGACCACAGCATGCCAAGCCTCCCTGTCCTCCACTAGCTTCCGGAGTTCGCCCAATTTCATGTTCATCGCTTCGGTGACACTATCTAACCATCTCATCCTCTGCCGCTCCCTTCTCCTTTGGCCTTCCATCTTTCCCAGCATGAGGGTCTTTTCTAAAGAGTCCTCTCTTCTCATGAGGTGGCCAAAGTATTTGAGCTTCAGCTTCAGGATTTGTCCTTCCGGGGAGCAATCAGGCTTGACTTCCTGGAGGATTGACCGATTGGATCTCCTTGCAGTCCAGGGGACTCTCAAGAGTCTTCTCCAACACCATAATTCAAAAGCATCTGTTCTTCGGCGCTCTGCCTTTCTTATGGTCCAGCTCTCAAATCCATACATTGCTATTGGGAAAACCATAGCTTTGACTATGCGAACCTTTGTTGGCAGGGTGATGTCTTGGCTTTTTATTAAGTTGTCTAGGTTCGCCATAGCTTTCCTCCCAAGAAGTAAACATCTTTTAATTTCATGGCTGCAGTCACCATCTGCGGTGATCTTTGAGCCCAGGAAAATAAAGTCTGTCACTGCTTCCATTTGCTTCCCTTCTATTTGCCAGGAAGTGATGGGAGTGGTGGCCATGATCTTAGTTTTTTTAATGTTGAGCTTCAAGCCAATTTTGGCACTTTCCTCTTTCACCCTCATCAGAAGGTTCTTGAAGTCTTCCTCACTTTCTGCCATTAGAGTGGTATTGTCTGCATATCTGAGGTTGTTGATGTTTCTCCCAGCAATCTTGATTCCAGCTTGTGACTCATCCAGCCCAGCCTTTCTCATGATGTACTCTGCATATAAGTTAAATAAGCAGGGTGACAGTAAACAACCTTGTCGTACTCCTTTCCCAATTTGAAACCAGTCGGTTGTTCCATGTCCCGTTCTAACTGTTGCTTCCTGACCCGCATACAGGTTTCTCAGAAGGCAGATCAGGTGGTCTGGTACTCCCATCTCTTCAAGAACTTGCCACAGTTTGTTGTGATCCACACAATCAAATGCTTTGGCATAGTCAATGAAGCAGAAGTAGATGTTTTTTCTGAAACTCTCTTGCTTTCTCCATGATCTTTATGAAACATGAAACACGAAACATGAGCTGTTTCTACCTTGGCACAATTATATGTAATATTCAAACCCAAATTCAAGCCAAATAGTCCACTTAGGGTGCAATCATAACCTGCTCCAGAACACGCAGGCCAACTGGCCTGAACTATACCCAACACAAGTTAAGAGGCAGCTGGAGGTCACCTTGGGGTAAGGGGATATTTCCCCCTTTCCCCAGGGTAAGCTTCAGCCACCCCTATGGGGCAACTCAGATCTGCACCAACAAAACTGCTGGTGCAAATCTGAGTGGCCTGGATCAGGGTTGACCAGGCTGGGAACAGGGGTTAGGATCTGACAGAAGTGCCAGATCCTGGCTCAAGCCCCACCCTGGGCCTGACCACCCAGGTCCTCCAGCAGACATCCTGTGTCTGCAGAAATCCCAGGAGTATTTCAGTGGGACTTAAGTTCAACTAATTAGGCAGTACAATCCAAGGCCCGTGATGGGCTGACGCAAGTCCACTGTGTCAGCCCAATTCTGTTGTGTAAGGCAAGTTTGTGCCAGAGCAAGTGGTGCTGGCCCAACACAAGCAGCAGCATTGGCCCAGGCACACCAAGGACAGCAGCAGGTAAGTTGCCCCCCCCCCCCACGCTAATTGAGTTAAGCCAGTGCAGTGGGGATGCACTGGGCAGAGATGGCGGGATGGGGCATAGGGAGGACGATCCCATAAGCAGGGTGGTTTGGGGAGAGAGGAGGAGCTGGGATCAGGCAGTTATGCCGGATCCTAACCCTCATCCTCAGGCCACCAATTCGGGCCGTGGCAGGGTGCTTGGAGTTGCACCTGCTAAACAGTAGGCACAGTTCAGAGGAGCCCCTTTGGCCTGGCTGGGGCTTACCCCACGGCAAAGGGAAATACTCTCTTGCCCCGCGGTGAGCTGCAGCTGCCTCCTGCTGGCCTGCCTGCTCCTGCACTAGTTAGGATTGTGCCCTTAGTTAAACGTGTGCTGGATTGCAGTCTTTCTGCTTTCCTCAATGATTTTGGAGAAGTTTGAATGTTAGGAAGTAATAGTGCAGGAGAAATTATAATAGTAATAGTGGCTCTTCGGACTCCCACATGGGAGAGCCTGCTGTTCGCTTCAACCAGTGATGCTATTTCCGTTCTGACTGCGCCTTTCACCTACGTGGCTAAACTGTGAAATTACTCTTGTGATGCGCACAGTGGGCTTGAGTTGCATTTTGGCTTTTTAGTTAAGTCAGGTCTCAGATGCAGATTTTTAAAAATGCATATGGACTACCAGGTGAGATTTCAAGAGTGCAGAGCACAGCCTGCGGAGATGTCTTCCTGAGCAACTGGATGCAAACTGAGAAAGACAATTCCTGTGATCTTGTACAGCTCTGCAGTTCCCATTCATTTCAGTGGCATTGGCACAAAAGAACAGCCTTCTGGTGCGGTTCCATGCACTAGAAAGCCCATCCTGATACTGGAAAACTGTAGTCATTGGACCAGGATGAATCATGCCAATAACCATGTATTCATTGGTGTAGCATAATTTCTTGAAAACTAGGTCACTACCAAAATTGTATAATGACCAGACAGCAATATCCCTCTTGGTTCCTTAATAGCTCCAGATACCGCTTATCCATTAAATAATATGCTGATTGGTTTTTTCAGTTTTCTTTTTTCCCAGTGCTGTGACCCATATGACATCTTAAAAAAAAAAAGATTAAAATGTAAATAAATTTTAATATTTTTTCTGCATGCCCAAACTGATAAAAAAATAAAATAGTTACCTGTTGGACAATCGGTTTTGATCTCTGAAGCTTGAATTCTGGGATAGTTTGATTACCCATACACACAGGAAAATATGTATATAAGCATTAGACAGAAAATAGCCGTCCATCTTAATTCTTGTATCTGAATCCCTAAAGGATCAGACATAAACCAGAAAGTGAAACAGCAGGTTGAGACTTATTTGCATCCATGAAGTTGCCTTAACTACTTAAGTACAGGCATGCCCCAGAATCCACTGGGGTTCCATTCCGGACCATTCTGTGGATATCGGAAACTGTGGATACAGAGGAAACCTTTTTAAAGATAGAGGAACATCAGTGGTTTTGCTGCAACAAGGTAAAAAAAAAAGAGATTTGTTTACTGTCCCCTGTCTTTTAATAGGCATCTCAGTATCCATGGTAAACATGGATAACTGAAACAGCGGATACCAAATCTGTGGATACCGGGGCCTGCCTGTATTAGATCTACTCTAAGCAGCCATCTGTGGTAAGCACAATTTTCCCACTTATCCAATTCCTCCGCTTAAGGGCACAATCCAAGGCCCTGGATGGGCTGGCACAAGTCTCCTGTGCTGGCCGAGGAGTGTCGCAAATGCGCAATAAAGCGTATTTGCAACGACTCACGGAGAGGGGAGGCCAGCCCACGGACGTGCTGCCACATTCTGGGTCTGGCAGCATTTAGGTAAAGCTTTCTGAGTTCAGCAGATGCAAGGAGTTGGGGAGAGCAGAGGAAGGTGGAATGAGGTAGGGAGGTGGGGGGGCGGACCTGTGGGCGGACCAGCCAAGGGGTGGTGATGCCAGGATCCGGCAATTGGGCTGGATCTTAACTCCTGTCCCAGGCAGTCCAGCCCCAATCAGGACTGCTTGGATTTCCGCCATCAATTTCAGCAAACCGCCGAGTAAACCCATTTGGGCCACTGCCGCATTACACAGGATGAGGGAAATCAATTCCCCTTGCCTTGGGTTGCGCTGCAGCCATCCCCAGCTGGCCTCCCTATTCCATCAGGGGGTGAAGATTACACTGTGAAGGTGACAAACAAGCCTTGTCGATGTCTCCCTAAACACGCCCGGCTTAGTTTGGCAAGCTAAGCATCACATTGTTCCTTTAGGATCCCAGTCAAGGCAACACGTCATGGCCAGTACTAAATCATGGCTAAGCTTTATGTCTACCCTGGGCCATTCCGTTGTGATTTAATTCTGTTTAGGAGATTGACAGCACAAGCCTATGTATGTCTACTCAAAAGAAAGTCCCATTAAGTTCTGTGGTGCTTACTCCTGAGTAAGCGTGTATAGAATTGCAGCCTGTGTGTGTACGGTGAGTAGCCATTGATAGACGATGAGCCTTTTTCTCTCTCTCTCTCTTCCTTGGGAAACCTTCATTTACTGAGACACAATATCCTCAGTAACCTTCATACACACTGTGCTTATTGAACTAAAGCCTTCTTTTCCCACTCTGAATAGAAGCCATTCCTGCCCATGCCTTGTGCAGCTAGGGATTTGAGTGCAGTCGCCAATTTCAAAGCCCGTCCTTTCTATTTAACAATCAGTGCATTAGGCTAAAATATTCGCACAAATGCGCTGGCAATTGAAAGGGTTTCCAGTGTGGTGACAAGGCCCTTCTTTTTACCTGGGTCCACAGAATGATGAATGAGCATTAGCAGAATATTATTTTGGCCTTTAGGTTTACCTTGATCTTCTCACAGAATGCAAATTGACATTATACCCACATTTCTATGGAATTTTATTACCACGGTCATGATGTGAGGGCTTTTTTCCTCCCCGCCTCCCCCCTCCTCCTCCCCAATATGAATAGTGTAAAAAGGGAAACATATTACTGCAAGGAGCATTATTGTGCTGGGAATGTATAAACAGCTGAGAAGAATAGAACGACATGCTCATAATGGAGAGTGAAAGCTCTTCATTTTGTCCTGATTGTCTACCCTTCCTTTTTAAACAACCTTCCTTTTTTCCCAGCTATCAATACAAAGTTCCTTTTTCTTTTTTTCCCCTTTTTTTTCTTTTTGGTAAAATGAAGGGCATTCACGCTGCCTGAAAGAAGCTTTTAAAGTTGATCTGTGCCCACACAAAAGCCAGGCAGCGCAAGAGCACACATCAAGTCAAGGAAGGAAACTTGGTCAATGTTCATTACTCATTGGCTCGACACCGTGAACCCCGCTGTATCATTTTTTTGTACAAAAAAATCAGATAAACTTTTCCCCCTCAGTGATAAACAACTGAAATAATTTTTCTTAGCTGTCAGGTTCCTTTTCTCCCCTTCCCAGCTCATTCTCACACTCTTTCCCAGCTCGTAAAAAGCAACCAAGCACAGCTCTTTGGCCTGATAAATGGGTTCTTTTCAATTGGTAGCAGGCTGCAGGAAAAAGAGATAATCCTGGATAATGTGGACACAGTTTTCATTTCATGTCACCCAATTAAACTGCAATTATCCGTAGTGCAACAGCAGAAAAACCAGGAAGAATGGCTGGAAAACGAAGAGCTCCCGCTCTCTGGGACTCTTTAGGTAGCACACATTAGCGGAGGTTTGTTCTATTTTTTTTATAATAAAGTGCCAGGCTAAGCACTTAGCAGCAAGAGACAGGCCAGCTGCTACCTGTAGCTCAGAATGAAATGCCACTGCAAAAGGAAGGTTGGAGGTTTGGCTAATGCTTTAGTTTCCCCACACTGATTTTTGAGGAAACAAAATTCAAATTTGTATTTTGACTTAAATCAAAACTCAAGAGTGTGTGAAGTGTATTAGGCTTTGTGGCGTACCTTGATTGTTTTGATTTTGGCAAACCAAATAGGAAAGATGTATAAACTGTTGCATACTATTGTGTGCATGCACACAGACACAGACACAGACACACCCACACACACACACACAGTGAGACAGAGAGAGAGAGAGAGAGAGAGAGAGAGAGAGAGAGAGAGAGAGAGA
>JAJKFI010000045.1:1961945-1995534 GCA_029204185.1 Lerista edwardsae
CTCTCTCTCTCTCTCTCTCTCTCTCTCTCTCTCTCTCTCTCTCTCTCATTCTGCACCATGGAAGCCCTCAGTTGGCTGCTTTCTTTCTCCTCAGAAGCATCAGTGCTGTAGCAATTGGCACATGTGCCTCCCCTTCCTGCCCTGGGCCTGGCTAGAATGCTAAAATGCCTTGGTTACTCTGAAACCGTGAACCTCCCTCGCACAGCAATTGTATCTTTGGACAACTAGTATCCCAGTTTGCAGTTGGGTAAACACTGGTTGATCTTCCCTCCCTAAAGGACCCCAAGCACTGTGGGGTCCCCTACTGATACCGGCAGCCCCTGACAGTGAAGTCCAATACAGACTTATGCATTATCTGTAATAGTACATTCTTTGTTTCTGTACTGAACCTATCACAAATCAACTTCACTGGGAGCACACTGGGACCTCAACTACGCTATGCTGGCCTAACCTGGAGTTAGGCCAGCAAGGTTTGGCCAGCACAAAGTTTGGCCAGAACCATAAAGTACATTTGGAGCACTCTTGGAATCAGAGAGGCCAGCACACAGACATGTTCCATCATCCCCGACTCCAAGAGTGGTTCAGACTCGCTTTATGGTGGCCCTTGTGCCGGCCAAACTTTGCTGGCCTAATTCCAGGTTGGGATTGTTCCCTGGGAGATCCAGAGTTCTGGGATTATGAGAAACAGAGAAAAATGTTCCACTCTCCACATTATTTATTTATTGAAAAATTTTGAAGATTTTTTGTCATTCCAGTCATAATTTTCTAAACCACTCTCATTTCCTCCATTAGCCTTTTTTCCTAGGCTAAAAAGCCCCAAATGCTTTAACCTTTTCTCCATGGAAAGTGCAGGGTCCAGCAGCTGAATTTGATTAACAAATACCTGGTACAGAGCAGGTTGCAGGCAAAAGATAAACAGGATGTTTTTTGTTCTCCTCACAGGGATATCTCTGCTGACATAAACAGCAAAGGGAAATAGGAAGTATCAGAGCAGAAGCTTCACCTGACATCATGCCATAATCCTCCATAGCAGTCGTGGACCACCATTATGTTAGGGGAGGGGCAAAAGGTGTGGTGTTCCTGGGTGTGGTGCTCCTGGGGTGGGAGGAAGGCGGCGGCAAGGTGCCTCGCCTTGCCAAGAGGCAAGCAGTTTTGGCTCTCCTGCCTGTCCCTGCCATTGTACGGCTCCGAAATGAAGTCTGGTGTGGGAGGGGAACAGAGCAGTACATGGTGGCGGGGAAACAGTGGAGGGGTAAACTGCCTCCTCATCTGTCCCTGCTCCGTAGTCTCTTGAGCCTACAAGACAAAGAGAAGCCCTCTTAGCTTTGTGAAGTGGAAGCCACTACAAGTGGCCATTTCCCTATCTCCATGCTGTTAAGCTATGGCCGAGGGTACTGGGAGGGCTGGCGGTGGTGTGAAGAAGAGCCGTGTGAGGACCAAGCCTTCCTATATAACCTCTGTGGTACATGGTATGGAAAAGTATCTTTTATCCTGCTAACTGGGCAAAGAGGTGCTCAAGTGGTGGTCCTCTTATCCTTAGCAAGGAGGGAGTAACTGTCCCTCTTCACCCCAGAACAGTGTCTTTCCTCGTGGGTGGGTTTTTTCAGCATCTTTTTAGATTGGGAGGCCTTTCAGGACAGGAAGAACCACTGGAAGGAATTTTATCAGGGAGCACAAAGCTCCCCATGTGAATTTGGCTCCTTTTTTTGGTTCCCAGGCCCCCACTTTGACCCCAGGCCCAGTTGTAATGTACCCCTGTACATTCTCAGAGATCTTGGGGACAGGGAAGCATTTAATTATTTGATTTTGTCTGAAAACCACTTTCTGGGTGGAAATGTGGTCTATAACTATACGTAATAGAGATTAAAAAAAATAGGAGGCCTATTGCAGCGACTTTTCACTGCATAAAAGTCATGTAAGGAGGAGTCTGGAGAGTGAATTTCTCTCTTCAAGCCAGAAGGGGACATGATACCTCTGCTCTTCTGTGGTAGAGAATAGAGAGGAGCAGGAAGATTTATGTCTCTGATCCATTTTCCATGTAGGAAGGCACAGTATGAATACTCTGCAGAGACTGGATGTAGGCCTGTACCAAAAAATGTTGTGGTGGGGAGTGGGCTGACGGGAACACTGGGGGGGGGCATTATAAAACAGTGCAAAACAGTCCGCCCTCTTTTTTGCAGGACTTTAATTCCTGCCTGACTGAAAGAGAACTAGCAGGAAAGCGTGTTTTTCTTCTTCATCATTTTATTTGGAAAAGCTTCCCCTGTGAAACTGCCAGCTGTTAAAGACACAAGGTCCCATCCAAAAAAAGTTGGCAACCCTCTGTCAGTGTCACTGGAACAGATCTGGTTTATAGTCTTAAACAGTGGTGTCATCTAAATGATTTAAGAACAGGTACTCACTTTTGATGGGCATGTGTCGGGACCCGCCCACCGGAAGTGACATCATAAGCCAGAAGTGATGTCGTGGCAGGAAGTCACATGAAAAAAGCCCTTTTTGAGGCCTCAGATTATTTTAAACTGACCCAACAGTTGCAACAGTATTCCACAGCACCCCCAGAACATGTTAAGGAGGCCTGGCATCATGTTAAAACCCCAGAGCAACTCATTCTTCAGTGGCAAGGAAAGGCTCCGCTCGCTGCCTGCCTGCCTGCCTGGCTCTGAGAACATGCAGGCAACTCAAACATGCAGGAAATTGAAACGTTGCAGAGGGCGGAGTCGACGAGTGGGTGGGCGAATGGGTGGGGCCAGCTGTAATCCTAGAAACCGGTACTCGCGTACCCCCATGTACCCCCTGCATGACATCACTGGTCTTAAATACCTTTTGGTTTTATTTTCTCACTTTCCAGTAAGGGTTCTTGAGGGAAACAAGGCTGCTTCCAGAATTGCTTCTCTATTTCAAACAATACGCAGACAATCTATTTCCTAAGCTCACCTTGTCATTGCATTAGCCCTTCAACAGGAAAAAGAATAGAAAAGTCTGGAGGAGGAAAGGGGCGGCAGTGACTGTGACAGAAAAGGAGACTAAACTGTGGCAGAGATGGGAAAACCATCCACATCTGTGGAAAGGGAACCATTTACAGCCAGTGGGCATCTGGCCCTTTAAGAGTCGGCCCTTCCTGCTCCTTACTTCCACTATTAGCTCTTCTCTGGAGTCTTTGAAATAGCTCCTGATCAGCACATTTAAAAGAAAGGAAAAGTTAAAATGGCTTGGCCTGTGAGCTCTCCAGGTGGCAGCAATAGAAGTCTGGTGCTTAACATTTCCCTCCTTTAAAAACAAAATGCCCCCAGCCTTTCTCTTATGTTGTTGGTGTTGGTTTTCACTGCTGATTTTCTAAAACAGCTGAACAAAGGAAAGATTTTGGTTTTTCTCTTAGAGAAGTCCTTAAAAATTTAAGAGATGCCTGCCTGAAGTGAGAAGCAACCAACTGGGCACTCTGAACATCTATGTGTGTTACTTAGAAGTAAGTCTTGTTGCAATCAAATTTACTATTTCCATCCAATGCTGGTACCTAGCTTGGACACACTGTATATCTTTGAGGATTTTTAGGTGCTTGTTTTGTTCATTTTGGTGAATGACCAAAATGACATGTTTGTCTGGTGAAAAACATGAATTTAATATATCTGCCTCCCAGTTAAAGAAATCTTAGCTGATTAATCAAGTTAGTTAATTCTGCTTACATTTGCATATTTGTTTATTAATTACATCTATATCTTGCCTTTTGTCCAAGATTAAGGAAGTGAACAAAAGATGAAGAATATCATGCATAGAGCAATGTGTGTATGTTTCTTGTGATTTTTGATTTTTTTAACTTTAAATTTTATATTTTTGTTTTGTGATAGCCAATTGTTATTGTGTTATTTTTGATCTTTTTAAAAATGTTTTGTTAAATTCTTTCTTTAAAAGAAATAACTGTTAAAGTTCCTTATCATCTGCTTTGGTAAGTAATGTTTTCTGTTGTAACCTTGGAATATGTAATTTAAAAAATATACATACCCATAATGCCTTGGGGCATTTTATACAATCCATTTTATCTTCACAACAGCCCTGTGAGATTAGTTAGGATAAGGTCACATATGCAACATTATTCGTGGAGCTAAGTTGGATTCAAACCCAGCTCTTCTCTATCTGTAGTACTCTGACCACTATACCACACTGGCTCTTACATTATGACAGATCCCAAACAACTCCAGTGAAACAGTAGTGGACTGCAATATTTCTTTGGATAGAATATCCAAAAATATATGTGATTCCCCCATCTGAAATGGTACAGGCTGTCTCATGTGATTGCTTAATCCTATGCTCCCATCACAAGTTTTGTACTCCTATAAGACTGCACCTCACTACTTTGATTGGGGCAATTCTGAATTGCAAAGTGATTGGAGCTGTCCAATCCATTGAATAACCTCCACCAGCAGTCCTCAAACTGTGGGTCTGCTTGTAGCTGGTGCTCTGTCAAAATGTGTAGGAAGGCTCTGGCATTCCTGCCATTGCTCTGGCAGCACACCATTCAGCACTTTGCTAGAGCACGCTTTACTGCCATTTTTCAGGAGCTTCTGATAGCAGAACATGTGTTACGCTGGTGGTGAGGCCCAATAGGATTGGGTTGTTATTGCCTTATGACTGCTTTATTGCTTTTATCATATAATATATATCCTACATTGCTTTTATCATATACTGTGAGCTGCCTTGAGCTCCCAAAGAGGCAGGAAGGAGGCTACCTCAGAATGCCAGATGCAGGGCAGTGGCAATGAGATGCAGATATCTTCTTGTCCTGTATGCTCCCCGAGGCATCTGGTGGGCTACTGTGACATACAGGAAGCTGGACTAGATGGGCCTTTGGCCTGATCCAGCGGGATTCTTCTTATGAGGGTTATACGTTTTTAAAATATCCAAATATCCATAACTGCATGTTATCAATTAGTCTTGTACATGTGCTCACTCAATCCATGGGGCCTGTCGAGATAGCACATTTTCAGTAGCCATACTTTTATTGCAGGGAATCAGCAGCAATAATTGTGGATGCCTGGGTCACGCTCCACTGTAAGGGGCCTAAACATGCTGACCTTTGGGCCAAGTCTGATCTCTGAATGATGTCCAGAAGCAAAAACTGGATACGATTCTCCATTTTTGGAGACAGAACATGGGGTATTGGTTCCCCCACTCTCCTCTACTCCCTCAACCCACCAGTAGCCTACTGACAGACCTAATTTCTGACCCCAGGGTATTTTCATGAAGTTACATTGCCAGGACATACTGGGACAACTGATGCATATCAGAACACAGCCTTCAAATGGCAAGTGTGATCAGAGTCTGGATCAGTGATGTCATTCAGGGGGAACGGACCAGAACGGGCGTTCTGGATACTAACGGGCTCCGTGGCTGGTTCCGGGTTCTCGACAAGTGCCAATCAAAAGTGAGTTCCTGTTCCTAAATCATTTGAATGACACCATTGGCCTGGATGTATTTGTCATGCAGGCCAGCCAAAGGAATGATGAAGCTGTGGTTGCAGGCACAGCATGATGTAAGCAGGCGACATCCTCTTTGGATTCCCACCTGGATTGCTGATGGCATGCTTGTCTGCCTCTGATTTTGCATGTGCCTCTTTTCTCAGAAGAACCAGAGGGTTGCTCAAACCAGCAAGGTGAGTGATAGAATGACTGAATACCTGCCACACATTTGATATTGAAAGTAGTACTGTGTGGTATGCAGGCAACACCCTCTTCTTCATAAAGCTCCCTCCAGATATGTTGCCTAACCAGTTACCTTGTAAGATCTTGGCCAAGTGAGAAAAAAAAAAAGATGAAACTTTTGTCTAAGAAGCAAGAGGTGGTTATGAAATGGTTTCCAGGTGCTTTTCTTTCAAGTAAGCCAACGTCAGAGTCTGTGTCAGTGGGGCAATATATTGAAAAGCCTGGGGTTTTCCACTGCTGAAGGATACCAGGGACTGGCAAGTCAAACTTTTAAACATTACAATAGTTTGTAGATCTGCTGGCATGCAGTAGATTGATCTGCTTTTTCAGTTATTACCTAATTTATATTAAAAAAAGATCTATTGACAAAATTATTATCCAGCAGCCGGTGAGTAATGAAGGGTAGAAGGATTCTATTAGTCCTCGTTGTTCTGTCTATATTAAACCGCAGCCTAAATGGAAGATGCTAGAAAATCAGAAACTTGGCAGATAGTTTTCTGGAACCCCACCCCTGTTTTGCCATATACAGCACCAGTTGTCAAGAAAAACAGTTATTTTTTTCATATATATGGAACTTTTTGGAGGAACTTGCCTCTCCTTGTTTTCACAAAGTTCCTTATGGCTAGGTCCTAATGGGATCAGGCAGCAGTGGAATGCATTGGCACCGACTGCTTTATGGCAGCAATCAGTGCCAGGTGTGCAAGGCTCTCCCACAGTACAAGGACTTGCACACTGCTGCAGTGCCAACCGGAAGGCCAGAGGCTTCCTGTGCACTCTGGAGCAATTGGATGCCAAAGGAGGGAATGTGGCTGAAAAGGTGATGCAAGGTGGGGCAAGGTGGAAGGGGCTGGGTAAAGGTGGCATGGGGCAGCAACTGGGGCAGGGCATGGGGAATTGGATCTGGGAAGGGGATGGGTTCAGTGGTAGCCGAATGCTAACCTTCTTCCTGAATCCAATCCTGCAGTGTAAGTCCACACAGACCTGCACTACCTATTTCTCCAGGGATCCTTTGGTCACCTGGCAGATGATCAAACAGGTAAGGTGGGTGATGGGGGCTGGAAAGGTGAAGGGGGGAGGAGAGCCTGGCCATGGAGGTGTATGTGTCCGCATGTGCACGTGTTTCGTACCTGCACAAAAAGGCCAGTTTTAGGACACTCTGGCACCACCCTAATCCCAGCCTCTAACAGGGGATCCCTGATCTGGTTCAGGGATCTAGCTTGCTTGGAACAGAAATCTTGCAGTGCTATTTGGGGCATATAAATAGCCGCCTGGTGGGGGAAAAAAATCATGCTGTTTGCCATGCACCTGTCACGTTTGCTGTACATATCCCATTGTGATGGCTGGTGCTGCAAAGCTCAGGTGTGGAACTGGCTGCCAGCCGTAAACGTGAGTGCTTTTTTGTTACATAGTGCAGAGAAGAACATATCATAGAAGTATTCGTTGGTCCTCCTGACACTCCTCCACATGGCCCTCGTGCTCAGCTCGGGATGCTACAAGCTGTCAGAGCTCGATCACGCCTTTTTTCTTCTTCTCTCCTCCCCAATCCCAGCTTGAAGAAGCACACAAGTTTTCATCAGGGTGATTTGGAGGTGATATTTTGCTTTTGCTTTTCTTAACGTTCCTTTTTCTTTTAAGGTGCGGAGACTCTTCTGCATAACTGGGGAATCTGCTGAGTGTATAGAAACCACTCCCTTGTTTTTGGCTCCCAAATGGTTTCCCTTCCAAATGGCTTCCTTGAGTTTCATATTAGAGGAAGTAATCCTAGACAATGTGCAGAGCCACTAGTCCCAGCACTCATCCTAACTGAGGGCACAATCCTAACCTGGAGCTAGGCCGATACAAATTAGGCCAGCAAAGTTTGGCTGGCACAAGGGACACCGTAAAGTGTGTTTGGATCACTCTGAGGGTGCAGTCCTGACCTGGAGTTAGGCTGGCACAGTTAGGCCAGCAAAGTCTGGCTGGCACAAGGGCCACATTTGGACCACACTTGGAATCAGGGAGGATGGAATACTTCTGTCCAAATATACTTCACTGTGTCCCTTGTGCCAGCCAAACTTTGCTGGCCTAACTGTGCCGGCCTAACTCCAGGTTAGAATTGTTCTCTGAAGCTCATTTGAGCCCAACATGGAACTTCAGGAGATGTTCCCCAGTCCGTACGGGCAATATTTTTGCTCACATATAATGGTTTTCTTTCTGAATATTCCCCTATATCTGAGAAAGACCCCTCTTTAATTTCTCCTCTGTCCATTGCATGGCCCATTCCTCTGAATATGTACAGGCATGCCCCGGTATCCACTGGGGTTCCATTCCGGATTCCACCTTGGACACCTGAAACCACGGATACTGGGGTTTTGCTCAGTGGTTTTGCTGCAACAAGGTAAAAAAAGATTTGTTTAATGTTCCCCTATCTTTTTAATGGGTGTCCCAGTATCCATGGATAACTGAAACTGTGGATATTTATTTTATTTATTTATTTATTTTAAAGATTTTTACCCCGCCTTTCTGCCTAAAAAGGCATTCAAGGCGGCAATACAAAAACAATTAAAAAACAGAATAAAAACATCATAATTTAAAAACAGTGATTAAAAACAATATAAAAATACAATATACAAATACAACTGTTATCCCCTGGATCGAGTACAAAAAAAATAAAAAATACAAGAAATACAAGACCAGCCAGCCTGTCAGCAACTAAAAGCCTGTTTAAACAAGAAGGTCTTCAGTCCCCGCCGAAATACCGCCAACGAGGGAGCAGTTCTTAGCTCTAAGGGGAGGGTATTCCAAAGTTGGGGTGCCACCGCCGAGAAGGCTCTCCTGCTGGCCGCCACCCCTCTCACCTCTCCTGGTGGCGGCACAGTCAAAAGAGCCCCCCCCAGATGACCTCAGAGTACGGGTCGGATTATATGGAAGGAGGCGGTCCCTCAAATACCCTGGGCCCGAGCCGTAAAGGGCTTTAAAGGCCTTTCATCGAATCAGTGGATACCGGGGCATGCCTGTATTGAGTTATGCTGTATCTTATCGAGAGTGCTGTCTTGTTTAAAGCCATCATTTTCTAAATGAGGGTGACATCAGTCTCCATTGTTTTCCCCAATGCAGCACCACTAAATATGAGGAAGGCTTTGCCATAGCATGATCTGTCCTCTTTGTATGTGGGTTGTGCTTGGCGGATGGAGTTTCCCTAGGAGATTAATCGCCTGTTGTTGAACAGTGTGTTGCAGTTGATACCCTCCTGAACTCTTGACATCTGATACCAGACACCTTTTAAACTGTAAAATCACTTGTTAAGCAAGCGAGCAAGTAAATTCTTTATAGGCACTGAATCCTCTGGAATATCTGTAAACAATGCGGGTCTGTAATAATCCTGGGACGAAAATGGGTATTAATTTCATGGCTGTTGCTTATCCAGGCATAGAAAAATAGGCACAAACATGGTGGGGAATTATTCCTGGTTTCTTGTATTTAACCTTTTGGGTTGCTTCAGGTTTCACATAGAAAGCCTCCAAGTGGCTTCCAGAGAAGGTGAGGAGGCTACAGAAATGGATCCGTTTTCCAGGCATTACTCCTGTGGATTCTGTTTTCAACAATACACTGGTTGGAAATGTTGGGGTAGAAAGGGAAAGGCAAAGAAGGAGGTTTTGCATACAAGAAGGGCAGGGAACAGATGGGCAGCGGAATCCTATAGACCACGCAGCGTCAGTGCAACAGAGTTGCGCCGACGCTGTACGCTTAGCTCTGACACGGGCGCACTGATCTTCACCCCCACATCAGCGATCGAGCAACAGGACTGGTGCTGCAGGCAGCGCCAGCCCTGCTGCACCTGCACTGAGCCTCTCTCGCGCCGACCAAAGCCGGTTGGCGCGAGGGAGGCTCCATGCTGAGGCAGCACGGGGATTGGAGGGAGGAAGGGAGGTGGGGTGGGACTTGGGCGGGATGTGGGCGGGCTTGGGAGGTGGCCATATGGCCACGTCCTAAGCCCATCCGTGAGGCTGCGAGACCCCAATTCTTCTCAGATCTGCACCTGCTCTTTAGTGGGCACAGATCCGAGGAGCACATAGGGAAGGCTGGAGCCATTGGGAGGCTTCAGCCTTGCTGTGGGGAGGCTCCAGCCTCACCTATACTGCACTAGGATACGGTGGAGGCCAGCTGGCCTTGCCATTCCAGCGCAGTATAGGATTGTGCCCTTACAGCACACTCCTAACCTTGAGTTAGGCCGGCACAGTTAAGCCAGCAAAGTTTGGCCGGCACAAGGGACACTGTAAAGTATGTTTGGACCACTCTCAGAGAAGGGGGGGCGGCGTCTCTGTGCTGGCTTCTCTGGCTCTGAGAGTGGTCCAAACATACTTTACAGTGTCCCTTGTGCCGGCCCAACTTTGCTGGCCTAACTATGCCGGCTTAAATCCAGGTTAGGATTGCACCCTTATTAATTTATTTTTTTAAAAAAAAACATCCCACTTGTTAACAACTCAAAGTAGCTTGCAGGCGAAACATAAAAAATAAGATCACAACAAAATAATATAAAATAGAAAAAGCAGAAAACAGTAAAATCAGAAACTGACAGCTCAAGTTATAAGCACATAACAGAGTTAAAGCTGAATCTGATGCATATTTACTCCATTGTCCTATTATAGACAATGGAGCTTACCCCCAGGTATATGTGGATAGGATTGTAGCCCCAAGGGTAAAAGGCCTTGCAGACCCACACGTGGATGAAGCCAAAGTCCTTAGGGTGCATTTGTACTACAGTATCATACTGGTTTAATCTCCATTATCCTTGCACCCTCCAAAGAAGACACGGACACGGCTGTATGGAATAAGGGCCACTTTATTAACTATTTAACAAGAACCCTCAAAACAACAGGGTCAAAACAATCAGTGCGGGTCGCACCGGGGGAAAACGGGCTGCCCGTTTACCTCCCCCATCCCTAGGGGCGTCCCAACAGACTCCAGGGACCTTGGGTCAAAGACCCGAGGGCCCCCTTCACGGCCACCCCGAAGGGTTGAAACGGCTGGGTTGCCAGCCCCGAGCGAACCCGAGGGCATGGAACATCCCAGGCCCAGGGCACGCCGGCACCCTCACCCAGCCGGATGTGCCGGTACGAGGAGCTAGCCCCCGGGCCTTTGCCGTGACATGTTGGGCACCGACAACTAAACCATTTCACCCGACCCGCACTAACCTGCCTCAAGTGACCAACCTGCCCTATTTAGCCCAACCGCTCCTAATACCAGTCTGGGGTAGGCGAAAAACCCACCAACCCAACGCCAATCCAGGTTGATGAGAAAAAATTCCTACCCGGCCCCAAATGGCGGCCAGATAAACTCAGACTAGCTGGGCGGGAGGGTGGGTGACCACTTCAACCGCCCGAATGAGCGGCTGCTGGCCAGGCGAGGGGGCGGAGAGCAACGCACGCCCCTGGCCAGCCAATGGCTGGCCAGCCAGTGCCCCGTGGCCTTGTGGGGGGGCAGGACAAACTCAGGAGACACGCGATGGGCGTGTCACCCCCCTTCTGTTTCTTCAGGGCACTTTGGGAAGTACTTTTCAGAACCTTCTCCAAAAGACAATTCCTAGGATTTTTCTTTTTTTTGGGGGGGGGGGCAATCTTGACAGTCACATTAGTATAAAAACAAAATAATTTTGTAGTGCCAATAGGCCCTTCTAAAAGTTTGAAACAAATTCTTCCTTAGCAATGTGCAAGTAAAGGTCCTTATGCCCTTTGGTCAGAGGGGGTAACGTCCTAAGAAAACTAGTGGGATGGCTCACTGTGGCTGGCTGGCAGCCAGGCAGGCTTGCACACAACAGACCAGAGCATGCTATAGAAATCTAATACTATACCTGTGATACTGCAGTACCTGTGATACTGCAGTACAGGAGATGGAGACAAGTCAAAGACTGATCAGAAGGTGTAGGCTTGAGCACAGGTAACCTGGAGTCAATGTTGGCACCTGAGTGTAAAAAAGGCTCCGGGTAAAACCCTGTGCTGGGTCCCCATAGCTGTCCCTGCCCACTCTCAGATGGTGCGTTGGATGCTACCACGGAAGGTTCAGAGATTGGGCTGTCTGATGGGTGTGGACCCTCAGCGAATAGCCAGGACTCAACCTAGCCAATCCCTCTGCATTCTCTGCCTGTATTGTTACTCCAAAATGGGTCCTCACCAAAACCTGAATTACTCCTGTGGGGAGGCTGGTGTTCTAGGCCCCTTCTCCTCAGTGATGGAGCAGTTTTGCTCTCAGAAATGCTGCCCCCTATTTACAAGGTATACACTATCACATCAGTCTGGGATTGGTGTGATAGTGTGCCTAGGATCTCTTGAACTGAGAGACTTCTTGGAAGGAATGCTTGGCTATCTGAAGATGTTGCTGATGAGACCTCCTCAGGAAAGGAGGTCACAGGGGGTGGATGATCAGGGCAGGTTCCAGGGCCTAATGTGCCCCTCACAGTCCACACGGGGCCCCCACTTGTGGTGCTTGTGGTGCCAGGCACAACACCTGGAAATAGTTGGTGGGGACATCATCATGTGTTGGGCCTGGCACAACTGCTTCCAGGAGGCCCATTTTGGGCAGTTCCAAGGAAGGGGCAGGTGGGAGGACCTAAGGTAAAGCTGCTCTGCCTGCCCCACTGACTAACAGTTCCTAGAAATCCCGGCTGCAGCAGCAGGCGATATGATCACTGTGCTGGTACAGGGGCCCCCAATGTGCAGGGCCCAATGTGACGACATTGGTCACATTGGCTTAAGGCAGGCCCTGGGGACGATAAGGGGTCCCTTGTCTTTTTGCCTCTTCATCTAAGACAATTTGCCAGAGGTATCTTGCAGATGTCTTGAACCGTAACACTTAAAAATTAATTAGACCGTTTAAAAATTTGTCAGCTCTGGGGTGGGCCAGTCCAGGGACAATGCTCCCTCCCTCTGGACTGAAGCTTTTGTCAGTTCTCCCAAGGCAGAAAGGCTTGAGATGTTAGCCCAGTTGAAGTGGCATCATGTGCTTTCAGTTCCTCCACCCCTGCTCCACTTGTCAGTCTGTTGCCCTTTCCTGACACGAACCCCCTGGTTGGGAAGGCCCTGGGTATTGTTAGGGCTACTCCATACAGTAGATTGGCAGCAAAGAGAATGGAAGAGTGACAGGTTAAATAATGTCCCCCTCATCTTGGAGATGGAGAACGTCACCTCTGCGACATTCCCAGCTTTTCATGAGCTTGAATGCAATTGTGTGATGTTTAATTTTTGGAGTGTTTGCCATTTTTCCAGCAGTAAATGGCTGTTTGGACACAGTGTCCCCATTATATTGCCACAGTCAAAGAGAAGAAAGATAATGGCATTGTGCAAAGTTTCAGCGGATTTACCGACAAGGATAATACATACTAGAGAACTCTCACCTCATGGTCAATTTGCCTTTCAATGCCAATGGAACGGCCAATGAAGCCTTGCCAAGACTTTTCATAGAGCTTCAACAGATTATTGGTGCTATTCTGTGTGGGTGTGTGGTGGATGCGAGTATTTAGATATATCTTTTTGTTCCTTAAAAAATGCTTCTTAATGTAAATCTCTGTTTAGAAGAGAAAATACCATGAATCATACTGGCCAAAGGGTTAGAGCGTTTTATTCATTCCCAGGAGAATATGTGCTCCCATCACACATTAGCCACAAATTGCAATGGGCCCGATTAAACTTTTTAGGTGGATTAAAATTAATCTTTTAGATGGGAGTGTGAAGATAGAATTGGGTTGTCTTTTGGTCAAAATGGAATAAGAGAAGGTCATGGCCAATATAAATCAAGGCCCTTGGAAGGGAGGGTCTGTCTGACATGTCTCCTATTGACTGCTTTGGGATCAGGTTATGGTTATGTCATCTTCAGCTTCCTTCATAGATATAGGAACAACCATAAGGCCAAACTAGGTTTTATTCCAAACATGTAATGTGTGTGCATGTGTGTTTTTCAATAGAGACATGCAGGAAACACCTGGAACTATACCAGGGGAGTTGGGAGGGCTATAGGGTATCACATGTGATTCTGCCTATACCTGGCTAACAGACAGTAATAGAACTTGCTTCTGTTGAAAACCAATTAAAGGGTTTTTTTTTCCTATTTAAAATAGCCTGTACAGCTGTGCCCCTCCCAACTCTCCCCTTCCACTGTGATTCTGTTATTTTCCCCCCACCTCCTTCCAGGCCATGTTAGGCATTTGGGGTAGTGTGTGATTGGGCTCTTGGACTGAATGGTTTTGTGTCATGATGTCAGTCTGCGGCTGTAGTCCTATGCCCACTTACTGGGAAGTACGCATCACTGAGCACACAGGGACTTACTTCTGAGTGAAGGTGTAATGGATTGGTCTCAGTACCCTGTTATCAGCAACATCTAAACTTGAAAGTCATGGATTTCAGGAGGCTTCCTCCAGTATAATAATAGAATTTTCAGCCTTCTGTGTACTTAAGTGTTGTGTGATGAGGTTTATTTCAGTAACATCCTATACATACTTACATGGAAGTAAGTCCCATTGTATTCAAGGTGTTTCATCTTCCTATTTGCTAGGGATAGTCCTGATTTTCTGGTATCTGCTCCTCGTAAATCAAGCCCCTATTTAACCTTTGGGGGATATTATGGGGATGGCTTCTTAAAATTGCGTTAGTAGAGTTCTTATCCTTTAGGTTTCAGTTTCTGTTTAGTTCCAGTCTGGAAATTCTGAACGAGGCATCTCTTGTCTCTAGTACAAAAGCATGTCCACGTGTTTGCATGAAGGCTGCAATATCATGTGATGCTCTCTCATAAGTGGATTTAAGATTTCAGCCCTATCATTTGAAGTGCTAAATGTTCTGTGATTAGATGTCCTTCAGTGACTATATATACTTGCACAGCCTAGAAATACCTGGCAATTATCTCCTTTTCCGCCTGATGTAGTTTCCGTGTAACTTGAAAGTTTCCATGCTTCTGGAGCACTGCTAAGACAGCACTTGTATCTTTTTTGCATCTCTTTAAAAATCAGAGGTAGCTCGTGTACATACACATTAGGATGGGATAAATCAACCGCTTCCTTATAAACACGGCATGAAATGTGCATATATAGAAACACACACATCCAAGTGCCAAACACTTTCAATAATATGCCTTATGCGCTGGAAGGGAAGTATTGCTTCAACCAGAACTCCTCCTGGGGTTCCCAGGGAATCTTTGCTGAAGCAATAGCTTTGCCACCTTTGAAGAGAAGCCAGAGGACTCTCCTTCTCGGTTCCCCTACCCCTCCCTTTCAGCCTAACAAATGCCTTATCTGAATTGATGAGGATCACTTGTCTACTCATGAGAACCAGAGGGAGGGAGCTGAATCCAGAAGGCTGCTCTTGTGAATGCCCCCCAAAATATGTTGAGATTCACTCCACCCTGGAAAACCTTTACTTTGCCAAATCTGTCTGAGAGTGCAATCCTAACCTGGAGTTAGGCCAGCACAGTTAGGCCAGCAAACTTTGGAAGGCGCAAGGGCCACCGTAAAGCGCATTTGGATCACTCTTGGAGTCAGAGAGGATGGCACACAGATGTGTGCTGGACTCCCTGACTCCGAGAGTGGTCCAAACATACTTTACAATGGCCCTTGTGCCAGCCAAACTTTGTTGGCCTAACTGCGCCGGCCTAACTCCAGATTAAGATTGTGCCCTAAAAGGTATTCCTCCACGGTGCTATAGCCCTTCCCAATGGATTCGTGTAGCTCTGGGATTTTCCTGCCCAGTCGTTTTCCATTCCCATAGGCTAGTGAGGTCAGCTCTCAGAGTTCACACACTTATCACAATCACTGTGAGATCACATCACAGGGAAATGGCTCCCACACAATAGTGGGTGTGCATTAAGGAGCCCTAAGATATAAATTTCGGTGGTTCACTGCCTTCATTACTTTCAGGGAGACTAATGATTTTGCTAATATGCTACTGTGTGTAGAATTGTCATAAATTATAGTTTTGTGCCAACTAGCATTCTCAGGAAGCTTGGTGTGGTGTGATCACCCACCACCTCCACCCGCTAATTAAGACATCCCTCAGCTCTCCCAAATGCTTGGAATGTAAGCCACACCCACCTGCCAGGGTGGGGTCTGAGAGCAGCACAGTGTCTGGCAGTCTGTGTGCCAAAAAGACAGTTCTGGATTTCGGCAGAGCCAAGAGTTGGTTTTTTGGAAGCTGCCTGATGAAGACTGATGGGCTGTAGGGCTACAGCTGTTTGTCTATACGCTAACTTCTTGTCCCCACCCCACTGAGGGCGCAATCCTAAACTGAGTTAGGCCGGCATAAGCTAAGACAGCAAAGTTTGGCCAGCACAAGGGCCACCATTAAGTGCATTTGGACCTCTCCCGGAGATAGAGGCCAGCACACAGCCGATGGGCCATCCTCCCTGACTCCGAGAGTGGACCAAACACGCTTTATGGTGGCCCTTGTGCTGGTGAAACTTTGCTGGCTTTGCTTATGCTGGCCTAACTCCAGTTTAGGATTGCGCTCTGTGATATCTGTACATAAATATGAGTAAGCAGAAGGCCAGCAAAATCTGGACTTTTTTTTTTTTGTATGATACAGGTCCAACCTTTTTATACCCTGATTTTTGATCCGCATATGCAGTGTTGATGGGCACTGCAGACAAGAAGGACCCTGCTGATTGCTAGAGAAGGGGGGAATGTTGCTTTACAATCTTCATTCTAAAAACTGCTTTTTCTAGGGAGGCAGACTACTAGAACTGCTTTTTGCAGCTCACTCTGAGAAGTGACTCCCCTCCCTTCACCCTGGCTCACTGAAGAATGGAATGCCGAAGTGATTAATCACTTGGGCATTCCATTCTTCAGTGGGCGAGGGCTAGAAGAGGTGGTTTCTTTTCTCAGAGTGAGCTGCAAAATAGCAGTTCTAATGGACTGCCTGCCTGACTTGTGTTTTGGTTTGTTTTACTGTAACTGCTTTTATTATCATTGTTTTTGGTACCAGTCCCAGAACCAAATCCCAGTGAATACCAAGGTCCCACCTCTATATGTATGTCACTCCAGCTTGAAGTAAATAAGACAGAAAATGAAAATCTGTAGCTGTATTGAATTATTCTAGAAACTGTCCTAAATTATTCTAGAAACTGTCCAGAGGCATTAGCTATATATGGGTACTGGGCACAGCCAAGGCTTCTTCACTGTTGGTATTGCTTGTACTTACCAAGTTTTTTACTTTCCATAGTTGATGAATGAGACCAATATGTTTGCATGGTTCTGCAGATCATAGTTACTGAAGTTGAATGCACAGAATGATTTTTGAAGAACTCTGTCTGTATTTAATTTTTTTTAAACAT
Organism: Lerista edwardsae; assembly: GCA_029204185.1. NCBI lineage: Eukaryota > Metazoa > Chordata > Lepidosauria > Squamata > Scincidae > Lerista > Lerista edwardsae. Next base: position 1,978,928 of record JAJKFI010000045.1, read on the forward strand.
GGGACTGTCACTATGGGTGTTCCTCTTTTTAACATGATGAAAATACCATAAAGAAAACAAGCAATATTCAGGATGTGCTTGTGTGTGTGAGTCTTTTACGAGAGTTTTATGTGAAAATTATGTCACCATGCAGTGGCTCTTTCTTCTCAAAGTGGTTGTGTGAATGGATCCAGGATAGAATGGATGGCAATAATCCATGGCAAATTGATATAATCTGTTGTTTGATGGACCTGACTTCATAATGGCTCCATGTCCTTGGGCAAGACACTATCTCTTAACCAATTCTCCATTGCTGGGAAGGGAATAATAATGACCTACTTTACTGGATTGTTATGCAGATGAATGAGATAAAGATTGTGAAGTACACATAGGAATAATAATGATACAATTTTCAGATATTTCTACACCTGGCCGTCAAGATTTTAAACAAGGTACACCCTGCCTGGTCAGTCTGGCAGTGGATGCAATTCTGGATGCAATTCGATGCATAGTATTGAGTATTACAGAATGCATGTACAGTATATCGAGCTTTCAAAAGCATGATACTTTTGCTTTCTGTCTTTTTGAGAGGATTATAACAGTCCTGTGAGTGCTACTGGCCTGATGTCACCTACATATTAAATTACTTTTTAAGCGCAATAAAAAAAATCTTGTTACTTGAAAAATGTAATAATAGCTAGCATTTCTAAGTGCTTTATGAGTGTGCAAAGTATGGTCGTATGCACTACCTCGATGCCACGATCCAACATTGCAGCTGAGGCTGAAAAGGCATGGTTTGCTTAAGGCCACGTCGTGAGATCACCATGGTCTGTGAAATTCAAACCCAGGAAATCCTGCTTGCAGCACATTTTCTTAGCCACTACACCCACCCACCGCTCGATGCAAGCTGCATTGTCTGCTCCATGGATGGACCAGCTGTGCATCTACCCCAGGATTGTCTATTCTGACTGGCAGTATAGGATTGCGCTCTGAAACCCTGGAAATCTGCTAAGCCGGCGTAGTAAGGCCGACATAGCAGGGCTGTATCCAGTGGTGTCATTCAAATGATTTAGGAACAGGAACTCATTTTTGATTGGCACTTGTCGGGTACCCGGAACCAGCCACGGAGCCCATTAGGATCCAGAATGCCCGTTCTGGTCCGTTCCCCCTGAATGACATCACTGGCTGTATCCTAAAGCCCATTAGGAGGCGGAGGCAGCAACGTCCAGGACAAGGGGAGGTTTTCCCCTTGCATCCGCGTAAGCCCCACGCGCCCCTATGGGCCTGCTTGGATCTGCACCTGCTGCTTTGCAGGAACAGAGGAATATGTGTGGGAGTGGCCCAAATTGGGGCTGCCACGGTTGGGGACGGGCGTTAGGATTTGGCACTACGGGCGTCCTGCATTACAACCACATCACAACCGCCATCTCCACCCACTGCGCCATCTAGTTATGCCTGTGGAACATCCTCATAGCAGTCCTGTGCCGACCGAGCGACGCCAATGCTTCACTGGAGCATGGCCGGCACTGCTGACAGTCGCGGCGACTGCTCGCGCTGGTCCAGTGCCACAGCGCTGTCGCAGATGCGCTTTATGGCATGTTTGCGACAGTGTTCGGCCGGCATAGCATGTACTGTAGCAATGAGTGCATCCCTAGCATTTTTCTAATGATGGCAAATGCCAGCAAAGCTATCCTCTCCTCTTGCGGTGATATCCTGCTGCTTTGCGAACCTTTGAAAGAAAAAAAAAAAGCTGTAGTTCTTTGCAGGCTGAAACAACTGCCTAGTTCATGGATGATGAAGAAGAAAAAGCAATGGACACAAGTAGGGCTGTATCCTTTACTCAGTACTTGGGAATGGATGTTGCTGTATTGATGCTGGATTTACTAAATATTATTATTATTTATTGGATTTATATCCCGCCTTTCTGCCCGAAGGCACCCAAGGCGGCATTACAACAAAAGACACAATAAAAACAGAATTTAACATTAAAAAACAATTAAAAAAATATTAAAACAATACAATTAAAAAATTTAAAAAACAACAAGCCCCGTGGATCATAAGATGTAATCAAGATGTAGCCTGTCAACAGTTAAAAGCTTTTTGAAATAAAAAGGTCTTCAGCCCCTGCCGAAATGTTAAAAAGAGGGAGCAGTTCTCAATTCGAAGGGGAGGGTATTCCAAAGTTGGGGGGCCACCACCGAGAAGGCCCTCTTCCTGGCCGCCGCCCCCTCACCTCTCCTGTTGGCGGCACAGTCAAAAGGGCCCCCCAGATGATCTAAGAGTACGGGTAGGATTATATGGAAGGAGGCGGTCCCTCAGATACCCTGGACCCGAACCGTAAAGGGCTTTAAAAGTCAAAACTAGCACCTTGAATTGGGCCCGGAACAGAAATGGCAGCCAGTGTAGTCGCCGAAGCAAATATAAATCTGGGCTTTTCCTAATATTTAGAAAAGGTGAGATGTCATTACATCCAAACCATTTCAGATTTTGGTGCTCCTGGGAAAGGCCCTCAAGAACCATGACAATGTATGTTTTTCAATAAGGCTGCAGTCCTATACACACTTTCCTGGGAGTAAGCCCAGTGGTGTCATCTAAATGATTTAATAACAGGTACTCACTTTTGATGGGCACGTGTCGGGACCCGCCCACCGGAAGTGACGTCATAAGCCAGAAGTGATGTTGTGGCAGGAAGTCACATGAAAAAAGCCCTTTTTGAGGCCTCAGATTATTTTAAACTGAACCAACAGTTGCAACAGTATTCCACAGCACCCCCAGAACATGTTAAGGAGGCCTGGCATCATGTTAAAACCCCAGACCAACTCATTTTTCAGTGGCAAGGAAAGGAAAGGCTCCGCTCGCTGCCTGCCTGCCTGCCTGGCTCTGAGAACATGCAGGCAACTCAAACATGCAGGAAATTCAAACGTTGCAGAGGGCGGAGTCGACGAGTGGGCAGGCGAATGGGCGGGGCCAGCTGTAATCCTAGAAACCGGTACTCGCGTACCCCCGTGTACCCCCTGCATGACATCACTGAGTAAGCCCCATTTAACATAGTGGGATTTACTTCAGAGTAGGCATGCATAGGCTTGCACCAGTATATCTCTAGCAACATTAAAACTTGTACAAAAGCTAAGCCACAACTGGATAACAGCACATTTGAAATCTCATCGCATTTTTAATGCACAGAAACCCCACAGATACTGTATGCAAGTGACTCCCACTTTGAGCCGATGTTTCATGCCAGTTCTCAAACACAACTGTTTTTCTCAGCATCAGAGAACTTCACAATTTTTTTAATGCTACTCTTGAACTCATGGAGTTTCATGTGGCCAGAATTTTTCACAAGGGTGTGGTACAGTGGTGGTATCATGCATGGAAGATTAACTGTAAGCCCCAATGAGATTTTCAGTGTTCATTTCTCAGAAGCAAACTCCTTTGCATAATTTTCAAAGAATGGTTTGGTTCGGAAGTGCCAAAACCTAATTGAAATGACCGCAATAATTACAGTAACTAAGGCAGGCATTGTGTGATCCTTAATGCATGGATCTCTAAAGTACAGTACAAAGCAGCAGAAAGTAGTATAATCATATGTGCAAATGGGAAAATTAAGATACAGAGAAGTTAAGGAAAGTGCTTGAAGTATTCAAACACACCTTTAAGGTAACTAAAAAGCAGTCAGATTATTAAAAATACTGAATGCCTGCAGCTTCCATTAACTTCATGGGGATTAGTACATACTGAGAAACTACACTCAAGCTAATTTCATCCCAGCATTTAAATACTGAATAACATGTTGATATTCGTGCAGTCTATGATAGTGGCAATTATGCCATGGAGCAATAATATGGCCCCTAATATGAAATCCAGGAAGTTGTAAATAATCCTGAATGTATATTTCATTTTGATTGCAGAAAACCATGGGAGGGGGGAAAACTCTAGGAACATTTTGATAGAGGCAAATGAGTCCACAAAAGTTACCAGTTAAAAAATGTTACGAGTTGGCCTGACCACACCTACTTATGTTAGTTAATTGTGGAGGTTTGACAATCTAAAATATGTGTTGGTACCACACAGGCCATGGGTGGGCTGGATCCAATCTGCCAGTCAAATTCATTTGGCTGTAAGAAAGAGCCCCACTGGATCAGGCCAAAGGACCATCTAGTCCAGCTTCCTGTATCTCACAGTGCTCCCGTGAGATACAGACCAGCCAAAGTCCAGCCCACATGGAACTTGGCTTGGGAGTCTTCACCTCCCAAGGCAAGTATGCTGTATCCTGTGGAAGGAAAAGATGGATCAGGAGGCTTTGGAAGGGGAAGATTTAAATTCCCTTGTCCCTCCATGAGCCTCCCACTCTGCAATGATCTGCTCCAGCTCTGTAGGTGGCACAAGTCCAAGGAGAGAGAGAGACTCCTTCATTCCTGGATTGAACTCCTCCTGCAGCCTCCCTGCCCTTGCCCCTCCCATTTTTGCCTCTTCCCTGCCTTACGTGCTGCAGCAGCCATGGCAATGAGTGATGACAGATCGTGAGCCCTGCCGCCTCTTTAGCAGGGCTCCCAAAATGGTCGCTGATGGAGCATGGAGAGTGGAAGCTTTTTCCACTGTTGTAAATTCCTCCCCGCAACAGCCCAATCCAAATTGGGCTGGTAGACTCTGTTTTTTACTTTGTTTTAGAACTTCTGTGATAGAAATTCTATCACAAGGATAGAATTTGATAGTTTTTCCCCCTTTGGTCCATTTTAATCCCCAATAAACCTTTTATTTATTGAACTACCAGATGTACAAGCTGGTTTCCGAAGAGAACTACCAGATGTACAAGCTGGTTTCCGAAGAGGCAGAGGAACTAGAGATCAAATTGCCAACCTTCGCTGGATCATGGAGAAAGCAAGAGAGTTCCAGAAAAACATCTACCTCTGCTTCATTGATTATGCTAAAGCCTTTGATTGTGTGGATCACAACAAACTGTGGCAAGTTCTTGAAGAGATGGGAGTTCCAGACCACCTGATCTGCCTTCTGAGAAACCTTTATGCGGGTCAGGAAGCAACAGTTAGAACTGGACATGGAACAACCAACTGGTTTAAAATTGGGAAAGGAGTACGACAAGGCTGTATATTGTCACCCTGCTTATTTAACTTATACGCAGAGTACATCATGAGGAAGGCAGGGCTGGATGACTCACAAGCTGGAATCAAGATTGCTGGGAGAAACATCAACAACCTCAGATATGCAGACGATACCACTCTACTGGCAGAAAGTGAGGAAGACCTAAAGAACCTTTTGATGAGGGTGAAAGAGGAAAGTGCCAAAATTGGTTTGAAGCTCAACATTAAAAAGACTAAGATCATGGCCACCACTCCCATCACTTCCTGGCAAATAGAAGGGAAGCAAATGGAAGCAGTGACAGACTTTATTTTCCTGGGCTCAAAGATCACCGCAGATGGTGACTGCAGCCATGAAATTAAAAGACGTTTACTTCTTGGGAAGAAAGCTATGGTGAACCTAGATAGCTTAATCAAAAGCCGAGACATCACCCTGCCAACAAAGGTTCGCATAGTCAAAGCGATGGTTTTCCCAGTAGCCATGTATGGCTGTGAGAGCTGGACCATAAGAAAGGCAGAGCGTCGAAGAATCGATGCTTTTGAATTATGGTGTTGGAGAAGACTCTTGAGAGTCCCCTGGACTGCAAAGAGATCCAATCGGTCAATTCTCCAGGAAGTCAAGCCTGATTGCTCCCTGGAAGGACAAATGCTGAAGCTGAAGCTCCAATACTTTGGCCACCTGATGAGAAGAGAGGACTCTTTAGAAAAGACCCTCATGCTGGGAAAGATTGAAGGCAAAAGGAGAAGGGGGCGACAGAGGATGAGATGGTTAGATAGTGTCACCGAAGCAATGAATATGAAATTGGGCGAACTCAGGAAGCTAGTGGAGGACAGGGAGGCCTGGCGTGCTGTGGTCCATGGGGTCGCGAAGAGTCGGACACGACTTAGCGACTGAACAACAACAACAACAAAAAACCTTTTTCCTTTGATTTGATTAACACAAACTTGCCTAGAGCTTTCACCCATAGAGTAATTGACCTTCCATCTCTGATGCCTAGCTCAGCCTTGCATGCTACACATAGAAGCCGTCCATGTGTGCATGACTGCGTGTGTGTGTGTATGAGAGAGAGAGAGAGAGAGAGAGAGAGAGAGAGAGAGAGAGATTGTATGGGGATTTGTGAGTAAGAGATATATAGAAGTCAATCAAGGACAGCAGTTTAGATGTATCTCATCCTTGTCCCTCAGATGTCTCAGAGTGAGTGCTGGCATGAAGGGGGAAAAATGTGACCCTATATCCTATGTTTCCAGTAGCAATGCAAATCCTATCTCGAATGTGCAGCCTGAGCAAGGTTATATACAGTATCTTAGGGTGGGGGAGAAGCACCACATGGCTCTTTCTTGGCACTGTCCTGGTGATTGCCACATCTCCTTTCTCTCTTCCATGCCAAGTCTCCCTTGCTCCTTCTCTTTCCCTCCCCCCTTTCCCCAGGGCATTCTAGGGGCAAACCATGAGAAACAAACTAGGAAGGGGCCAACTGTAGGGAGACCATATCTGTCTGGTGGCATCACCAGATTCCACTTCAGAGAGCTTTTGAATGCATTTGACTTGGCAACCATATTTTCTCGGCAGAGCCAGAAGTTGGCCAGGTCAGGCACTGGCTGGGGAGCCATTCATTGAGCCCCTCAATTCAGGCAGTGGCAGCAGGAGACACCTAAGCTTGCGATGTAAGGAACTTTGAGAGAGGATGTTCATGGGTGGGGAGGCTTGGAGAGGAGGATGCGTAGGTGCCCCTCCCTCAATGCAGCCAGAGCACTGAGGAAAAGGTGTCCTCTGATAACTCTGTTTCCTTTCTCTGGGAAAGGAACAGGACAGACCTTGGACAGCAAGCACTCTCTCAATAGTGCTGGATTCCTGAGGAAGGGGCATCAACCAAGATTGCTCTGATATGAAGGGTTGTGCATGTGCACTCACAAGCCGGCATACATAAGCGCCAGAGGATGGGGGGCTCAGAAGTGGGCCTGATTCAAGGGACCTGCCAACTCTGGTGCCACCACTGTGTGATAGTTGATTCTGATCTCTTAAATATAGATTATAAGTAGGGACCTCTTCCAGTGGAAGAGATGGAGGCAGAGTGCAGGGGAAAAGCCAATTTCTTTAGTGAAATGTCCCACCCCACCACATTCCTTCCAAGAAGCAGCAAGCCTTGTCTGTCATTAACCAAGTGGACTTCCCTTTGTCACCCAAGATCACATTATAGAGGCTTGTCATTATAGAGCCATTTAACTTTATTATTACTATTTGTCTGTAAACTGCTTGGTGAACTTCATGTTGAAAAGCAGTATATAAGTACTGATTGATTGATTGATTGATTGATTGTCTTGGGCTGAGGGTGAAAGCAGCAGGCCCTTTCCTCCACAGAGGCCCTCCTAGTAGGGATCTGCAGACTGATTGTCCTTCCTCCAGCACCACTGTTCTTGTTACAGGAGTTGCCTTGGGATGTAAAGAGCAGAGAGGAACTTGCCAGAGGTACATTGCCCTGGGTACCACACCTTGCAGGGGTGGGTGGGTCAGAAGGCTTCCTGGAAACCTTAGAAAGGCACTTCAGCGGGTCTTCAGGGGGTCTTGCGTAGCACATACCCCAGCTATGCCATGCTACTTTTTTAAAAGACAAGATAAACCTGAACACAATTTCTATTCTTATTCATCCAGATGTAGACTGACTGAGCTTGGAAATAGGGTAGTAGCCAAGAATGTGTTTATATTCCGCTTTAACTTATGTTCCTGATATTAAACATCTTACGTTGGCTTACTTGCTTGTTTCAGATTACCTTTGCATTACTAGCACCACAATATTCTTATATGTTTCTGGACATTTTGGATTTCTCTCTCTCTCTCTCTCTCTCTCTCTCTCTCTCTCTCTCTCTCTCACACACACACACACACACACACACACACACACACACACATTTCATCTTGATGCCCAAATGTGACCTCGGCATTTTCCAGAAGAGCTGGATAAATAGCTGATAGAAAAGGGAGTTAGAGTAGCCTTCCTGTATAAATGAATTGGCAAGTGTATCTAATAATTGCATGGGTTCAGCATTTTTCGGCGATAAATGAGTAAACTTTAAATGTATCTCCGAGATGTACTATCACAGGCATTGCCATGGGCAAGTTTTAGCCAGCGATGAAACAGCAGGGCCTAGTGAGATAAAGATGATAGAAGGGGTTCTATCAGGTGGCAGCTGAGTAATTACAACTCTCTATTTGGACTCTGTGGTGATCCTGCATGTGATAAGTGGAGAATAATGAAGAAAAAGGAGTAGTGATAATGGAGAGAGCTAAATGGTAGAAAATAGCCTATCATAGCCCACAGCCCTCTGGGAGCCTATGGGGACTTTGAACTGTCTTCAGTTTTCAACCACAGGAAAAAAAAACCCACATACAACCCCATGTACTTGCTCTTTCTTTTCCCTTTGCTAAATTTATATCTGGTGGGACAAAAGGAAAAGCAGAAAAGAAATCAGGGCTATGTGATGAGAATATGGCCTTTGCAAATATCTCTGAAGGTCACCGTGTAATTATTCGACAATAAAAGTACCCTGTAATCTTGTCTGCACCCACAAAAGATGCCAGACCCTGGTTTTATTTTAAAAGAAAGAGAAAAAAAATGTTATTCTGTACCATTTGGTTGGGGGATCGCAGTTTAGGAAAGGTCAGCTAAAGTATTTCTAATTATATCTTGTCAAGTTGTGCCTTAGAAGATCCTAAATGTCATTAGTTTTTCTATAAAAGCAAATTTTGATTAAAGCCAAGGACAAGGTGAAAAAGAGATTCTTAATGGATCTCCCCACCCCACCCCCATCCCGTGTACACCTTTTACACAAATATAGGAACAAGTGCAGAATAAATTCGTTGGGATATTTGCTCTTTAATCCTCCCCTAAACCACTCTAACCTTCACATCAATGCATTGTTCCATTCCTACTCAATGAAATTCACAGCACAATTCAGCTGAGCCAAAGCAAAATCAAGGATTTGCACATTGCTGCTGCCTTTTTCCCCCAAAACAGCATTATGATTGTCCAAAAAGGGATTTGTGTAGGAGTAGACTGCTATACATACTTCCTCACAGATTAGCAAGTCCCTTACTAGTAGACGTAAACAAAAAACCGTATTTTAACAACCAGCTCTCCTCCAGCCAGTGTCATCGATATGGTGTTGGCAAACAAATCAATGAAATATAAAACTGATGGACTCTGATAGGCTTAGTATGAGGCTGTACCCTAACCATTCTCACATCTAAACCTACAACATATCTATTACAGTGTGTCACAAGCAAATAAGAGACAGGACCAAAGTGCTCTGTGTTAGAGGTGTGTCAAAAGATAAGGTTTACTGAAAAAAACTCAAGCAAGTTTTTCACAGACTAGATATGGAGAAATGTTTTTCTCAACAACTTATCCCACCTGGAAAACATTTCTTCCCACAGCAAAGTAGGTCAGTCATGTGGGCCCTTGGGAGTGCCAGTGTGGTCCAATGGTGAATCCCTCCCTAAAATATATAGATTGGGTTTATGCAACTTATAGCATCTCTTCTAAATACAATCCTCCAAAGCTCTCTGCAAGCAATGAGAACAATCCCTTGCTCAACTCTTCTGTAGCAGCTTGCATGGCAGAACAGACAAGCCAAGTTTAAGCTGCAAAGTGGTTACCTATTTGCCCATGAGAAGGGCTGCAGCAGAAACATCTTAAGGCAGTGGTTCCCAAACTGTGGGCCGGGACCCACCAGTGGGTCACGAGCCCATTTCAGATAGATCGCGAAGCACCTAGGGCAGCCATATTGAAAACATGGGGCGATATGATGCTGGAAACAGGGACGGGTGTGTGGTTGTTTTGCTTGTGTCAAGGTTGTAAAAAGGTTTCTGATTCACTTTGCTATTGGAAAATGGCTTAGATCTAACCCAACTTGTTGCTGAATTCTCAGAAAAGCAGCAGGCTGTGGTGTCACAATGACTGCACCTCCGGCCATGACATCACTTCCAGTGGGTCCCAGACAGATTGTCATACTAAAACGTGGGTCCTGGTGCTAAAAAGTTTGCGAACCACTGTCTGAATGTACATCAGACAATGCACACGATGCTCCCCCATCTGCATGCAAAATTTTGCAGGATTGTCAGCCAGTGTCGTAAGGATTTTGAGCAGTTCCAGATGCAGTTGCGCTTGCGCGTGGGGAAGATGTTGCGCAACAGTGAATTTAACACTTTATGTTCACCAGTGGGATGTTGTGCAATGCATTGTGCAATGTGATATGGAACATGTTGTGAAACGCATTGTGAAATGCATTGGGTGAGGTGTTGTACACATAGAAAGCCTAGTGAGGCTGCTATTCAGATTTCTGTGGGCAACAACCTTGCGCTCTCACTTCCATGTGCACAAGCCCCTTAAATAGTCAGAAAGATACCTTTTGGGGTGCAGCCTAAAAGGATACAATCCTGAGAGGCACTTTTCCTTATTTATTGGGGCATGTACTGCATTTTTGTAGGCCAGATCCTGCTTCATTAGATGCTGTCATCAATAGTCCACCTGCAATCTAAAGCTAATCTCCAACAAAATATATTTTTGATATTTTCCATGTTGAATGTCAAATTAGAGCGCGCTCCTAACCTGGAGTTAGCCCGGCAAAGTTTGGCTGGCACAAGGGCCACTGTAAAGTATGTTTGAACCACACTCTGGGTTAAAGAGGCTAGCATATAGACGTGCGCCATCACCCCTGCCTCAGAAAGTGGTCCAAATGTGTTTTATGGTGGCCCTTGTGCCAGCCAAACTTTGTTGGCCTAACTGTGGCCTAACAGGTTAGCCTAACTGTAATTTGACCTAATTGTAATTTGACATTCAACATGGAAAATACCAAAAATGCTCTTAAATGTAATGCTCTTAATTACATGCATGTGCCATTTAAATACAGTGTTGTGGACAAGTGTATGTTTTTAATACAGTATTTATTTTTACTATTGCAATTCAGTTTTGGTAAGCCTTTGTGAATGAGGTAAACACTGGCAACAAGGAAGTGGCTGCCCATCTTGAGGTAGCATTATGACTGTTAATCTACAGGAATTGGAAAACTTCTAAGTTTCCTACGGACAACATCCATTATCGGCCTTATATATCGGTAACTACATATCACTCTTATGGGTTTAGCTGATGGAGTTGTTGTAGCTTAACTAAAATAGCTCCAGCAAAGTTAGAGGGCTTGTCGGCTTCCGAGCAAGATAGGAGATATCTCTTAGATATGTGAAGAGTAGCTCTCCTTTTCAAGTCCCATCCTTAGTGTGCTATAACCAGTCATTTTCACTCTGTCAGGGTGATGTGACCATTACAACGTACCCCTTAGTTGCATGCCATAAACAAATGTAAATCATGTATCTACTTCTGTTTAGCACAAGGTAACCCTTAAGCAGTGGCTAGAGAGCACATACCAGAAATACTTGTGTTGTTACCATCCTTTGATGTGGTGCTTTGCAAAGTAATATAAGCAGAAACAGTCAAGTCTCTTTCCCAAAAAGCTTACAATTTTTATTTCAGCAACAGAAGAAGTAGAAAGAGAATTGTAACAAACAGAGAACAGTGAAGAAATGGGTTGGGTGACAAAGGTAAGAAGGGATAAAGGATGTGAATCTCCTAAGAGATAACAGCAGCCTACATAAAGCTTAACATGTAGATACAGTAGATGGCATCTACCAACAACATCACTGCTGCAAAATGTGTACTATATGTTGTTGTTGTTCAGTCACTAAATCATGTCTGACTCTTCATGACCTCATGGACCCTAACCCTAACCCTCTGTCACACTATTGATGCTAGATTAAGCATGTACTGAACAGAGTGCTATTTCTGTCCACAATTTCTTAGGGCGCAATCCTAACCAACTTTCCAGCACCGCGGTAAGGGCAATGCAGCTCTGAGGTAAGGGAACAACTATTCCCTTACCTCAGAGCTGCATTGTCCTTATCGCAGTGCTGGAAAGTTGGTTAGGATTTTATTGGTTGGTTGTTTTATATAAAACAGAAGCCCCCACACAGGTTGGAAGAACTACAGTATCTGTCTTTCTGGGTTTATTCAGACTTGGAGAATCCAAAGTGATAAAGATGAGGGCATGACTGCATGTGACCTATGAAGCTGAACACACGTCCCACCAGCCATGTATGCTAAGCCCCCCCATTACCAGGAGCCCACTACCACATTTTTTCTGCCTGCAAAATCAGGCTGAAATACACAGCTGGGGGGAGGGTCGCAAGCTCTATCGAAAGGTTGCAGTCGGAGCTTTCACATCATGAGACCTCCAACACTGATGTTCTCCAGAAGCAATTGTGAGCCTTCAAGTGATGAGGCATCAACTAATGTGTTATGGAGTGATGTGCATGGATGAAGCGGCCCTAACTGAGAGCGCAATCCCAACCTGGAGTTAGGCTGGCTTAGTCCGTCAGGCCAGCAAAGTTTGGCAGGCACAAGAGCCACTGTAAAGTGTGCTTGGGCCACTCTTGGAATCAAGGAGGATGGTACACTTCTGTGTGCTGGCCTCTCTGACTTGAGAGTGGTCCAAACATACTTTACGGTGTCCCTTGTGCCAGCCAAATGTTGCTGGCCTAACTGTGCTGGCCTAACTCTAGGTTAGGATTGCGCCCTGAGAAGAAAAAACCAAGCAAAAATGTGGCTTAGGGAGTCGCAAGTTGTACTGGGCTAGGAAGTGTGATAAACATTATGATGCTAGAGATGGGAAATGAGGTACATAAGGATCGGTATTTATGTGAATTCAACCAAAAGAAAAGCCGTTGTAGAAGATGTCATTGTAGTGGCTGTCAGAACTACAGAATTTATTTGGTATAGGATAAGGCCAACGTCCAAAGGACATGGCTGGAAACTGGGAGGAAACTCTATGAGGTCTGAGCTTGGTTGGGCTTGTTAATGTTTGTTAGCTAGTTGCATCTCAGTTGTTGTCTGTAGTTGTTCAGGAATCATTTGCTCCACTACTATTTCCTAACATAAATATTACAATGTATGTAATGATGGAAGGATTGAAGCCAATGATAACCATCAGGCATGTAGTTGAGGGGGAGTGGGAATGGGGAACACTCCCAGACTTCTCCTGTAGCAGAGCACTCAGAGCACTCATTGGTAGGAACACTCAGGTGTTACCTTTGAAAGTGTTTTCAAAAGCATCAGGCTCAGCAGGAGGCAAGCGGAGAAATTTGCTTAGGGGCATATGCTAAAATCTATGCCATCATCTTTTGTAAGGGATGTCTGAGACAGTCTATAGCTGCTGTCATGTTGAGGCTATAATCTGATGCAAATTTACCTGGCTTCATATTTTATGGAATACTTTGCTTTGACAGCATGGCAGTAGGGGTGTCACGGAATGCTCCTGAACTTCAAAATTTATGACAACCACACTGATAAGCACACTGGAAATAGTGTAAAATCTATGATGACGCTAAATACTTTAGACAATGCAGTAGATACCAGGCATTAGTTTCAACATGAACCAGTCTGCATTGTTTCCTTTTTTGGGGTCTAATAATTGTAAATCAACTTGAATGGCACTAAATTAGGAGCTGGAATGTGCTGATGCTGGCTGAAAATAGATCAAAGAGTTTAAATTTTGAGAGTTTCCAAATTATCACTGTTATGTAAAAGGGAGTGGATTTCTCAAGGTGTGTGCGCACCATTTTTCCTCTCTTTTTTAAAAAAGTGTTTTTACTCTCCTTCAAAAGTGCTGCTTAGAAAATCACACTGAACTCAAAACTTACTGCTGTTGCCAAAGGCAGGTTCAACTGCAGCCCCTTCTCCTTGGGGATATGTTCTTGGTGATGCCATCTTGCAGTAGTGCAACGTCTTGTGTGGTGTACGGTGGCTAGAGTGGTGAACTTGGATTGGCGAAACCATTGTCCAAATACTTGCTCGGTCCAAGTTATGGTTTGTGGTGGGGATCAAAAAGCCACCCTAGCTCACACAAGCCACACAATGCTTTTTGAAGGAGGAGCAAACATGCAAAGTTACTAAAAAGCCGGACAGTGAGAGCAGACAGGCAAATTTGGTAGCAAAAAAGGCCTATATTGGGAATGTAGAAATTGGTAGTAGGAATGGACATCCAGCAATCTTCTACCTCAGAGGTCCAACAATCAGGTTTAAGAGTCTCTCAGGGCCAGCCTTAAGCCAATGTCGTCACATTGGGCCACGCACTTTGGGGGCCCCCACACCAGTGCAGCGAGCAAATTGCCTGCTGCTGCAGACTGGATCTCTATGGGCTGTAGGCCAGTGCAGCCAGCAGAACAGCTTTACCTTGGGCCCTCCTACCTGCCCCTGCCTCCAAATGGCTCAAAATGGGCCTCCTGGAAGCGGGGCTGTCATCATGTCACCACCATCTACTTCCAGGGGCCATACACAGAACCACAAGTGTATTTCTTGCTGTGTTGGGGCCCCACAGGGAAGGTGAGGGGCCCCACGGGAATGCCCTGCCTTGGGCCCCGCCACTCCTAGATCCGGCCCTGGAGTCTCTAATATAACACAATAAATCCCCAACATCAGGATTCATGCCCTCACTACAGTGTGTTCATCAGGGATTCAGAACTTTCAGGGGAGGTTGGAAACCAAAATTGAGTTTATGTGAGCAAGTCTCAAAAACTCCTTTAGGCACTGAAGAGAACAGAAGTGTACACAATTGGTTTCTGTCATTGGCAGACAGCCTGAAGTATCTGAATAGTCCAGGCCTGGTATAAATACTAGGAGTATGGTCAATACAGCTGTACCTGCTGCTCTGGTAAGTCTTTTTGGCTACATTTACATGCAGGGATTCAGGACAACATATGTTGCAAATATGGGTCAGACACTTGAACCATAGAGAAAGCAGCTGCTAGAATGGATGAAATGCAATGTAATGAGTGAGGTTAAATGTCGAGTTTAGTGCTAGATAAATGCTATTTTCAATACTGATCTTAAATTTGGTCAAACTGCAGAAGATCATTGCCAAGATGTCCAGTCAAATTACATGACGATGACCTTCCCAGGAATAGAGAGAGTATGTAAGCAAACAAGAGCATCCTCTTTCTACAGATGTCACATTAGTTCTTCTGCACAACTAGAGAACAATGCTCAGTTGACCAAGGAACAAAAGGCACTGTCCTGCTTCTCTTGTAGTTGCATCTTGCAGCTTTGGCATTAATGCTATTTCCACAATACCTCTTTAGTGAGTGCATTGCCATATCAATGCAGGTTAATTACAATGTTGTTTGATAGTGTCTACAAGTTACGCAAAAAAAGGGAGTTAATATGCCACACCTAGTTAGGCATAATGAAGTTCCTTAATTCAAATATCTCCTTCTTCTCATGTATCTGGGAGATAAACAAGTTCAAGCAGTTGCTTCAGATGCCTGCATATTGTCTTGGGTTGCCTTTGAAATGTAAATGAGAGGAACATCTTGTCTCTCCTATTCAATTGTGCTTTGACATGTTATTAACATGTGAATATAAAGATAGTGTACCTGCAAGCAGAATAATGCTTTCACACGAAAGTAAAGGATAATGAATAAGAAGAATGAACTTGGACCCTAGTGAATGGTCTAGGACAGTGGTTCCCAACATGGGGGTCATGACCCCCCAGGTTTTGCATATTTAAAATCCTCACCCTTTAGGGGGTGGTGAATTACCAAGACCTGTAGGCAATGGTGCCCATCACTTCTGGGTTCTCCATGCCACCACTGCTGATAGGATGGTAAGAAACAGGTTTTAATGGATCTTCATTTGTTGGGGGCTGTGGCATGAAGAATCCCTAGTGACTGTACTATTGCCTACAGGTCCTCAGAAAGTTCCTAACACTTTCTTAAAGGGGATGGAGGTTGGGAACCAGTTGGTTTAGGAGCACCTAATCCTGCAGACACTAGTAGAGCTAAGGCAGTATGGACCTGGCTAATCAAACAATCAACAGTATTTATAGACCACTTTTCAACACTAAGTTCACAAAGCGGTTTATAATAATAATAATCCAGTTAAATGGCTCCCTGTCCCAAAAGGGCTCGCAATCTTAAAAAAGGCAGACCACCAGCAACTGCCACTAGAAAAGACTGCACAGGGGTGAAGAGGGAAAATTACTCCCCCCACCTCGCAAAATATAAGAGGAACAACACCTTGAATTGCACTTGGAAATAATACAAAGTGTTTAATGTGCAAAATTTCATATTTGCAGCCCATAGTGCACAAGAAGCTCATGTAAAAATTTTTAGTCTCATATGTGTCAAAATGATCTAAGACAATGTTTCCCAAACTGTGGAACATGAACCAATTTTTGATGGGCCATGAAAATTTTTTGAAACATAAGGAAAAAAAAACTTGGCCGGTACCCTTCCCTGGTTTACAGAAGAAAATTGTTAGCTGGAATGCTAGCTTGTGGTATGAGATAATCTTCATATCCTCAAATTAAAATGTCACATTTTCCAATGTTCTCTACTAATTAAATAACATGTTGATTATTAATTTATTAATAAATTAAAAATAATTCTCTCTCTCTCTCTCTCTCTCTCTCTCTCTCTCTCTCTCTCTCTCT